>VWZN01003861.1:338281-468376 GCA_013396955.1 Regulus satrapa
AAAGTGGGACTAAAAGGTCAATTCAACATTCTCTGAAATGAGGAAAAAGAAAGAACCACGCAAATGAAAATGACAGTGTTCCAAAATTTCAGAAGTCTGATGAAGAAACTACAGTCTCCATGTGAAATGCAGTAAAGAGCAATCTGTTTTACCCAGACATTGCTAAAAGCAGAAGCCACACTCTACAACATTTGTGCAGTGAAAGGCATTTGTTTCAGAAACTACAGCATTTTTTTTATGAAAGGAGCAAGATGAACTTTGAAATTGATTCTGTAAAATTAAAATAATTATAGAATAATCAAAAAGTTGTGGTTTGAAGAGACCTTGCAAGGTCATGTAGTCCAACTCCCTGCAATAAGCAGAGACACCTTCAACTGGATCACGTTACTCAGAAGTCAGTATTCATCTTTAATACCTCAACTGCCCTCTGGTTGAAGTTCATAAAAAATAGGAGAAAAGTTCAATTTGCCACTGACTTGTACTAAATATTTGAAAGAGATTAATCATCATCAATAATTTACTTCCTAATCAGCTCAGGCTTTCTACAGAGCTGGGCTCTCTACATCATCATCAATACTTACAGGGTCTTGACAGCTCAGAACCTCCAGGATGCTATGAAGTAATTCCACACAGTACTTCCTCTCCTGGACCTGGAGCTGCTGATCCTCCTTCTGTTCCAGTAATTCCCTCAGCTCTTTTGTAATCACAGGAAGCAGAATGTCCCTGCATTCTGCAAGAAAGAAAATTATCTTAACAACAAATAGAAATGGAATACTTTGTGCAAAGCCACCCTCCCCTAAACAGTGAAACACAATGTGCTTTCACAGCCACCATCCCAGTGTGGAACTGTTGATCTTCCAATCGTGCCTTGAGAGCATTCCAAACTTGTGTGGTATTTTCATAAGTCAATGGTATTTTCATATATCAAAATTAAAACTTCCTGATAAAAATAACTTTCTTCAGTGAAATTGTGAAGGCTGTTCAGCTTATATCAAACACTTGGAGACAGATTACTCATATATGAAGCACCTTGAGATTAATATCCTGTCACTACTTAAACAAAATTAATGTAAGAAAATTATTGTATGTATTAACTTATTTCTGAAAATAAGATTTAGACAGCAGAACAGAACTATGTGCATCATTTTTGAAACTTACCTTCTTAAGGCACATAAAAGAAAGCAGACAAAGAAAAGACCAATGAAAAGCCTATCAAGCCTGTGGTAGTGAGAGCTGTGCAAACATTCATCCTTCCTTGAGGAAGCCAACATAAATATGAAGTAACATTCCAATCTCCCACGTAAATTGGCTTTTTAAGAGATAAGTGCTTATAGGAAATGTCAGGAGTACAAAACACAGAAATTTGAAATAACTTTAATAAAAGCAATATCTTTCCAGGACTAAAAAAAATTATACACTTTTTGAAAAAAAAATATTTAGAACACCTGGACATACAGTGCACTCCCTGATAAACAAGTGCATTTGTATAATGTGATTTAAAACAAACCAGGGGCTCAAAATACCTTCAAAATAGGGGGGAAGGGGAAAAGGGAAAAGGAAAAAGGAAAAAGGATCCATGCAGATTATTCTGATTTGAAGTAACAGCTCCAAGCTACATGAAGCCAAGAGCTTTTAATCCTGTCTGAAGAACAGCATAATTTCTTGCCACAGGAAGTATCTCTACTCTTGGCATCTATTTCTATAACACTTATTCCAAACAATAAGACAAATCTAACCCACCAACTAAGTTACAAACTCAGCAGTAAGAGAACAGTTAAAGAACGTATATCAACACAAGACCTGCTTGAACAGCAGTGTAAAAATGGATTTCACAGAGCCTACAGTTCCTTTATGTGCCCAATTCTGCACGGACACGCTGCCTGCACTTCCTGCAGGCCACAGACACCCCTCTGCAGCAGGAACCAAAGGGCTGCCCTCGAAACACAGAGTGGAGCGCAGCTGCAGGGGGAACCAACACTCCTAAAGCACTTCTGACTGGATCTGTGCTCATGGACACAGAGAAAAGCTGCTCTCCAGAAGTCAGGACTGGCAGCTTCGTGGTCACCAGCTGCAGACAGCAAATGTTACATGTTCTCTGAAACTGAGATGTAATTCAGTACCTAGCAAACACGTTCTTGATTTGCTCAAATGAGCCACTTGTACTAATTGTAAATGCAACAAATCCAGTGCTAGTGGCTTAAGCCAAAACTAAACCAAAGAAACATCATTAACAACAAGAAGTTACATGTAATACCTAAGAAACTTGATGAAATGTGATAGGACCTTTTAAATAAAGGGGTTTTATAGTCAGTCAACAAATAAGTGCAAGTTATAAAATAGATTATTATACTTCTGAAAAAGCTAGTAAACAAACTTAAAGTTCTGTTTTCACTATTATCTCTGAACTGTCCTTCAACAGTCTAAGGTTAACCAGGGGAGAAACAGCTCCTAGTATGATCAGTTCAAAATTTATTCATCAAGATTCTGACCACTCCAAAAATATTTAAGCTATATTTTGGAAATAGCACTTATTGCTAACCAAGCTCCATTTAATGCTGCTTAGCAGAAGGACTGTAATTGTAAGAGTTTTACTGAAAGATGGCACAGATTTAACATATTTTAAAGCAGGTCAGATGAAATAAAATAATGGACTCATGAGCCAAGCAAGCAGTTCAGGCAGGATGTAAGGGAAAATTCTTCCTCCCAGGGACAGCCAAGCAGC
The DNA here is from genome assembly GCA_013396955.1 of Regulus satrapa. Lineage (NCBI taxonomy): Eukaryota > Metazoa > Chordata > Aves > Passeriformes > Regulidae > Regulus > Regulus satrapa. The sequence goes on from VWZN01003861.1 coordinate 341,004, forward strand.
AGAGCTAACAGGTTGCACAGTCCTGGAACAACCTGGTCTGACCTCAGAGCCGGCCTCATGCTAAGCTAGAGGTTGGACTGGATGCATTCCCAGATTCCTTCCAAGTGTTCTTCAACTGTTCTATGATCCTTGATTGCCAAAACTGCTAATCACTGGTAGTGTGGCAGAACTTGGAGTCCTGCAAGTGACCGGTTTATAACGCTCAGGAACCGAGCAGAGAAGACAAGGACAGTGAGTAAGTGGGACAACGCAGCAAGAAATTTACAGGAGGTCCTGAATCTCTGGAAAATGGACAGAGACTATCAGAAAGTTAAGAACAGAGTTACATTTATGCTTGTATACATAAATAATGACATTTTTGTGGCTTCTCATTTTTTGATCCATGGACATCAAGGTGTCCTATATCAGAAGACATGACATAAAACTCATTACTCTAAAAACAGATAGGAAAAACCCATTTCTTGTCATTTTAATCCCTAATACTTGCTCAGCATCTGTGGTGAAGCATAAAAGCTGTTTCACATATATTTAACCTGTACAGAAATACACATACAGTAAAAATTTTTCTTTTCTGGTCTCCACTCTGCTCCATCCCTGTGCTCCTTTCCAGATTAGCTGACTGTGTGCAGGATGTGCTGAAGAAACAATTTAGCACCAGCTAAGCCCCACATTTCTCTATAGCATTGTGGATTTCATATACCAAGCAAAGCCTTGGCAGTAAAACTCACCTGCATCCCTCTCTCTACCTCTCTGCAGTTACAGCAGAGCCCTACCCATGGCAACACTTTGTGCCACAAGTTCTCTGCTCTCTATAAATTACACTTGAAATAAGGATTTGTAACTTAATCTAAGCACCTGCACAGTAATGGCTGCAACAAATACAGCACAAAGATGAACATATTTAGATAAACATATTCAACCTTTAACTAATCTGCAATGACCTGTTGAAATACAGATTTCAAATCAACATCATGTGAGAAATTCAGCCGGCAACTCTTTCCCCCTAACTACCATTCTTAGAAATAATGCTTTGAAAACACTTCCACTTCAAAAAGCATCAGTGGGGAGTGCCATGCCAACAGGCTGTTCATCACAGCAAAGTTCAAAGTCACATCACATTGCTTGACATCCCAGCCACTTTTCACCTCTCACAAAGAAGAGGGAAGGTTCTTTGCACATTCCAGTTTCACATCTGCCAGGATAAACATACTTACTGCTCTCACTCCTTCAAAATAATATCCAGCTCAATTTTAAGCTATTGGATGTCCCTTTGAACTGTCTGACAGTTAGCAAATACCAAAATTCCTTTGGGGTAGCTTTCAAAGTTACCGGGAGCAACTGGATTATAAAAAACCTGTACCTAATGAGCTTTATTTCAAAAGCAAAGGAAGTGACTAAACTGAGCAAAGTTATTGATCAAGAGGAATCCTGTCTTCTAGACAAAGTACATTTTAAATTACTCCCCTTACAGAAAATAAAACCCTAGGATCCAAGGTAGGTGGTATGGATATATTAATCACCAAATTACATCTGACTTCACCTGCCAGTGGTACCTGGCAGGATCAATAATCAGGAATTGATCAATAATCAGGAAGCATAGATGAAATCACAATGAACAAGCTGCACCAGACACCTTAGAGAGGAGTGGAAGCAAACTACATAGAATTTAAAATTCCTCCATACCAGCCTTCAGAAGTCACTTAAACCTTCCTACCAGAATGCAAAACGTCTGCTGCTGTCTATAACTCATTTCAAAACCCCACACGTGTATTTTGGTGAAAGAATCAAGTCTTTGACATAATTTGTCTTCCATATAGAGCCATTCCACACTCTTTAAACATGGAGAAACAGGGCTTCTTGCATAGGCCAAATTTTCTTGTTGTACTGGGAGAACAGCTGAGACAGAAGGTACAATTGGTTTCCTCCAGTTTGTAGAGCTAATTACTCTGCAAGTTTCAGTAGTCCCAGTTGTACTTGGCAATATAAATTAAAATTGGATCCATATTTGATACATACAGAATCTCTTAAAAAGACTTAACATATGCAGCTGATCAATTATTTACAGTGCATTTTCAGATGTGAACAATGTCGAAGTGTCAAGCTGCATGGAAATTCAAAGGTTGTTTCAGTAGTCTTAGCTATATTATTTCCTTTTAAAAAACAAAAAATCAAACTTGCTATTGATACTGAAATGAAAAAAAACCCAATAGATTTTAGTAAGAAAACTCAATTTTTTGTGTTAATTAGTTTGGTTGATATTAAGACTTCATGTCTATATTTTCTTTTGACTGGCTGCTAGATAAACTCTGTTTGTTAGATAATACAGAAGAATTAATTTTATAATGCACTTCTAGGACATTATTCATAAATAAAAGAAAAGGAAAAAATAATCAGGTTTTAAAAGACCCCTATCAGTTAAAATCATCCCATATGAGGATGGACTTTCAAGATATTCTGAAAAACACTTACAAGCAAAGCAATTAGAAAAAAACTCCAGTATTTGTAGCAAGGTAGTCCTGATCTCAACCTGAGCCTGCAGGTCGACTAAAGTAAACATAAACCTGTAGCTGTGTCTTTGTATCTTTGAAAACCCCATTCAAACTATTTCACTGGAACACTACATAAAATATGAAATCCTTGTACTATCTTGGGACAAAGAAAGGCTTATTGAACCAGTATATAAATTTCTGATTATAATACTAAAATATCACTGCACGAGTTACATAAGGAAAATGAACCAAGTGCTTGTTTAAATACCAGCAACTCAATGGCCACGGAAAAGGGGGGAAAATGAAGAAAATTGTAGAAGACTTTAATTGCAAAAATAGCTAAAGTAAAACTTTATGTTGTAGATGATGATTTGGACTTGTGGCCCTCAGCAGGGTGCAGATGGCCTGACCTGGGCAGGGCCTGAGTAATGCTGGCCCCTGTGTACAAATCCCAAACGGAACAGAGCCACTGTTGGACACATCTTGAGCTGATTACTCGCAGCATCAGCCTCATTACACAGCTGGGATAATTGCAAGATGTGAGCAGCTCGCATCCTCAGCAGCAACACAGAGCACAGTGTTACAACATGTTTTAAAAGTTTCTTGACCAAAAACAAAAAGCAAAAGCATATTGTTACTAGTTTTATCCAACCACTGTAAGTACATGTGTATTTGGTTAAAACAGTGCTTGCTTGTTTTGAATACACGATGCCTGCTTGTAAGCCTTAAAATACAATGGATAGAGGTCCATTATTAAGCTTAGAACTCCTTCATATCTCACTAGATATACTTTTTTGCAGTCTCAAGGGTTATTGTAGCCATGCTCTAATACACAGACCATTGTTCTGTTTGTCCTTGCTTTCTACATCTTGTATAACATTTCCGCTGACGACTCTTGTGGCTACAGCTCAGCTCTAATTGCAGTTCTGCTGTTTCAGAGGCCTGCTTTTTGTAGCTTTCCCAAAAACTTCTCTACTTTAAAAAAAATTCCCACAGCAGAGGGCAGGAAGGCTCTGCAGAGGGGCCAGGGCCGGCAGGCGGGTGCCAGGCCCTGTGCCCGGGCAGGGAGGGCTCTGTGCCCCTCAGTGGGGCTGCACTGAGCCCAGCAGTGCCCAGGGGACGAGAGGCCAAGGGCACGGGGCACACTCCCCTGTGCTGGGCACTGCTCAGGCCACAGTGCCAGGGCTCTGTCCAGCCATGGGGCTCTCAGGCAAGAAAGGCACCGAGAGGCTGAAGCAGGGTCAGAGAAAGGAACAGAGCTGGGAAGGGTCTGGAGCTCAGTCTGATGAGGAGGGCTCAGCCAGGAGAAAAGGAGGCTCAGGAGGGACCTTCTTCCTCTACAGCTCCCTGAGAGGAGAGTGAAGAGAGGATGTTGCCCTCTCAAATGGCAAGGAATAAGCAGGAACTGTCCCAGGGTTTGTCCAGACCTGGCACGGGCTGCCCAGGACACGGATGCAGTCACCATCCCTGGGGAGATTTAAAAGATGGGTGGATGTGGGGACATGGTTTACTGACAGACTTGGCAGGGTTAGGTTTACAGTTGGACTCGTTCTTGAGGGGCTTTTCCAACCTAAACAAATCTCTAAGTCTGTGACGAAGCACTTCACATTCTCACACCTCCTTCCATGCCCCAAGAAAGCTCAAGACAGACAAGGGAGAGACATGGAGGGGGGAAGATGCCTATTTAAATTCTAGCTGCTTTCTTTTCTGCTTGATAAATAATGTAAGAACATTTCTTCTTTAGTGTTCAAAAGCATGAAAAAGCCCAACTGTTCTGCCTGTTTTCATTCTAGCTGTCCCAAACTTTATTTGAACACATAAAACATCAACATACAGTTTGAGCATCTCACATTTTCTTCATCAAGGTCTGTCAGAAGATTTAGTATTATGCATATTCATCAAGCCCAAATTCCAGCACACTTCTTGGAAAGGTTCCTTGGCAGCACCTTCCTGGATAAGGACAGGTAGGTTCATAGTCATCCAAGATCAAGCAGTTAGATGTTTTCTATTTTGGGTTTGGTTGGGTTTTTTAACCCTCCTATTCACCTTATTCCCTTTGGAAGATACCTAATGATTCCTTATGTACCAGGTAAATGAAATTCAAACTCTTTAGTCATTAATGCAATCATGTCATTAAAAAAGACATTTGGGTCTCCTTCAGCAAGAATCACAGACAGGTTTCATTCCTGACTGCCTCATATAGGCAGCCAAAATGGTAATAAAGATTTAACACCACTTTTGTCTCCCTTAGGAAACACTACTCTTGATTCCCTGGCATGCCTGTAGTCATATCCATCTGTTAGGATGGCTTCATGCCCACTTAAAAACTGGCATGCCAATTTAATAAGGACATAGGTGTCATCTGAACACAGATTTAGAACAAAGCCTTAAAAATAAAGCCAGTGAACAACATTCTTTCAATGAGGTGAGACTTCTGATGGCAGCCAGCACTCAATTAAAGCATTGTGCTTCTTTACAAAGGACATCTGTTCACAACTGCAGCAATTCTCCTGGTAAAAGTCTTGCCTCCTTGTTATTTGCATTTTAACTCTTTGCATTACTAGGAAACCCCAAAGTAATGATTTTTAAATGTTTTTTTTTTTCATTCATTGTTAAATCTAAATCAAAACTTCACAGAAAGGAAAGTACTATAGGTCACCTACAGATTCTGACAGCAGTACAAGATGCAAATTCTCTTTGTCTCATGGACTCTACTAGGAACAGGAAGGAAGGAGAAACACAGGGGTCTTGTGAAGCTGGCACACAGGAGCTGCTGGCAGTTCAGTGTCAGCAGGTGAGGCAGGAACAGATCAGGTACAGCACCCACAGCCCCAGCAGAGCACTGACCCCAGGAGCAGCTTCCAGGTGTCTCTTCAAGTGTCTCCACTCCCGAGTAATGCCAGGCCTTGCAGGGCAGCCAGAGTTTCCAGCACACCCCCCCTCTAGCCCAGAGAGCATTCCCAGCACTTGGTGCCCTTTCCAGCCTGCAGCCATTGCAATCTGCCAGGCTGCAACACAGCCTTGTCAGCACATCCTCTCTGGCAGATCTGGATCCCCAAGGTCCCTTCCAACCCAGGCCATCCTATGATTCTGTGAATTTTGACCCGATTCTCACGTTTCCTCATTTCATTTTCCTGACATCCAATATGTGCCATTATCAGCTGCTTTAAAATGCTTTTGATCTCTCTTTTCTGTTTAAAGTAATTGTAAACTACGTTTTACACATGCATTTAAAAGTTCATTGCTAAACTAGTTCACTTAACTTGATTTCCCTCCACATAATGATTTTTTAAAAATGTAACTACAAAAATGCCATAATGGGTGAAGTCTAACAAAACATTATCAGTTGCAATATCAAGCATATCCCCTACTCATCCATAAACACAAGCAATGGCTTTAATCTACATATGTTCATCACAAATGCATGCAGATAAATATTTATCTATAGTATACATATACTATAGATGAGTATAAATACAACTCTATATCAAAACATTGCAGCAATAGAGCAATAGATGCATATTGATAGATGCATATTTGAAATACATGACTTAAAGTCATATTTTGGAGCTAATGTACACCTGAAAACCCCCCAATAAATAAAAATGCTAAACACAAAATTCAATGCTGAATCTACAGGATAGACTGGGTTTCCATACAAAACCTTTCTCAAGGAATATATGAACAGTGACTAATTCCAAGTTTTCCAGTAGCTAAAAAAAGCAGAGTTAAATATATTACCAATCTCTAAGTTCAACTATTTTAAAAAGATTGAGAAGTTGTGTTGAACACAGGGAAGGGGGAAAAAAAGCCACAGAAAACCCCCATAAAACCCCCAAAAATTTAGGCTTAGGAACTCTTGTCAGTAGGAACCAGATTGTAAGATCATAATAAAAAAAAAAAAAAAAATCTGAAACACAATCCTGACTTATATTAATTAAACTGAAAGATTATTTATCAGAAATTACTACTTTCTGCTTTCTTTTTAAAAACCTTTTTCCTAATAATCCCAAAGGTAAATACACTACACTACATCAACACAAACCTGCAACAATATTCAATTTGTGAAATGAAAGGAAGTATTTCACAGGAAAGACTCAGTAATGGACATGAGTGTTAGGAAATCAGAGTGATTACGGGTGTGTGCACATATTTCTCTTGTTTAAACAGTAAGAGAATAGAAAGTTCTTCAGTGAGGGATAAAAAAAAAAAATAATTGCTACAGTCTCAGCATTTCTTCTGGCATCTGGCAAGTTAACCCCTGGTGCTAACATATGTCTCTGGCTGCTGTTCCTCCGGAATCAGCAAGTGGTTTGCATATGCTGAGCATGCAGCAGCCGTGTCTGGAGCCGCAGCCAGCGCAGCGCCGGCGCTCCCAGCGCAGACACCACCTCCCTTCCCAGCCCGTCTGTGACATCTGTGTGCCCTCCTCGGAGCTCCTGCTCTTGGGGTGATCCCTCTCAGTCCTGCTGCAGCACAAACCCCTCAGCGGGGCTGGGCCGTGAGGGAGCCCGGCGTACAAAGCGCCACGGCCCAAACATGCACATTTCACCGTGTGTCGCAGCACGTTATATTCATTTTGCACCATTAAACAACTGTTCTCTCAAGGCTACCCACGTGCAAGTTTCAGCATATTGTCAGTAAATATTGCAGGTCCAGCTTAGATTTCACATCTAGCCCCAAATACCATAAACTCAGCAACACTAACTACAATAAAAAACTCTACGTGATTTATGAAAACCTATGTCTTGATTTGTTATTTTCTCAGAAACAGAAAGAGGGCGGGGGAATTTTGGCAATAACTTTCCTAAAAATAAACAAATGAAACAGTAACTCCTGAAAAGTAGTTTTACATAGAAATTAAGAAATTCTAACAAAACTTTTTTACAACAGGGAGAGAATAATCCATTAAATCCTACTAAACAGAGTGACAGATATGACAGGAGACAGTTTGTTACATCATAAAAGAGACTCTAAAATCCCATTAGAGGTGTTTATATGAGACAAGGCAACAATTTCTTTTACTTTGATATTTCAAACTAATAAAATACAAGTAATCTAAAAGCAAAGTCTCAAAAATTAAGCAATTTCTTGTTCTCTGGCTAAAAACAACTTAATATTTTCTAAAGACAAAACTGCATAGAAGTCTGCTCACACACCCTGTTAGAACATTCCTAAATGCTACGGTGAAAGGGCACAAGCAGTGGAAAGCATCCATCATCCTCCACTCAGCCCCTCAAATACCTGCAGCCCCACAACCTCTCCAAGCTGTGTTATAGCTGCAGAGTGGGAACAAGAAATCAATGCCTCTACAAAAAGCTGGCAATGTAATTTAAAGGTTTCTGAAAGTGCTTTAGTGCTGCAAGGCGTTCTTGAAGATCAATTACAGCAGAGGTGCACGGGACCATTTCCTATCTGATGAAAGCACTCCCTGAGTCTACAGTGGAAATTTTGAATGCCTGAGAATACCTAGCAATAAACTACCCTTAAGGTTTCCAACTTCAGGTTCATGTGTAACTTATTTAATAAAGGCAAATTTCACTGGCTTTTAAATTTTTTTTCCTAAAACACTTGCCCATGTTCTCACAAGTCTGCTTCTTTAGAAAATGCTGTGAATGTCAATGGGTCAAAGAACATAAATGACACTATATGCAACCCAACTGAACTATAAAGATAATAGCAGTGGGAATGGATTTAAATTAATTGAACAACTGCAATGAACTACCTGCAAAGGGACTAAAGTCTGGAGGAAAAATGGATAATCGGAAATGTACTCAAATTAATAGACTTTGCTGTAATTAGCAGTGTAGTTAAATAGATTCCATATTCATGGTAGACAAAATACTACCTGTTCTAGATAAATGTGAACTTTAGTTAATGATACTGTTGGCAATCTTACCTTAATTATCATGCTGCATCCTATTCTGAGATAGCCTACATGTGCTTTCATTCTTGGAAATGACCTTCCAGCTCATTGAGTGCAGTAATGAATCAGGCAGCGTCTGCACCCTACACACTCTTGGTTCTCTACCCAATTAATTTTAAAATCAATTGCATTTAATGTAGAGCAAAAAAAGCACCTTTCGAATTTTCTATTTTAAGCTACAGCGATGTAAATGAAAAAAGATTTGTTTGCTATTTATCATGCACAGTATTACAACAGCACAGCAATGTTTTCATGCCACCATAATATTATCTACTATATAATAATATATCTAATAATAATGTAATAATGTGACATTATATATTATATAACAATACAGATATTGAATTGCGTCTTGGTCTTTTCACATTCTTCAGTGCCTGCACTGAAAAATGATGTGGCCTTCTCCCCCTGTGGTAATTACAACATTAGGGCTGAAAACAAAACATTAATGGAGATAATAAAAAAAAGTAATTTAGATTAAAAAACACCCTGTAATTATTAAAAGGATGATTTTTCTGCCATTAGTAATGTAGGGGCAGTTGTGTGAAAGGAAAGGTGTAAAGATCCTTACCAAACAGAGAAACTCCAACATTAAATAGCCTAAAAGATATTTGGGTAATACCACTGAGGCAATTGGAGCATTGTTGCCTGGCTGGTCTGTGCTAGAGGAATGGCAACTTCATGGAATGGGCTCAGGAAGTGGAAAACACATTTGCAAGAGTCTAAGTGACCCTGAACAGACTGCACCAAGGATGGTGTAAAGGTATGCCTACCACTCCAGTAAGAAAAGATAAAATTAAAAAAGCAAAGTTATCAATTTCAGGCATTTTAAATTCTAAAATAATGGCAATTCTAAATCCTACATTACCAGCAAGGAGCTGTTTTATTCTGTCACTTCATCAAATTACTGACATGCAAAATGTTTAAATAAATATTTCCTAGTTAGCAAAAATATTCTCTTCTTAGTACTCTCATAACATAAGTCATGATATTGCTAAAGCGATACGTCATGATAAAGGTAAAACAAAGAGGGTATATTTTAGCTTTATTTTAAATTGACAGCACCTCAATTTCTCTATTTTGGACAAATGCTTCTTCAGAGGACTTCTTGTTTTAAACTAATACATGAAAAAAAAATAAAATCAGTCCATTTCCCCAGACTCCTCTAAAAAGAACACAGCTAAGTATTATTATATAATTACATACCAATTAATACTATATTAAGCATTACAGTAGAAACATTTTAAAGGTAGATCTTGTGCACGCAATCCCCATGAGTGCATAAACAAGCAGTTAATTTTTATGTCTTTTAAAGTGGACACTTGAACACTTGAACACTTTTACTGCCAGTTACTAGTGCAAATTTGGATCACAATAGCCAGATATACAGGATACAGGTGAAAGAGCAGGGCTGGCAAATCAATCAAATGTGGTATGCTGCCTTCATGCTCTCAGCTGCTTGGGTCTGCTGTCAGGTGTCTGATGTAAGCAAAAAAATAGAGGAGAGCTTTTGGGCAATATATTTTTTCATCTACAAATTTAAGACTAAATGAATCCACTAACTACCTGTCGGGGAAAAATTAAAATGTATTAATTATCTGGTCAGCGCTATGCAAAACCCACCATTTATTGGTTTTATAAAAGGTCCCCAGAATTAGAAATCCTCCTAGCAAAATTTCTTATTCATTATTACCATAAAAATACAGAAGCAGAAACCGTGTCCTCTTTTTAGAATTCCCAGTGCATCCTGAAGTAGACATATCCCATGATAGACCAGCTATTTATTTCAAGACATCAGACAAGCTGCATTTACAAGCAACCAGCAATCTATTCTTATTATTTATCTGTAAGTAGTAGAAGCTTTACAGAGTACTTTGCATTAACAGACCTCAGCTAAAGGCAAGGCCTGTTAAACACATGAAACAAGCACCACACTAAGCAGACTATAATGAAAGCTTCTTGGGAATCCAAAACCCACCCTCTTCTCTTCTGGAACACACAGAGGGATGGAAGAAAGGAGCTGTAGGATGTACTCTAGTGAACAGAACTTGGAAGCACACATTTGTTGTATGCTCAACTGTTTTCCTTCTGAATATTTATTAGGGTTTATTCCTTATTATACAAGGCTGGGATCTGCTGTCCTGACCATCACTCCTGATCTATGAACCAAGAACAGCTGTACTTCAGTGAGACAAGCTTCTCTAAAGAAAAACTGCTGAACCAAAAAGAAGTTTATAGCTTACACTTAATTTCTCAATGTTAAACACAGGGTAGCTGACTGAACTCTAGTGAGACCGAGAGTTCAGGAGAGTGCCTCATTTATACCCAAGAGTCTTTCACTCTTGGGAGAGGATATTTCTCCTTCTGGTCTAAATTCTGCTCACCACAAGCACCACAGATATAACTAAGTCTGCCACTTCTGATTTTAGAAGCAGCAGGAGTAAAGGCAGCTCATACTGCAATGATGTATCAGATTCTGCTTGTAAAACAGAAACGCAATCAACTACCAGAACAAACTGGGAATGCTGGACAGAAGTGTTTGAAAATTAATTAGGATCTGCTCTTAATAGTTTGGATCAGTGTCTGGAGATACCTAAGCTGCAGCTACTTTTGTTTCACCAATTTAAATAAATATGAATTTATACATAGTTTTAAAAAACCACAGCTGTTGACCATGAAGCTATTAAAATAAATATAGGTGAAAACATTACTTAATTTAATCTAGACAATAAAATCCCCTACAGTATTTTCTTGATTTTTTTTCCTCCAGAAAATCTACAATGGTCTTACAACACAACACAACAGACAGAGCCAGTTATTGTTAAAGCTTACAATATACAATCCAGTCTCAATGGAATACAACACAGGTCTGAAAATAAAGTGCAATTTTTATCTGTCCTGGCTAGTTAGAACTGCATCACTCTCCTGGCAACTCAGAATGAGCAAAGCAATCTTCTCTCAGTCTGCTCACACACAGCACTATTTGCAACCCACTGTTGTACTGTCAAGTTCCTGGGATTATTATCTCGAAGTTGTCAGGAGCTGGAACTCATCTGAGTAGCCCGTGTACCTCTCAGGTTCTGAAGGTTATCTACACAGCAAAAAGCTGGGCAGAGAGAAGTAACCATCCGGTCCACAAGAGAGGAGTCGGAACACTTGACACTGAGACAAAATTAGTCATGTAAAACTGGGCTACTCTGATAGGATTCCTTCAGCAAAAATACACTTCTTGTGACGATATGAAGGGAAACTGAGCACAGTGGTGATAAAGGCATTTCAGTATCATTAGTGCTCCTGAGAGTTGAGAAAGACACTAAGTTCTGATAGAGGTTGAGGAGCACCATAATTCCTCTAAGTGGAAATGCTGCATTGCAGCTGAGTATACCACAGCACAATCAGATTTTTTTTTCCTCCTCTTTCCAGGCCTTATATAACATCTGTGTTCACAAGGTTTGACTTTATGTTCGTTTTCCATTATAGACCTTAAAATGGGTTGAAAGGATGTATAGTTCACCCACCTAACCACTATAATGTAGAAAGCCACACAAAATTGTTCCCCTGAGCCCCACCTGTTTGTTGCTCTAGGCCAGCAATCACACTTTGCACAGCTCTTGCCATCCTGTGGAAAGAGATGAATCCCCTCCAGAGCTCAGGCTTCTGGCATTCACATTCTTTCAATATTTGTTTCACTCAATATCAAATGTGAATTGCACAACACATAAATCACTGAAAATTTTCACACACTTATTTGAAGCCTTAGAGGCATTTTGTATTTACCTTGTTTTTTAAAAAGGTTGCTGCATACTATTTCCTTCATGGACTGCACTTTCTGCTTCTGTAGTTTCACTGGTGGAATGCAAGTGTAAAATTCATACAGCAGTTGGCTGCATGAAAAGGAAAAATGTCATAAATACCATACAGATTGATTCATCAGGTGTTAATAAGGACAGAGGGAAAGAGCAAAAGATCACATATTTCTAAGCATTTATCACTTAAGACTTACATTTATTTATATATCATGAATATTGACAAGAGACCAATAATAAACTTATCCAGGGACCCACCACTGTTTTGATCAGTAGGAACTGACGTAACTTCGTGAACATGAACTGATCTACAAGAATTAATTGACCAGTAGGAACAAGCTTTGTGGTTCTAAACTGATCTACAGGAATTAATTGCTGACAACTAGGAAATGTTCCAGAGTGACTCACCTCAGTAACCTGGCATCAAAAACCATTTCAACATCGTGAAGAACTGATGGGATGTACTTCAAGGCAGCAACCTGCATTGAGACAGATCCTTGTTAATCCTGTATGTTTATACATGTACATGAACAGCAGAGAGCTCACCAATGAGACAGATACACACAAAACAAACTGATAAACTTGGACTTCTTTTCCCAGACTGAAATTTTACATCATATTTGAATAAATTTCATCACGTTGCATATGCTGAGGATATGCAGAGAAACTTAACTACCATAGTTCAAGTGGATCTCACTCTCTTTTCCAACCAGTGAAATGGTCCAGCCTTTGTAGATTATCTCCTTGCAGACCACTAAAGGTATCATTATGAGGCAAATAAGTAAACCAAGCAGAGATCAAGGCAGGAGCTATATCAATTCCATCCTGGAATTGTGCCATGCAGGAGGCAGAAGTCGGGTACCAGTCACGCACCCACCCTGATGCCACCCTGTCTAGAACAGATGAAAAGGGGTGTCATGTCCCTAAGCAACCATCTGCAGCCAAGCTGTGGGATGGTTTATCTCCTCCTATCAGCTCCTGAAGTATGTTTTGACAGCATAGTGGGATAATCAAACCTTACCCTGACAAGGCTGAGACAAGTTACTATTCTTACATGGACAAGAAAACTTCAGCAGGCAATTTCAGGCTCAAAATCACCACTAACACTCAAGGCCAATATGCATAAAAACTAACTTCCAGTACTTCACTGTGCAGCTTTAGGGTATAAATTCCTACTAACATTTTGCTAAAAAACCATATTAATAGTAATGATATAAAGTCTTCTATTATTGATCTGAGAGATGCCTATCTAGGTTCAATACTTCTCTTACCTGTTCACAGCAAGCTCTTTGTTAAAAACTTCGTCTCTTTCTTGAGTTTAGGGGGCTTAGAATGAAGACAGAGCACAGCTTTCTTTGGCTCTCTTTTAGACCCTTTAAACACAATAAAGCTATAACTTTATTTGTATGAGCTTCCACTGCAGTAACCAATTAAAAAAAAAAATCAAAAAAAGAATTATGTCTTGATTGAAAAAGAAAGCTTAGTCTGCAGCACGAGTGAATCGCTGTTTGAAAGGGACTCAATGCTGGCTTGTGACGCCTTCAGATAGTCATTCTCCCACAGATCTCATCCCACACTCACACACAAACCTAAAAAGGCCTAAGGAGTATTTAAAAGCTGTTGCAACTTCAACAAAGAGATGGCATCTTCTACTAAACTTGAGAAATCCCTGGGCTATTTAAAGCACCCATACAAACCCCTGTGTTGGGCTGGAAACTGCCTCCAGCTTAAATTCAGACACCTGCTGCTCCTCGCTTTGCAAGCAACAAAAAACTGCACAGCAGCACCTGAGTTTCACTGTACAGCAGTTCACAGGTGCTGTGAAAGATGGTAGATAAAAAGTTAGAGACACCAGTGGCCACAAAATATTTCAAGCAGTGCTCCACTGACACACTATATTGTGCTGTCTGGCTTTCACACATGCCCTGTTCTACACTTGCATAGGAGAGAAGGGGGAAGGATAGAGCTGCAAGCTCTCTGCAGATCCACAGTTCCAGCTGAAATTCAATAATGAGTCTATGCCCTGCACTACTTTAGACTCCCAAGTTTCATTTGCGATAATTGCTTCAAATGATGCACTATGGACACAATTGAGCACTGCCCTTAATGAAGTCATAAAAATCTCCTAGTCAGCAGTACAAGATGTTCTGCATTCTTCAAACCTTAAGAGATTAGGTTTTTAAACGGGATACAGATAAACCCACAGCACTGCAGAAAATTATTTCTTACATATACAATGCACAGTTAAATTTATTTTAACCTTTACTCCTGACCAAGCTTATTTTTAGCTGCCCTCTTTTTGCAGTATTACATTATCCATATTCATGAAATTTGAGTACCCATGAGATGAAAAGCACATTCGAAGAAATCACTGGTGCTGTTTCTTAATCTAATTTCATTTGCCAGCAAGGCAACTTTAAGAAGTTACTGTGCCATCCCCCTTTGTGCACCACAAGCAAAGAATCACTATCAGTACCTTTCTAGGCTTATTCTATCCTAAGAAAACTGGACAGAGATTCATAAAGCCCTTGCAATCTTCTGCACCAGTAGGGTGGGTCAAAATTTTGTGGGGAAGAAAGAGAGAAAGGCAGCAGCTTCATAATCCATTATTTATCATATTTTTCAGTGCCACAGACAATTTCTTTTTCCTATGTTTCCATGACCTTGAGAACATGCCATCTAAGGTTTATGAAAGCACACACAGCACAGGGAGCTGTGCTTTCTCAAATCAGTGCCTAGGAGCGAGCTGGGGAGAGCTGACATTTGCAGCAGACAAGACCATCTGTAGGTCAAACGTGGTGTGTCAGCTGGGGAGCAGAACAGTTGGAAAAGGAGCAGGGGCTTGATTGGTAAATTAAGGTTGAGAGCACAAGCTGGTCAATGAAAAGGGCACACTCACAGACTACAGGTCAGAAGTCAACAGAAGGACGATCTAAAAAACATATAATCTGAAATTTGAAAATCATTCATTCACCAGAATTTATTATTTTATTCCCCAGAAGTAAAGGGTGATTTAAACAGACACAAAACACATCCACTGGAAATGATGGTTTTTTTTCCCCCTGAGTGCTTAGACAAAGGATAGAAGGTACTGATACCTCCCCTATTCCCTCTCAACTCCCAGCCTCCCTTCAAACTCTTAGCAGTTTCTGGAAAATGCTTTCCAGGTTTCCAGATTTCAAGGACTCTCTTCCCCAGAAGTACAGACTTAATGAAAAAAAATCCCCCTAAAATTTACAAAAGTCACCAACAATAGCTAGAGAAGAGGAACTGATAAATGCAACAAAAAGAATAGTCAAAAGAAATGAAAGAAAGGTTTAAGTCTAGTGCCTGGAAAGCCCTACCAACATAAAGAGAGTGTAAGTTCTGAGCTAATTGTTTGAAATAACTGCAAGAACAATCTGTGAAAAACAATCTTTAAAGGAGTTAACCCTTAAACTCTAAACTCTTACCCTACAGCTGCACACTGATTCTTGTATTGGTGAAACTAAGCCTCTCCAGCCTCCACTCCAAGGGCCAGCTTTACAAAGCACGACACCAGGGACCTGCCCCCAGGCCGCTCTGCAGCTCAGATGGCTGCTCTTAAACACCAGCACAGTAGGGATATTAAAATACAATTCTAATTGGAGTTTAATTACTTCATGCAATGTTGAAGTTGAGAAGTATTCTATCTGCACCTTAAACAGAAAAGGTAACTTGACCAACTCCTGAAGTATTTTTTTTTAAAGGTTAATCTGGATTAATATGTGCATTTCCAGTTTGCCAACAATAAATTAATAATTCAGTCTTCAGCTGTTCAAAGCTTATATATGGACAGTACTAGAGAACAGAACCGGGTATCTGCCCTTCCCAAAGCTCAGGCACTACAGTAAGTCAAAGCCTCAATCCACTTCAGTCAGCTTTACAACAAGGACTGAAAAGAGATTTTTAACTTTTTGTGAACGTATACAGCATTTAACAGATAGGAAGTAAGATATCACTTAGTAGATAAAACAATAAAGTGCTTCTGGCACAGATGAGGCTGTTCCATATAGCACAATTTTATAAAAAATCCTTTCCTGAGCGAATTAATTTTCAACACAAGTCTGAGTGTGATTCTATCAGTAAAAACAACTGGGAAATTACTACTGGCTTAAATACTGAATTCCAAATTTAAAAAAAAATAAAATAGCAGAGACCAAGAAACTTCAGGTTTCAAAATAATTCTTTAAATCATATACAGTTAAACCAAATAGGCTTGTGGACAACCAAGGATTAAATAAGAGTTAAAGATTCACATTCAAAGTCTCTGCAAACTAGTTCAAATTTCAATATCCCAAGAAACCAAATTACTTTCACTTTCTTCCGGGCTCTTGAAACTTTCTCCTCTGATATCTTCAGACCATAATCTACTTGAACACATTCAACTGATTTTACCAATCTATGTTCCACTTCTCAGTGATAATTCCAAGTGTGACTGATTTAAGTCCGTTTTAATACTCTGATTATTCCTGTATTTTTCCAACAGACTCTCTGAACTTCCCTCTCTGGGCACACAAACTGTAACATCTATGGAGTCCCGTGTGTCTGTAGAATCACTGAACCACCTGTCCCTTACTCTGCAAAGTTAATTTGTACTACTACAACATCCATCATTGTCATCTCAAATTCCCCAAGGGAAATCACTGTTGGATTTAGGCAGAGGTAGATTTATGAATTTCTTTCTACTACTTTCTCCTCCCTCTCAGCAAAAATTGCCTCCATTTTCTGGCCTGCATCCACCTACCAGAGCAGGAGTCTCAGGCATCAGCACTGACGTCTCCTCCAAACAGGCACTGAAATATTGTCCCTTGTGACAACTGTGGCTGCCTATGGAGCTCATCAGGAAGTGGGAGGGAGCATTAATTTTATATTTTTTGCCCCCCTTAAGCTTATTTCCAGCAGTCAGCACTAAACCACAGCTGGACACTGTTCATTCCATGCCTCTCCTATCAGAATTTTATAGCATTAATGCAGTAGGTTTTATTTACTGTATGTAAAGCAATCTCTTTGTAGGCTTCTCTCAGAGACACAGCTGTATGAGTCATTAGTATTTGGAATAGGAGCAAAGTTATGATATAAACAAGTATTTCACATCTGCCCTAATAGGTTCCTGCTAAAAAGAAAACTTTCAGTACCTTACTCAGATTTAGAGATAAAAACCCCCTAGTGTTTCAGGGTTATTAGTAAATAGGACCCACTTTGCACAACTGATGGCACTCCTTAGAAATCAAAAACTTCGATTTTCAATATGGTATTGATCAAAGCATAACTGTTTAATAACTAGTCTGTTTGTGAGACACACTAATGTGCTCTTTTAAATTAGCATAGATTTCTTTCCTTTAGTCCTTCTCAGAGATGCTCAGCTCTGTTTTCAAGGTCCTGTTTCTGAGGAACATCAACTAAGACAGGGTGCACGTTTGCTGATCACACAGCCCAGGACTGACATTAAACGTGGAAATGTGGCCCTGAGGGCAGGCAGAGTCTCATGCTCTGTCCCTGCAGTGTGACAGTGCCACCGGCACTACAACCTGTTCTGGAACACTCCCAGAGGCCTTTCAGAGGTGCCTGCCCCTTGCACACCCAGCGACTGTTGAGGAAGAACAAGTTTCCTCTGAGCTTCTCCTGTCTCTCTCCAGAGGAAGCTGCCCTGCCCATCCGAGGAAACCCAGATGGAGAATCCCACACAGCCCGAGATCAGGCAGGGCAGAATGCAGCGCTTCCCCAGCACGTCAAATCCTCCAAGGGCTCTTTCTTGATTAGTACAAGTTCCATAAGGGCAAAGATCATTATATAGAAACTCTTTTAATATCACTTTAAAGCTGCCTTCTTTTTTTTTCCCCCAGAACTTCCTCCTGCTTCTGATACTGCACTCAAATGTATAAACTATCCCCAGGAAGGCCTATACAGATTTATCAAAAACAGAGGATCTGATTGATTTGTAAATGCATTTAGAATATTACTGTAACCATGGTATTATACTATTAACTTGGCATTTACTTTCTCAGCTCTTTTGCAGTTGAACATGAAACACTCTGTGCAAATGCTGATGCAAATCTCAAGATCAGCCACCAGAGGTTTTATTCAACACAAGTTTTTCATGGGCTTCCACTTCAGGTCTAAATCATATCAAAAGGAATCAAAACACAAAACCAGAGAAAATTCAAGCCCAATGCATATATAAGGTTTTAATAAAGGATGAATGAAGCATCAGCATTGCAATTGTCTAATAAATCTTGTACATTTAACAGGAAATCTTGATAGTCTTAATGTAGATATTAATTAATCTTAATACAAAACTGCAAAAAATTTTATATTAGGGATATTAGTAGCTCCTTGTTTTCCAGTTTTCTTTAAAATATTAGATTCTGAATTGTTAAAATAATTGAGATTGACATGAAAGACAAATCCTGATCCCATTTTCAGTTTAAAAACAATATAACTCCCAAAGACTAAGACAACAAATTTTATTTTCCCAGCTAAGATGATGGAATCCCTGCTTAGCATTATCTGGAGAAATTCAATAATTAAACATGCTGCTCCCACTGGAGGCTTCATGTCATTAGATTGCTTGGAATATTCCCACATCTATGACTTAGTTATTTCCTTGACTACACTCAGAATTTCTGTAAGAGCATCTTGTCCTGACCTTTTCAAACTAGGCTCCAAATTTATTAGACAACCTGCTCTTCCAATAGAGGGGAATTACAAAAGAGACATATTGGATAAATTTCCTGAGTGTCTTTTCCTTGATTTATAAAGAACAAAAATTAAAAGAACATGCACAAAAACCCTACGGAAAACCAAATCCCACTGGTTTCCAAGCACACCAACCTGCAATAAAATGGCAGTTTTATGCTGACTTTTCATCAGGTTGTTGATGGATTCAAAGAGTCTCCTCATTGATTCTTCAAACTCTGTTTGTTCTTTGCCTTCATATAATCTGTTGAAAAATATATTAGGTTATCCTTTCAGAATCAGAAAGTTTCATCCTCCCAAATGCAACAGATTTAACATTAAATATATAATTCAGAAGTTGATCTAATATTATGTACATAGATATTTCCCCAATGGGTTATAACTGCTATTCACTGTTTTGTGTAGGAATTCTTCAGTTTGAACACTACAATAACCACTTTCAATTGTTTTAAAAGCCTCTAAAGCATGACACCTCCCAGACTGGAGCTTATAGAAATCATTTTACTTTCAAAGTAACTTATATACCAAAAAACAAAAGTTGTTCCCCCTCCTTCCCAACTGAGCTAGTCTAGGACATTTTCACAAATTATGACAATTTCTGTCTTCTGCTGCTGCTGCCACTTTTTCCAAGAACTATTTTTACTGGCCCCATTAACCAGTCTGCTTTTTGAAAAAAGTCTCTCTTTGACACTTAAAAGTTTAAAAGTGCATTTAAATTGAGCTCACTCCATTATTTCTCCGTTCCCTGTCCTAAAGTTTGAATCCCTCAGATTATCTCTCTTGTATTGTTCATGCTGGCTCTTAGTACTAAATACTGCCTACACGAACAGTAAAAACACTGGTGACATGTGAAATTAGTTATGCGAAACAGCTGTCAAGAGTTAAAGAAAAACAAGCTAAGGAAAAAGCCAAGATGACAAGAGAATCCTGAAATGTGAATAGAATACTGTGAGCTAAGTGCTGCCTCTTCTGCTCCATCAGAAGAGAAAAATCTCTTTTTAAAGTTATGTATTGCAGCATAATTTGCTCTTCTTTCCAACTTGAAATGTAAGACTGCCTCCGATAATAATTATAATTGTCCAATGAGTTTAGAGTTTCAGACCTCTAGTTAAGTAGGAGTAGATAAGTGTAACTAATCACTGAATATGCAACACATTGCAATAACCTATTTATGACAGATTGTCCAATGAACACTTTTAGCTGCAAGATAACACAAGGGATTGAAATGAGACCAAAGCTCTCCCCGAAACAAATTCCTTCTGCTTTCTGACCTTCATCCTGACAATAAATTTTCCACAATCCTCTACACAAAGCTTCCTTCCCCAAAACTCTAATATACCCTTCTGCCATGACACCCATGATAAAAATATAAGATGAAGTCGTATTCTCTTCTCCTGAGTACCATCTCCTTCTTTATAGTTTTACACCTTGTTTACCTGTACCATCTATAAATAGTAAGTTCCTAGAGAGAATAATATTTCTAAGATACTATCCATAGCAGATAATTCCTTCTGAATCTACTACTTCAACTAAAACATCATAATCCAGCAAGGAAACTTAATTTTAAAAAAACCAAATGATAAATCTACATGGAAAAAAAAATTAGGGAATGGTAGAATATCAGAGAAAAAATGGCAATAGAGCTCCCACAGAGCATGAGACAGCTAGCACAGAACACGTTCCTGGGGCTGTGAATGCCACCCACAAACACAGCACCCAACCACTCCCTCTCCCCACAGGTGTCTGCCACTGCCTGACCTCTGCCCCTGCAACCCTTCAGGCACAGAGAAAAGGCAAATCAGAGCAAGCTGTAGGGGGAAAGCAGCTCAGGATATATGGGGAAAGGTGTAACAGAAAAAAACTGGGTCTGTGGTGTATGGGGAGAGGACAGCTAGCAGTGTGCAATTCTTCTCCTTCCACTTTTTGTTTCCCTCATTCTCCCCTCCTCCTTTTCCCCTGAACCTGAATTTCACCACTTGTATGCACTACACCTGCTCTGTTTGCCTGAGCTACACACATCCAGATCATTGACCCTTGTCTATAAATTCCCTAAGAGGAGTCCAAGACTCTAAACTCAGCGTGGCCATGGTTTCAGAAATGACACAGCTCTGTGCACAGTCTGAGGGGCTGAACACAGTGTTCTCAAGGACAAGTCTCCAGCCTCCAGCCATCTGTTGAGACGTTTGGCCATCCACTGGTCGTAGGCCAAACCACCTGACATGAAGAATAATCACCCTTTGAAACCTGCTGCTATTACCAAATCCATCTCTGGAACTTACATGGAGATTCAGAAGATTTTTGGCTATTGCCTCCACAAAACATATCTCAGCAATATCTGTATTTTAGAAATAACAGGTTTAGAAAAAACAGTTGTTAGTTTTTATGCTTCATTTGAATAAATAAAAACCCAGCTTTGTTCTAGAACCAACTTTTTCTACTTCTCAGGTCTCCTTCTATGTCTAATTAAATTGCAATATCTGAGTACTTACTGGGAAAATAATGCCCTTGATCGAACAATGAACTTGAAAACATATTCCAGTGCTTTCAGAGTTCTGAGGATGGGCTCACATTGCTCCCCCCGGCTGGAAGTATCCAAGTACGTCTTCAGAACCCTCATTAATTTCCTGAAGTTTAAAAAGATTGTTAAAAATAATTTTCATTATTATTTTTTAATTGCCTTCTTTAGCTTCTTTGCCAACTCTAAATATATGTTCATGCTTAGTCAAGCACATAGAAAACAGACTGCATGTATTTCTCGATTTATGTTGCTCAAATTGTCAATATAAACAAAGGAGAAACAAATTCTGAGCTGCACAAACATGAGAGAAATCTGAAATCCCAAAAGAGCAGCATGACTTAACAATCTCAGAAGCACCTTTACAAAAGTTTGTAATACATATGCACAAAATAGCACAGAATATTCCACTGCCTACCTCCACTGAGCAGTGATTAAACACCACTGCATGCTCTAATTAACAGCATGTAAATATTACAATATTCTAGTACAAAACAGTATCTGCTTGATTTATTTATTTTATTTAAACACTTTCTTACTCTCTATCTAAAAGCAACTTTTTGCTGAAGACACAGCTGGCTACAAAAGAGCAGAAGTTCATCTAAAACTAAATCCCTTAATTTGTAGTTATAGAATCATCTTCAGTGATTAAAGCAATCCTAATGATGCAATATTGATTTTAATACAGCCAGAACTAAGATAAGAGTGGTTGGGTTTTTTTCCCTACATCTCTACAAAAACAGAGACCTCCTATGCTCTGCCCTAAACAACAACCAACTCTCTGTGTAACTACTACACATCCCCAGCCTAACCCACGTTTCAGGACCCAGATGCTGTGCTTCCAGCCTGCCAGCATCCTGGGCATTACATCCACTGTGTGTTTCCATTTGCTCCTTTTTATGGCTTCTCTGAGGTGGAACAATATGAATCCACCTTGTGTGTAGGGGTAGTGCATGTGAAGCTCTCTCAGAGCTCTCTAAAAGCCAGGAGAAAGGCTGACTCAACAGGAACTGAATAGACAGGTAACGGTTTGGCCATTCAGCCATATCATAAGATGGTTGTCAAATGTCTGGGACACAGAGTTTCCTTCCCAGTTAGGAGTTAGGCCACACGATTCTGGTACCAGAGTAAATCTTCCATGCTCTGCCTTGAATCAATAATGCCAAGGAAACACATGATGTGGGGAACAACCATAAAAATTATTATTTTGCCTCTACCACACTGATTAAGTCATCAGAAACTCCCAGACAGATAAGTCGTAGAAATATTTTATGCAAATAAGGCTGTCCTGAGAGGTTCTGTAGCCTTCCTTTTCTTCTTTCACAGCACTGTAAATCATTAAATCACATGTGCTTATTAATTCTGGAGTGAGAGAGGATTGAAGAGGAGCACATAGTTTGTGCTCGAGCTTTCTGAGCCCACTAATGCTCACTTCACCTTTACTGTGGTGTGAGAAAGAGCTGATTTTGCACTGCTGCCTTTCAGCTCTAGGAAACTCATGGTCTAGTGCAGGATTTTTGTGACATTTCGTGTGGAGTGAGAACTGATGCAGATTCAGCACAGCCACTAGAAGATATCCCCAACTATTCCAAACCTTTAGCTCAGGTCTACTGTATACTATTCTTATTCCAAATTAAAGTTCTGCTTCAATCTGCCACTCCATTAAGCTGCCAGAAGAAGACATCAGGTAGATTAAAAACCCACATCCATCCTCTTTAGAGCACATCCCAGAGATCAGCACCAGCTGAAGAGGTTACCTTCCTTCATAATTCAGTCATTTTATCCTACCATCACTGCCAAAAGCCTATTCCAAATAAAGTAGGAATCCAGGATTAAATTTGGTGTTTAACATGTCTGCACAGTTTTCTATCTCTTCTATGAGTCCATGTCTTCCCATTTGTGTGGAAGCTCCAAAAATTGAAAACAAATAAATAAATTAAAAATCCACTACAAGTCCATCCATTGGTGTGACCATGTAACAAATACTGAAACTCCATTTCACAGCAGGACACGTAACAAATACCAAAATTCCAGTTCACTGCACTGAACCCCTCCTGATGCAATGTCAGACTAAAATGCATATGAAGACTTGACAGTTCCTAAACAATTCTTTCCTCTTTCAGTTTGCTTGTTGTGAAAAAGAAATGTGAAAACCTATGTAAATAGGTTAAGGAGAGCCTCAAGTCCTCACTTCAGGCATTTCATCTTAAAGCCAGGGATACAAACGGAGAGGCTTTACAGCAAAGCATCTTTGCTAAATTTGACAGGATACAGGTGAAAGGCTCATGCCCAGCAAAATCCAGGTACAGAAAACAAGTGTCAAAGCATCATTTTAACCCCAAATCATTTGCTATGGATTCATTAATTCCACTTCTAATCAAATGTGTCTCAGAGGCAGATAAGCAAACAGCAGCATCAAAACAACAGTCACCATAAATTATATCAGAAAAGTCACAAGCAGGACTTATTTATTTTACATGATGGTGGAGTTTTAGGAAAAAAGAGAAAGGAGAGAAAAGAAACTTACTTGTATGCCAAGGTAGCACTAAAGTGCTGTTGGATATATGCTTCCAAAACAGTGTTGAAGTGCTGAAACTTACGGTCTGCAATGAGCCCTATGATGTAGATCTAAACAGACACGGACACAATTGGAGTCACATGGAAAACTTGAATATTAACTTTCTAAAAATATTTATGGTAATTTACTATTTAGACTTTTAAAGAAATCTGATTTTTAGTCAATAAGTAATATTCCTTTTAGTTATATAGAGACTTTAAGACTAATTCTCTGATGTGAAAATCTTGATAATTTGTTCAAAATTCTAAGGATCTTTACTTTGACAAATAAGTTCACTGGTGCTAATTCTTACCCTAATTCTTACCGGTTTTGGTTTGACAAGGATGTCATACTCATTACTGTGGGAATGTTCCATCATGATATTAAACAGGGCATCCAATGTATCCTGAAGGAACTACAGAACATGAAAAGACAAACTCATGACCAATTCAACTTGAAAACCTCACAAGAAAAATTTCTGATAGCAGACTTGGTTTCCCTCAAGTTAGAATTTCACCACCTTTACTGAAGCATCACTTAAATGGAGAAAACACTTCAAAGATTATGGGATCCAGTTGCTTTAATTTTAAAAGCTTACATCCTCAGACACATGAGCAATCAATAATACATGCTTAGCTCAAAGCATATGGAAAAGATAAAGATATTATATAAATGATGAAACTTGTTCAAGCTACATTCCTTAGTGACACAGATTAGTGGTTCATATTTATGTTGATTAAAAAGACTTTTCCCGCTTCTGTGTTCTGATTCAAATTCTGCTCTAAATCAAAGTACCTCAGTGACTTGGGACAAAAATCTTTGGTTAGAAATATGCTCCTTTTCCTTTCAGATTGTTGTTTTGTTTTGTTTTGGTTTTGGTTTTGGTTTTTTTTGTTTTGTTTTATTTGTTTTTTGTTGGTTTGAGGTTTTTTTAATTCTCATTCCTTCTCTCCAGAGGCATCTGATATTTATGTTTAAAGACACAAAGGTAATAGCATCTGCCATTTTCCAAAATACTAACAATTTTTATTCATATACCCATTAAGTTAAAAAAGTGCTTTGTTGGGTACATAGCACTTCTTGTATTTAATATCAACCTGTAAATTAACATTAAGAACTGCAAAGAAAACAGTAGGAATTTTTTGTGATACTTCACGTAGACAAAAGGAAACAGATGAATAGAGATTATGGAAAACATTTTATCATTACTATCTTCATCTGGTAGTAATAATCTTAGAAATCCCCCAGCCCAACAATAGGCAATAGCAGAGATATCTGAAATTAAGAGGTGGAAGGAAAGCTGGCCAGCACTGTGAAGGATCCTGTGCAGGTGTTTGCTTTCTTACTCCCTCGAATGAAGAGCTTTGCTGATGTCCTTTGCAAACTAACAAAAGCTTTATGTATGAAGAGGCCTGGTGAATAACTATTATTAGAATCATGACTTAAAGATTTACCTTCACCACTTCCTCTCCATCCACAATCTTCAGCTTTTCCAGGTTCTCCTGAAGCAGCTCTGGCTTCATGCGCCACTTCAGCAGACCCAGCAAGCCCACTAACAGAAAATAAACATTTACATTTCAAATCTGATTTATCAATTCATGCAAACGATTGCTTTTGAGAACTCCCACCTGTTTAGAAGGTACATACCATTCTGAGTTAACTTTGTAGAACAAACAAGAGTTGAAATGTAAAATGAGTCTCTTGAGCTGACCGAAAGCCCCCCAGCAATACTTGAGCTCCTGACTAAGGTTGCTCCCTTGTTTTCCGTGTGCAGACGTGTAGAAGGCAGTGTCAAATAAGCACCAGCATCCTCCATTTTCTTACTGTCCCCCTGAGAAAAAACACACCATTCATTATACATTTCACACCACTGAATTGAAAATTAGACTCATTTTGTACTTTCTAGAGAAGTAAACTAGAGAGGTGCAGGAAGGCACTTTGAGGGGTAAAAGCAAGTGCCAATCTCTCATTAAAATGTCTGTGGGTGTGGAACACTGCAGAATATTGAGCATCACCTTGAAGGCTCTACACAGGATATTGACAACATGATTATAATGTCTGCACAAAACTTATAAGCAGAAAACAGGACTGAGTAAGGAAAGAATATCAGCACTATTTTGGTATCCTCATTATAACTTTATACCTGGACCTTGAACATAAAAGATGAGGGCATAGTAAGGTTATATTTTAAATTAGACAGCATGCTGCAGCAACTAAATGACATATGTGCTTTTCAGTAGAATGAGCAGTACAAAATCAGAGAGCCAACAGAGGATTTTCCCCTCCTCTCATCAACTTCTATGCCACGACCCCACAGATTTTCTGGGTCTTATTTTAGGATTACCCAGACAGGAAAGGAGTTTTAGACAAAGACAATAAAAGTCATGCTACTCACTCTTTAGAGAAAACAGTGTTTGTTTAACAAAACTACTCCAGAAAATTTCCCTGAAGAACTTGAAATTAAGCGTGAGAAGATATGACTCAATTGCAGACCTTTAGTCTACAAATGTGCATGAACAAGGAGCTGCAAGAACTGTGATCTAGAAAGAAGTTTTAAAGTTTTGCAGTTTTATCTGGTTCAGTGACTGCAGACGGGCACTTTCTACCTTGTATCAAAGAGGTAAGGTTAAAAATCGACT
This sequence comes from Regulus satrapa, assembly GCA_013396955.1. Classification (NCBI taxonomy): domain Eukaryota; kingdom Metazoa; phylum Chordata; class Aves; order Passeriformes; family Regulidae; genus Regulus; species Regulus satrapa. The sequence goes on from VWZN01003861.1 coordinate 367,653, forward strand.
GTAAAAGACCCAGACAGACAAGAAGCAAAACCTTTATGCAGCAGGACAACATCTGCACACAACAGTACCAACATCTATGATTGTATCAGGCTTGCCAAATAACTACTTCCCAAATTTTTGGAAGCAAAAGAAACTCTTGACTTCCTCTTTCTGGAGAAAGAAAATGGGAAAGAGATGAAGTTTTAATCCAAAAGTATCTCAAAAAGATCCAATATTTAAAGACAGTTTCAACTTTGCAGTTTTCAAATTACTTCTTTTGAGAGGCCAGGTTTATGAGTGCTTTAAGCATTTACAGCTTACAATTACTGTTTTTAATGCTAGAATAGGCTAGCATATGTCAGAAAATCTGTCTGTTTCTCACAACTAGGTCAACTCCATTTCTCATCCATGCTATCACTTCAAAAAAAAATTACTGAGCTGATGCAGAAATGAATTAGGTGGAATTTCATAAGCAACATTAACCACATAGTCCACGACTTTCCTTCTACTCTCAATGTTTTAAATTATAATTTCAATGAAGAGAAGATAAATAACTATATGCTGTCATTAATCTCTTTTGGCTTGCCTAAGCAACTTGATTTAGTTGCATGCATCTCACTTGGTATTAATGATACAGCAAACTTGTTTACTGAGAAGAGTGCTGAGAAATAACTGAAGTTTTCCTTTGTACTGGAAGTGATTTCTGGTTCTTAGTTCCTGCTAGACACCATTCTCCAAGAGGTCAAATTAAACAGAAGTCAAAACATCTGCTCCCTGCTTCCTTCACCGAGTCAGGGATGCTGTTTCCAGGCAGGGCTAACTAAAGCTATTCTTCACACCCAAAACCAAATTGCTGAAACCTTCACTTTTGTACCTGAGGAGCTACACTGGCAGTTTAGCATTTCCCTAAGGCTGCATTCCCAGATTATTCATGAGATAAAGATTCCAAGTGGATCAAACACTTCCCGTAGCAAGAGGAATGCTACCCAGTCAAGTACAGAGCTGCAGCACAACTTTCTCTGTACTACAGAAGGCCAAAAGCACAAATACCAGTAAAAAGAGCAATCATCTCTCACTGTGCTTAGATAACATCTTCATGTCGTTAAAATGCAGAGCAGTATTTACTGACAATGGAACAGGCTTCACCTTTTCATATTGTTCAGATGAAAAACACAGTGTTATCTTTGAGAGAATAATAAAATCAATCTAGCACTAAGTAAATATACAATGCAGACAAAGGCAGCAGTGTGAGAAAAGATGTCTTGTGAGAGAAATCTGAGCCCATACCTTTAGGACTAACAAATCGTGGATGCCATCATGGAGAGTTGTTCCATCCTCCTTCATTAGTCTTATGTAGGCCATTGCAAAATTCTTTTCCCCCCTATCTTTAGCTGCAAAGAAAAAGATTTTGGGTTGACTATCCATCAATGAATTAAAATTCACTCAAGTAAAAATTCCCTACTTACACTCTTGAGACGACCTGTGCCTGAACATGAAGCGCAGATGAATCCTCTGCATGTCCTCAATGGGGACTGCTACCTTTTGTAAAACCAGAAAACAAAGAGGAGAGTTATGGGGGTGGTTTCACATGTAATGAGCCACTTTTTCAGAATAAATAAGCCCCACTTCTTCTGTTCCCATAGTGTCTTTCACAGGCCATTTCAAACTGTTGAGCCTGATCACGATAGCAAAGTTGTGGCTGATAAGCAATGATCTGTTAGATTTTGCTCAGAGTCTGGCACCAGCAAAGAAATGAAGCACAGAGACCAGGGAGTGAATGCACACAGGTGCTAGAAAAGAATCACAGTGCAGTCCTACTGCTCACCCTTTTAACCACAGAGAATTAAACACCTCTGCATTGTACAACTCCCACCTTTCAGAAATTAACAGCCAATTTATTCAAAAAGGTGGAAAGGGTATGAAAATTCCAGCAAAATGAACTGGCAATATTTTAGCGATTAAAATTAATGAGGAGAATCTCAGAAATTTTATTCTTAAAGCATCATACTTTAGGTCAACATGCAACAAAAAAGGCCAGCTGTGTAAGAGAAAGCACAATTTTTCATATTACCAAGTTTATCGTTCTAAAAAGTCAAGGACTTGCACACCTTTGTGTGCATTCACAACTTGTCTTCACAAATCTTACTGAACAATATTAACTTTCCAACAGGATCTACTGTTAGTGGTCCTGTAGACAAGATTGAATTATGGAATAATTTTCAAAAGGAATTAGAATAATTAGCAATAAACAGAATGGGTCAATATTTTTAAAACAACAAATCAGATTTTGTTTGAAATGACACTTCCATTCCCTCCCTGTCCTTCACCAGCACAGGTAACAAAACTTAAGGTAATAATTGCAAGTTTGTTATACATGGCTATTTTGTCTTAAAATACATCATGCAAACCTGTCACTGCTTTGTCAGAACAGTTTCTGGCAGCTTCTGGGCATTTTTCAATCACCAACATTAAAGCTTGATTAGGTAATTATTAGTGTGTCTCTAAAGAGAAGCATGACAGCTTTTTCTCTTCAAAATCAGAAGAGGGGGTTGGTGTTTTCATTTGGGTTTTGGTTCGGTCTGGTTTGTTTTTTAATTGAAGCTCCTCATCTCCGTTGTTTCACCACAATAAAACAAATGCAGTATATCATTTTTGATAAGACATAAGGTTATCTAAGATGATCTCATTTGTTTTGCAGAACAAAACCTACACATCATTTTCTAGGCCAAATTTCAAGCCTCAGTGATCATGTATCTCTAATAACTGATGTATGACTAAGACTTCATGCTTCAGCTGTAGTCGGGGACAAAATTTTTTTGGAGGAAGCTGATGCTGAGCAACCTTTGTGTGAGAGGCATGAAGAAGTGCAAAAATACAGTGGGAAGTACCCAGGGCATACCTTTAATGTCTCCATCCAGCGTGGCTGTTTGACCTGATAGTAAACCACGGATCTGTACTCGCTCACGGGTTTGTCCCCCGCTCCCAGGCACACAGCATTCTCACAAAAGGAGGGAAAAAACAGGGCTTAATGCCTCATTAACTTGGGTAAAATTTGGAGCAGTCTTGGGTAAATTAACCTAAGCAAAACCAAAAAGTCACCAGAGAGTTTCCCCTCAGAGTCCTGACCTGGGAATTGCACCCTGGCCCTGGGACGTGGCTTCCCCTCACGGGCTCCACTTCCTGCCCTCACCGTGGGCTTGAATTTGGATATGGCATCATTCAAACTTAAATAATAGTCACAGCACCAACAAGGGGAAGCACTAACATGAAGACTCTGCATTTTCCAAGCCTCTGAACACAAAGGAAATAAACATTTACCATCATCTATGGGTACAGCCATTTTTAAAATTGCCTTTTACAGGGGTCACAGTGGGCTCTAAGAGACATGTGAAGAACATAAAATCGACTTGATTTCTCCATCTGACAAATTTAAGTAACCAACATGTCATCTCAATCAGTAAAAGAAATACAAAAGGAAAAAAAAAATCTAGCTCCGTTATCCTGTTTATTTATCCATTTATTTTAAAATACTTTTTTCCAGCAGAGTCTCAGAAGCTCTAGGCCGCACGCCACAGCTGACTTCCAAACTGGATGTTATGGATGCACCAACAATAAACAATCAGAATTCCCATTCTTTAAAGACTATAACTAGAAGAGAGTGAAGTGAAAGATTTGATCACTGTGGTTTTCCTTAGTGAGTCTGTGAAGACTTGGCCTGCATCCCTCTGGTCTGGCTGACTGCAGAGTAAAAGCTGCTGCTGGGCAGGGAGGCACCAAGACCCTGAGACCTGCCAGACATGAAACAGAAGTCCCTGAAGGAAGCAAACATTAAATTCTCAGCTGAAGGTGCACATTCAACCAATCCAACCCAGGCTATACTAACTGCTGCAAAGGTGCAATAATCCTGCTGAAAAACACCAGGATGCTCTGAAGGGTGAACTAGAAGGGCAGAAACTCCAGAAGAGTGTGATGCTGATAGCTGAAGATGATTTGTATGGTCGGGTCAGAGGGATGTAACTGCAGAAAGCAATGTCTCATGTGCCTCAGCAGAGATTTTTCAAGGTTTGTGTACCTGCTTGTTTGTTACCTCTGTGACACTCAGTTGGAACAAAAGTCCTATTGCTTTTAACAGTAAACCAAGGGCTAGTTCTGCAAATGGAACTGGTCTGGTACCTAAACAGAACCAACCACTTTCCTGTGTAGTGAACACACACCTGTCCTGAGAAACATTACTATAAATTCATGGGTTTGAAAGTCTGTTCATTTTGGATATCTTTATAAGCTAAAAGGAAAACCCACTCACTTTGTTATTACTGGCATTCAACAGCATTTCAATTAACTCCTCAAAACTGTTGCTTAAATATATCTAAAGTATATTACCCATATGAAAGCAGGTGTGACATTTCATCTCAAAGACAATGAGACAAATTCATTTTGTCCTAAGATTTGCATAAATTCTGTATCTGCACATCTGAGCATGCATAATATTGGAATGCAAAAATTTTAATGCATGGTAATAGGTTTATTTCTCTAAAGAATCTTTTTGTTTATATGTGATTAGACAGAATACAGAGTAGCATTAACTTCTGTGCATGAGAGTCATGGCCAGGTGCTGTCATAGGTGTTTTGTAATCAGGGCTGCAGTTTGTTGTGAGGACCTTAGACTTTATGTGGGATTAGAATTTTCTAATTCCAATCCTTGAGCTTTCAACTTACGTTTTAGGTCAAGCAGTTAGCTGCAGTTCATAAACAAGTCATGAACCACAGTCATGAACACTCCATCTTTATTTTATTTCTAAAATGTTTTCATGATTTCACCCTCACGGTCCCAACACTATAAAGCTCAGAAAATGACAGATCAAAAACCCCCTGAACACCAAACTGGTGATAAACCCTAAGGAAAAGACAAAGGATCTTCAAAATGGAAATAGACAAACAAAAAGACACTGTAAATATTTATGCTGCATATGTAATTGCTGTCACTAATTTCATTCTTTGCCATGCACTTAATTCAAGTGACAGTGACACTGACTTCCTGGCACAAATCAAGAGTTTGTTATATGGCAGAAATGGTACTTTTAACATTTCAGTGTGCAAATTGCATTCCTCTGGGAATTCCCTCAAGAAAAACCCTAGAGTAAGAATGCAGCAATTGTCAGAATCAGCATTTGTTCCTTGGCACAGCTAAAATAGGTCATTCAATGTTATTCCTTGTTACATTTTTATGCAAGATTTTGCAGGGTTTTAATAGACAGATCACTTTAAAAATCATCAAACTTATTTGTCACAAGATGCCAAGGGATGACACAAGTAAGGGAATTGAGTTTTTGAATAGTGGCGTTTTATTAAATGTGTAAGTTAAGCCTTACATCAAAAATGCAGCTCATGTTTCTATGCCACTCATGCAGAAAAAAAAAAAAAAAAAGAAAACTTACTGGCAGCACTTTTCCTTCTTCATCACAGACACACATTATCACTTCCACATTTCTCTGAGTTGTTTTATTGTACTTATCAAAATCTCCATACAGCAATGTAATATATATGTCATTTCTTACATCTCCTAAAAGAGAAATTGAAAGGTTAAAAAGCAATTGAAATGCTCTGAGAGCACAGGATCAGCTGAACTGCACACGAGCACCTCACTGTTTGCTGTGAAACATAAAAAACTTGTTATTTTCCATCTGAACTCCGATTTTCCCTTCTTTATCTTTGCTAAGGCAAAACTGCGATGTGAGCAGAAGCAAATGGGAGCTGGGAGTTGAACTGGAAGCAATTCTCGTCCTGCCCCGACACCTGCTGGTGTGGTGGCAGATGATACCATCAGGAATTTTCCCCAAATACTCAGCTCTCTTTCTGGAGGGAGCTGCATCTTTTAATCCTCTCCTCCAAACAAATTCATAGGACTTTTTAAAGGATCGAAATTTTACTTGAGTTGGGGCAAGGGAGGTTTTTGTTATTTGTTTTTTAAAAAGGAGCCCAGCAGACAGTGAGGGTTTCGATTGGAAAATATAATCTCATACATACAAATGAAATCAAGATATTTCAAATTCATTTGTTTATTATTATTATTATGGGACAGCAATAATTTAAAATAAAAACAAGAGTAATTTAAAAATCAAGTGACACCCACCATAATCTACTTACAGGATAAGAAAGTTATGTACAAGGAGATAGCTTTATCCCTCACTGTCTGGATTTTATTTTTCCTGTTTCAATATTAGAAATTACTTTTCAGGGATTTCACTATTTTATATAAACCTCTAATATGGGAAAAAAGCTTACCATGAGTGAATTGTAAAGATCTTCTGAGTTAGCCATTACAGAAATAAGGCAGCAGCTGATGCTCATTTTAACACAGACTGAGGAGAAATCCTTTCCCATCAGATAAAAAAGCACCTCCTACCTGGCATGATTATTTCAGGGAATCCCAGCTTTCTAGCAACAACTGTGGTTCTGTCTACAAGGTGGGGGTAATCCTTCCTAGTCTGAGTCACATCTCCAACCAGCATTTTCACAGTTACCCACAGACCTATTAAATTTAAAAAAAAAAAAAAAAAAGGAAAAAATCATTATATTTTTGATAAGAAAAAAACCCAACCAACCTGTCTTCAGATGATTGTCTCTTCTACCCACCAAAACAGGGATGAGAATTTGCTTTTGCCATTTCCTGTAGATGAAAGTAAAAGCTCTATAATGTAAAACTGTCACTATTAATTTAAATAGTTCTGTAACAAACTCATGGGTCTTCCATTCCAGCTTCAAGGCTGACTCACCTTCATGGTAGTACTACAGTTCTAACATAAAATGAAGTTCCACAAAAATACTGTGTTAATTAAAAAATAAATAAATAAATAAATAAATAAATAAATAAATAATGTTGGTAATAAATGAATCAGTAATAGAAAATGTACTTCACCTTGTCCACCACTGTCTCCTTTTGATGCAGTGATTTTGCTTAGGAGACTGTGTAAAAAGTCATTCTCTGCCACTACCCTGGAAGAGAAACAGCAATTAACAGGAATTAAGTGCTAAATATATCAGACACCATTCAGAACAGAAGTGACTGATGGTCTCAGTCTTGCCTGATTGTGGTATATTTGGTATTTTTATTATTTCTCTCTATTATAGCCCACTCACATTCAGCTGTGTGTACACTGAAATGAAAAAGACGCCGTCAACCACTGAGAGTGGCGTTCAGTGACAGTGACAATGTGAATGCACTCACCAACATGCCACCCCAGCTCAGTCCCCTTTCCCTGACAAACAGCCAGATAAATGAACTTGGAGTTTGTATCAGGTGCTTTTGAGTTTAGAAGCAAATTCTCACATAGCAAACATGTCAGTTCAAATTGGAAACAAGTGAAAAAAGAAACCATTGTGTCATTCCTGGGTCTTTAGGAATTAAATTGACCCTCCACAGTACATAGGAGCAGTGCTATGTAGGACACACAGAGTTATTTCCAGTATTTCCACTGGTATCTCTGCATTTGATCTGAGTATCAAATTTTCAGGCAGCTGCTCTGTCATTTCTTCTGAAGATAATATATGATAATTCTATTACTTTTAAAAGGCAACACAGTTTTAAATCAGATTTTTCTCAAATTCTGAACAGAACCAAGCTCATAAAACAGTAGTTATCCTTGCTTGAAAATCTCACTTGTAACTATTAGACCTGGGTTTGTGAAATGGTAACAGCTGTCTGAAGGAGCACATTTGTGGAATTATTAATTAATTTAATGTGCTGTGGTACCTCTGCAAATCTTAAATGCCATTTAAACCCATACCTAAATTTTAAGGTATTACCAATTACAACATAAAATTGTTAAAGAAAAACTTTCTTATTCTTTAACCATTTCACAGATTGTTACTGCCACAGAGACAGATAAATATTTTCTTTTGTATATAAAAAAGGTATCTATGACACTCTTACGGATGAAAGGGAATGAAATGCTGCTTTTCTTCATCACTTTCAGATTTTCCTTTTATGATATCTGTAATATCCATGGCTAGAAGAATAAAAGAAAAATCATCAGAACACATAAAAGCGTTTCAGAATAGCTTCTCTTATCTATGAACGTTCTTGTGCCTCAGGGTAAATGTGGATTTTTCACTAGCAGGGGTGGGTGTGTGGGGCAGAGCATTTTGTGCACAGTCCACACTAGAAACACACTGCTGTGGAGAGAGAGGGAGAATCCAGACTAGTTTTAGTATAAACTTGTGAATACAAGCATCAGAGCCTTTGGTGGTGCTTTTGGGACATAACCACTGACTTTATTTCATCTGCAAAAGAATCTTTTATTAAATCGGTTCTGTGCTTTCCCTTGCACAGCTTGGCATGATATAAATAATTAGGAAATGAAATTCAAGAGTACATTTATGACTTGAGCTAAAATGCCAGAGTAGGTGCAGTCTTTACACACTTCAAAAGTACAGGAAACAACTGACAGAGCTGAAGGGTGTTCTGACATGTCTTGGTAGAGATTTTAATCGCTCAGGGCTGGCAAAAATCACTGATTCCCTGATTCAGCCATAGCACAGGAGACAGCTGGTACCTGCCACGCCAAAGGGCCGCCGGAGCCCTTGTGTGTATTTCTTGGAGTTACTGTCTCTCAGGTCCATCCTTCCCACTCGCACTATTTGGCAAACTAAATAAATTTTGTCTCTGCTAAGGTCTTTATTTCCAAGATCCTAAGATAGGAACAAAAAAGAACCATAGTGTTATTTGAGGGAAAAAAAGAAGTGAAATTGAAATGGCACCTCCGTTAATAAACTGAATCTTGGTAATCAATGGGGGCAAAAAAAGTTAACGGAAGATCCCCAAACCAAACAAACCCCAAACAACTCAACAAACAAACAAAAAAACCAAACCAACTTGATTATATCAAAATAATGAAAAACTGACAGTTTAAAGTTCTAAGAAATACAAGATTAATAGGGATAATATTAACAATCAGGAGATACAGCAGATAAAACCAAATAAATCAAGTCATCAAGAAAGTCATGAGGCAGAAAAGGGGTTTGAAGAAAGGCCCTGAAGCTCTGTCACTGCCCTGAAGAACTCGGTGACTGGGCACCTTGCTCTGTTTCTAAGATCACCTCTGCTTCCTTCTTCATCTTGATCACTTTTCATGAGCTCTGACAGCGACCACAGAGAGGAGAATTTCATTTGCAAATACACAAGGAAGCAAACTGGAAAACACTTACTGTGAACACCACTTTAAGATTGTTGAGCATATCAATTTCCTTTGGAAAGCCTCGACTCCCCCATCTCACCAAGTAGTTCTCACTGTTTGGAAGATAAATATCTCACTGTCAAGGGATTTAAAAATTCTCCCTTTACACAGAACAAAAGTTGCATAACAGACAGTCTGTGGTGATGATTCAGATCTAAGACCAGACTAAAAAGACAAGAAAAACACTATACAAGTATCAACAGGAAGTTTTAAAAGAGTAACTTTACCATAACACAAATGGAGACCTTTTGTTTTTGAAGCAACTTTACCATCATCACAGTCTGTTTGATGGGAATACTCAACAGAATCTTAATCTACCCAGAAATCCATAAACTTAATTCTTTTTCCATTTCTCCCCTTTCAACACTTTACACCAACCACCACAATAATGCCCATCTAGAACAATCCTTAAAATTTGAAATGGGCTCAGGCTTTTCCAAACCTCTGAAATGTTCAATCCAAGAATTACCTATGAAAATACTTGGAAACTTAGAATCCTTTAGCAGCAAACAGCAACAAGATCTGTCCAAGTTTCCCTTGGTTTTTGGTTTCATTCATTTTATTTACATATTCATTACATTACTATATTATTAAAGCACACTGGTAATTATTTCACTTCATTTTGGGCTGTTCCCTTTGCTACTCTTCTGCAGTCAGAGGAGGAAGCTTTACCTTATAATTGTTGACTTCTGCGGGTCGTACAGGGACATAAAGAGTTCTGCATCCTCTCCAATGCGACAAACAAAATTCCTCACAAAGACATACAGGCTGTGGGTGGGGGATGAAGACATTCGGGAGTATGAGGCATAATCTGGTTGGTCCTTTGACTACTCGGGAAGAGGAAAATCAGTGAATAGTAATAATAATAATAATAATAATAATAATAATAATAATAATAATAATCCTCCATGAATTGAAATGGTGCTAAACTACAGTTTTACTTTCTAGTAGATGCAACAGTTAAATTGAAAAGGAGAGCAGGGAGCTGGACTCAGTAGTTACCATAATTCTCTTTGACCTTGAGCTATTCTATGACTCCCATGCCTTAGGCCAGTTCTTCAGCTAGTAGGCAAGGGTGCAAAGGGGGAAATATTCTCCCCATTCTTAAAGAAAAGAGCAAGTATCAAGATGTCACCACAGAGACCAGCCTACAAGCCTGAAAGAATTTATTTCTGAACACAGTGGGCTGTAGCAGAAGGCCTATGATCCCCATCACAGTGGGGTTGCAGTGTGCTAGAGCAACAGCAAAATGAAGTCAGCCTCTTTGAAGAGGAGACAAATAACATGCTGAGATCAGGACACAGCTGAGCAGCTTCACTGATTCAAAAACAGGCTCCTGAATTCTATCAACCCCCATCTAAAACACCAAGAAGCAGCTTCTTAACACTTCTAAACGTACTGTTTGTCCCTATTTTTAAAATAAGTCACCACAGTCTATCGCAGACTCCCAAGTTTCATTTTCCTTATATTGTCAGTTAATTATAAGGTGTTTTCCAGTGATTTGTCACGGGTGTTATTGAAGTGTCATGACAAACCAACTATTTTCTGTTTAGTGTTTTACTTGCTTTTTTTACAGTTTACTTTCTTGTAAATGGAGAAAAGAACCAAAGAGGCTTACAAATCCCTGAAGAGATTTAATATTGCAAAAGGTCAAGGAAGTGTAGTCCTCTGCTTTGCATTTAAAAAGATTTAATTTATGCTCTTGTCAGCTTTGCTTTGGCACACAACCTTCTGGTGTGCAGAAGATTGTGCTGATTTGACCCTAGTTCCTCTTCAGTGAGCCTAAATTCTTCAACTCCATCAGACTAACTTAGCAGGCAGCAACACTTAGGAAACAACCAGTGTAGTCACAAGATCTTGTGAAAACAAGTCATGGTCAGTGCTGCTTTGTAGCCTGCACTCCACGTGTGTAACTATGCCCTGTGCAATTCAGACTCCTGAGTAGTTCCCCAGGTGGAGTGGAGACATATTTCCATATAGGAGCTCAAGAACGGGTTTAGAACCAGCTTCAGACACGAGTTTGCAGCCCAGCCCACAGCCCAAATCCAGTGCATTCAATTCTATTTGAGGCTTAGCCATCTTAATACAAGACTGTGGATCTACTCTAAAGTCAGAGCAGAACGTTCCCACCAAATTTTATGGTTCCATCCTTCAACCCTTAGACTAGTTTTTGTCTGGATTTTAGCAAAGGAAGCATCAAGTTTAGCCAGTCACTCCTACCATTTCCTCCTTAATTCGCTCTGTGATTTTATTAGTTGCTTCTTCGTGTGCATGAAAGAGGCTGATAACACTGGTTTTATCTGGATCCAAGATATTTCCATCTTCATCTCTAACTATCAGGTCTAGCTCAAGTATTCTGTGAAAATACAAAAGGCATAATGGTAGGGTTATTTCCTTCTATATAAAGAAATCTTGGAAGTGTAACAAACAAGGAGGAACTTGAAGATTTAAAGCTATAAAATTTAAATAAGTGCAACAGCATTTCACTGAACAAAATTTTAACTATAGCCCATGACTTTTTTAAGCTGCTGTCCAATACTAAGGTATTTACAGAAATGTCACCAAAGTCTTGAAAAGGCTCTTACATAAAATAGATCCACCCTGTTCAATGATTTCTAGCAGTCTTCATCTCTTTTAGCTTTTGACACTCAGCATTTGTAATTAAGATGTTTAAGGTCTTCTTATTACCTTCTGCTTTTATGTTGCTCCCTCAGACTTTCTGTCCCTGTACTCAATTTTGTTTTCTTCTGCTCTGCTCTCATACAAATCCTGTCTTTTTTCCTGCCACTCTTTTTCCCCTCTCCCACAGTGACACCCTCAACCTCCATTGTCATTTCCCCTTTATTCCTTCTCCGCTGTTTGGTAACTTTCCTTCGTACCACACAAATCAACCCTACACTTTCAGGAGTTTACAAACACTTTCCAGCTTGCAATGCAAATAATTTTAAAGATCCTCTTCACCCCTACTCTTCCAAAGGAAGCACTTCACTGTCTCATAATACAGAAAGAATATAAGAGTGACAAAACAGAAGTATGAAAGCAAATGAATTTTGATGTTGTCTTAATCACAGTTGGGCTTCACTGATTGGAGAACATGAAAGTAAATTCTGGTTTTGAGTGAGCATTCAGCTCCACACAGTGCAGTAGGATATGTGTATTCATAGTGTGCTCTGTATGAATACAATTTATTACAAATTTGCATCCAAATCACAGTGAACAAGTTAAGAATTTCATAACACCTTGTGATCATTTTTTATGTGCAGCCAGAGGTAGCTGTAAACTTTCAGCTGCACAGAGACCTTCAGGCCACAACCACAGTCACTAAATATAGCCAAACACAGTTTATAAGCAGATTCTGTCAATGCCATACAAACAACACTGTGAAGATTTTTTTACCTAGCTCTCTCTCCCCACACACCCTCTTCATCAGGTGGTGGAACACCATTAACCTCATACAACCCCACAATTTTGCCAAAAATTACGTTGTGTTGCTGTGCCTTTTTACTAGCAAGGAGCAGACCAGACGCTTTTTCAAATCACTGTTCTGCCCCTGGTAGTTTCACTTCCATTACTAGAACCAGAGTTCTGCCTGGAAATTCCCCAGTGAATTGGGTGTGGGAGTGGATGTGTTTGTTTGCAGACTCAGTGCAGTTTGCCAGCACCCTTTTGAGGGTCTCTTACTGGACATGAGCCAGGTTTGGGACAGATGGACAGGCTTTGGGGTACATGTACATAGGAGGCTGGTTATCTGACCTCAAATCTTCCTAATTGATGAGCTCATGCATTTATAATTAAGAAATAAATCAATATTCTGCTATAAGAAGCCTCATCACGGTATCTACTATCAACACAGGAGTTCCAGGGGAGAAATCTGAAAAGGAAGATTTGATGTGAACCACACTTTTGGATTCCAACCTGTAAACATGGAGACTCTATCACCATCTCTTTGGTGTTGTGCTTTAAACAAAACCATGCTTTCCAGCAGCAGGGCAGGCCACTTACTTGTTCCCATAGTCAATTTTGGATGTGACTTTCTGTTTGAGTTCTTTGAGTTCATCTTTTGGCAAAGTCCCCGACAGAAGCTGTGACCGCCACTCCATCAGGTCACACATCATGGACTGCACCTGCTGGAACCGGGCTTTCTTATTTGTCTAAGAGACAAAAAAGCGTCTGTAAGTTTCATGCTTTGAGTGGAAGTGAAACACTGGGCTTGACAGCTAAAGGCAACATGTCATATTTAATCATGAATTAAAATAATAATGAAATAAAATGTATAATTTAAATTATGGTAGGAACAAGAACTAGGCAAAATAATGATGTCCCATCCCCCAAATTTTTAAAGACAGAATATCCCACATGATCATAAAGAAATAACATGACATTTTGTATCAGGATAGGGAATTATGTTGTTTTTCTTTTATTTACCTGCGGTTTAAAAAAATTTTTTAACAAATTCTCATCAAGAGAAAAAATTTTAAAAACTATTAACTTATGTATGAGATACTGATGGGAGCAACACCATTTGACAGTGGTATTAATATTGAAGGGAAAAATGAGAGAATACACAGAAGTGACTAAAACAGTTCTAGTGTCATTTGTTGGAAATAAAGCAAAGTCCTCATTGCTGGATTAATTAGTGACTAAAGAGTAACATTTTTCAGAAAACTACAGCACATTCAAGATTCCTTTGCCCAACAGAGATAAAGAAAAATCCAGTGGTTGGGATCCTGGAACAGTCAGCAGAGTTCTTGGAACTCTGTTGTTAATAGCTGTTTGTTCCCAGTAACCCTTGAACAGCTTCTGTTCCAGCAATCCAAGAACACCATTAATCTTATTCAAATGCATCCCAGATATCTTTTATACTGCCATCTGTAAACTTTGCTCCAAATCAACATGATGAAGAGTTTATCATGCACGGGATGCTCAAGGTTGAAACAACAGGCATGAGGTTACAGCACTCCTCAGCAAGGGCAGATTTCCCTTTACAGAACCACAGAACCACAGAACCACCCAGGTTGGAAGAGACCTTCAAGATCATCCACTCCAAAGCTAGATTTAAAGACACTAGGCATTTAAAGCCACTGAAGAAAATCTTAGTACTGAGAAAGCCATTTCTTAAATCCACCCAGACCCTGTCCTGGGGTGCATAACTGGGACTGACGGGTGACAAAGAGCACAAACATCCTACCACGTAGAGCTGCTTCCAGATGCTGCCCCATTCCCAGAGAGTGGTGGTAACTTCCTGGACTAAGGGAATCTCAGCAGGTATGACATTTTCTGTATGCCTGGGAAAGAGAAGGACAGATCTCAGAGAGTGTCTGTGCTTTATGGATGTGTTGTACTCACGGTGGGCGAGGTACATAAATGCCTTAAACCTCCTGCTTTAGCAGACAAGCTCAATAATGTGATAAAACAGATAAATTCAATACCTTTTCTTTTCAGCAGCAGCTTCCTTGATGTGGATGAAGGATTTAGGAAATACTCCCTGATGAAGGAGAAAAAAATTATGAATGCACACTTATTCTCCAAAAAGATTTAGGTAACAACCACGACTGTGAACATAAACTGTAATGAGAAACCATAATACCAAAACTAACTCCTGGTTATTTAGTTTTCTGCCCAGATGATTGCATTTCTATTTGACAGATAAATAATATAAGTTTGTCATATCTCTTCAAATGTAGAGTGCATAGGCATTTATCTTCCTAAGAAACATCCTTTTCCACCCCAGAAAACAGTTCAATTAAATATAATTTAATAAAATACAATTTAAACTCAGTAAAGAAACACTGTGCCTGTGCATCATCTCATTATCTATTTTAACTGACCTCTGTAGAAAATAAATGGTTCCCAGACAAAAAGATCGAATGTGAAAAGGAATGTATGACAATCATTCTGTCCATGACAATCCTCCCCTGAACTGGGGAATCCCACCCTGGTAATTAACTGGATCCTTCCTGAATTCTTCCCTTTTCAATAACTCACATATGGTACTTCAAGCACCACAATAATGCAATTACAGATGTGTTACTTCACAAAGCCTTTTTCTGAATTAGATTGTGGCTTTTATAATCATTTTCTTTTAAGCATTGGATCTTAATCAAAACACAATCATGTTTTATTACTTCCACTTTTCTTAAAAAAATTAAGATTAAAGTTCAAAAAAGTCAATGAAGAAGCAAAGTAAAAGAAGAAGGTTCCAGTAATGGAAAATGTAGTGATATCTTAGTACATGAAATTAATAATACTTCTTAAAGCATGTTAAACACGATGATCTTGAAGCCCTTTAGCAATGTTAGAAATTAATTAAGAATTAGTTAAAAGGAAGTGGTTAGTTCTGCTAAATACTTTCCCTTTTCAGGCTAAATTGACAGCCTTATTGATACGACTTATGATGGGTAATATGATTGTTATATATTGATATAATAGCAAATATTGATAAAAACAGAAATGTTATGTAGAATAAATGGTAATAACATTTTCAGTCAAAAGAAACATCAAAGTAATTAAAACACAGGTATAGTGTTTTAATATAGTTGCATTGCTGCTCCCTAGAAAATCTTATACCAAGATGAAGTTACAAACAAAAATGCTTTTCTTCTAGAAAAATGCAGTTGAAACTAAGAAGTAATTTTCTTGCTACTTAATTAAGGAGTCCTCATACCCAGGGTAAAAATTTTCTTCTGTGGTTTTCCATTTTTAGGTCCAAGAATACTGACTTTTTTTAAAAATCAAGACAATTTTTGTACATTGGAGATATTGAAGAACTTAAGGCTCATACAAATTGTTTATATTGTTTTTAATCTCAAGAATCCTTGGGAAAAGCACAGGAACAAGCACATCTAGCAGCAAATTGAGTCAAAATTCAATTTAACTGGTGGCTTCAACACTTGTTAACCTGAAGGCAGAGTCATTTCTCCTTCATTGCTCTGCTTTTCCCAGTCCTCACTTTTATTTACCCACATTGCCCAGGATGAAATGCTGATCATTTTATTCATCTTGAAAGGAAAGAGCTGACTTGAGAGATCAGAGCAGAGCCATGAGGACTGGCTGGGCAGAGACACCCAAACCCACTTCAGGGGCTGAGCCCGTAGGAAGAGTCTCCCAGGAATGGACGATGTGCTCTTACCTCTGCTCCTTTGTACCTCGCTAGGTAACCCCTGTACCAATCTAAAAGGAAGAGAGATCACTTGGTATGACAAAAACCACCCACACATCACAAAGGACACAATTAGGTCATGGGGTTCAGTCACATAAGAATTACCTAGCATGATATTTGTAAAAATTAATAATTGTTTCAAACGTACATGGCTTCAAGGGAGTGGCAGGGATTATATTAAACATGACTTGCATATTATCAAATGTGATGGCATTGTCTGCTTCCAAGCTTTCTTGCACAGTAAGCACAGATAATTGAACACAGAATTTAACCCCCCATCTCACATTGAAAAGGTAGAATGAGATATTTGTTTTGCAAAGTAACACATGCACACCGATATCTCTGTTAGCCACAAACCCCATGGTCCTGGACAGCCCGTGAAGCTCTTGCTGTGTTCTAGGCCCAGTATTAATCCAGTTTGGTTAACATGTTTGTTACAGCTCCAATTTCCTTCAAAGTCATAAGGTTAAGCCATTTTTGTGCCATGAAAAACTATGGCTTCTGGACCCAACCATAATAAGCAGCTTCTTGATGTAAATTCTAATTGGAATGCCAAGAAAACTCTAGGCTATTATTGGGCTCCTGCTCCATTTGTAACTAGAAATCCCTCCTGAAAGACAGGAGAGCAGAACTGCAGCAGTGGCAAGTTAAAAATTAATTCAGGCTTTGTTCCAGCTATTCCACTGATACGTCTCAATAAACTACAAAAAATATAAAAGGCAGAGTACAGCCTTACTAAATAAGATCAGGAGCACATTGTGCATACACCCCATCACAAAAAATCTGCACAGCACCAATGTTTAACTCTGTTGAGCACTGCATTTTTCATCTCATAGAAAGAATTTATGACCAAAAGCATACATTTTCTAATTGTAATTTCATTAACAGATATGATCTCTTTGCTATCATCCTCTCTCTCACAGGTATTGCAGCCATGCAAATAAAACATAGAATAATAAAAATAAATTCCAAATACCAAACAGCACAGTCAGAAAGGTGATGCTAAAAGTCACAGGATGATTGCTGACTGCAAAGAAAGACTTAAGACAGATTCCTTTTTTTTTTTTTTTTTGGCTTTTCTGCAGGGGATTTTTTTTTCCCTCAGGGTTTTATCAACAATAAAATCTCATCTGACTGGTAAAACTGAATTGTTTGCCCATAATCTCAATTTACAACCAAGTGTGTAAAATTGGTTTCATCCCATTTGCTGTGACAGCACATATATGTTCTGTGCATAAATTTTGTGCATGCAAACCCAACTAAAACAGGATATAAAAGGAGCACAGGAAGAATCCTGTCACCGTTGGTTACTCGCCAGCTGCAGCTGGCAGCATATTTTGAAGATGTCTGATAAAAGATGAACTTCACCCACACAATGAGAAGGGTTGCACTTCTTCCTTGACAAACGCATCTCATAAAGCAAGGCATGACAGAGCATATCAAGGGCAGGGGACTCAGAAAAGGCTTTTAGGTAAAAAATAACCCCATGAGATCAGCACTCCGCTCACGAGGCTGGGCTGACAGCAAATGGACCCCAGGAATCCAAAGCCTGAAATGCTATTTCTGCAACTAACAGACAACAGAGGGATGAGGAGGTTCCTGGTTTGGGTGTGTGTTTTGTTCTTAGCCAAACTGTTTAGAATGAAGGCTTAAAGAATTATTTTTTTAGAAGAGGACACAAATCATTGTGATTCTGTTGACTGCTGAGTGACATCAATGTTTTCACTGATACTTAAAGATACTGAATTAATCTTAAAAACAGAAGAAAAAGAATTATAGTTTTGTGCTCTAGTACATTGTAAACATGGTTTTACAGGTGCTCCTCCCTCAAATCTTTGTTGTTTCTGGACAGAACAACCTAGAGCTCTGTGAGTTGGCACGGGCTGGCTTCAAACAGCTTCACAGTCTTGGCAGCCTCGTGAGCACAGCACACCAGAGGTGCCTCAACACTGAGCTGGCTCTGCCCCTGGCAGGGCAGCAATGGGCCTCTCTCTTGAACCTCCCTGCAGCCAGTAAAAGACACATTCTATTAACAGAAGGAGGTTGAAGAAGATAATTTCACATATTTTTCAAAGCTTTAAGTGTGCCCCAAGAGCATGGCTGCAAATCAAAAATAAATCCCCGTTATGGTGACATTAGCAGACACCTAACTGCTGAGTCAGAACAAATAACTCCACTCTCCTTGCTTTATACCAGGGGGAGCCTCAGTAGCTCTGCCAGACTTCAAGACAAGCAGTGGGGTTGGGAAGGTATTGACTGTTCCTCATGCCTGACTTGGGCCTTTGCTGCTTAACACATTCAATAAGCTGGATGGTTCTCAGAACTCTTCCTCTCATGCTGACACTCAGATTTCTTTAACTGGGTTTCCACACTAGACAACAGGATGATGAGGGTGCTCAATGTCTCCTAGCAACAAATGTTTAGAGGCTAAAAGTGTGCTCCTCTAAATCTTAAATCAAATTTAAAGTAGCTTCCCTAAGGTATATGACAAGATGGCACAAACTCTACATTCACTGTGATGACTTCCTCATTTGGTAGAGACATCCCAACAAACCACATTACTGTAATATATCTAATTCTGGCTCTTCAGAAAAGATTTGGTTCTTCCTCAAAATACACCAGCACCACCGCCAAAAATAAGGGCATTAGAAAGCTCCTGATGCAACACAGGGAACTGCTGTGAGGTGAAAGGATTGTTTTTAACAAAGACATGGAAAATGTGACCTACCTTCACAGGACTCCAGGATGTGGACCACATCACCAATCTGTAGAGAGAGCTGTGGTGTCCCTGTGCCTTTGAAATTGTATATAGCTGGAAAATTAAAGGATGAAAACAATCTTCTTAATACCACAGTGAAAATAAACACACAGTTATTAAGGCTTGGATACTGGGATCAATACCCCAGGCTAGACAAACAGAACTCTAATTCTATCAAGAAGCTCCATTTGTCAGCATTAAATAATCTCTTTTCTCATGGGAGTGGAAAGGTGGTGAAAAGGGCCAGTGCTGAAAACAAAAAGCAACCAACCAAACCCCACAGCAAACTCAGCAAGCACGGGCACACCAGCTATTGATCAGCACTGCTCTGCACAGGATTTAGGGGCCCTGCTCAGATGCAGCTCTTTGATAAATACCCAGTCACAGTGCTGAGGAATTGTTTGTTTACTGGCACAAAGGATTTAGGCACACAGGTTACAGAAATTTATGGCTACACTGGTATGAAAGGTCACAGAGGTGCCCGTGAAAGGTGAATTTACTGCATTCTTTCCTGGGTTTAGATGTTTTAATTTAACATGAAACTGTGTTTCTTATGGAAACAGAACCAAGTTCATAATTTTCTGTATTCTCTGTATGACTCTGAAAAGAACCCAGGAGCAGTAGATTTTGAAAAGCTTCTAATCAGAAACTGATCTACACTCTACCCTATCTATGTGGTTAAGAAACATCAACATTTCAGAGAGAATTCAAGAAAATGACTTTTCACCAGTTATGTTCCAAGGCTACAGGATGTGGGCTCCTGTGCTAACCATGCCTCTGTAAATTTTTTTTTTTCATGGGCTTGGTTACAAATTTCTGTAAGAGCATCAGAGCAAAAGTGATTACTGAAGCTACAATCGCTCAGGGAAACAGACTAAAACACAACAGCTGAAAGTTCAACTGTGCGGGCGGGAAGAGGCTGCTGAAGGAGGCCCCAGGTGTGCAGGAAAGGTGTTGGTCAGCAGAGCTCGGCCTTGGCTCCTGGCACTGCCCCCACAGTCACACACAGCACTCAGGCCTGAAGGATTTGGATGAGGAAAAGCTAATCTATAAAGGAGAGTTTACCTTCAGCATCTTTCTGTATTCCTTTTGTTCCCCTCTCCAGGTTTCTAAAGCAGGATGTTCATCTTTGCTAGTCCATTAGGTATAAAATACATTTTATTTAAACATTTTACTTATTTTACTTAGCTTATTATAGTCTCAAAATAAATTGCCTTGCAGAAAAATGCCTGAGTGTAGACCTAAATTGATTCATCCTCTTTACTTTACAAGTATTCCATAAGGTATGTTTCTTGTTTCTTTTGCCGTCATTTTATTTGTTATATTTCAGACTGGACCCAGAATACATTCTTGGTTTTGTGGACATAAAGGGGCTCCGAGCAGCTCCTTCTCTTGAGTGGGGAGAGCAAGGCTTGAATCATCCAACATATGTGGAGGAGTAAAAGAAGAACAACTTGAAGTGAGGCTTTGCTGCTCAGATTCAGCCATTTATTCCAAAGAGCGTTGAAAACACTTCCTCAGAACTGCCTTAGCCCAACACAAAATTGAGTTTACGTGGTAGAGCACACGTGTAATTCTATTCTGACTGGTCTCTTTTCCAGAAGTGGAGGATGGCAAACCACCCTGCAAAGTTGTTATGACATTTTAAGATCCTTTCCCTGCAGTGCCTGGGGGACGTGGGTGCATATCTCTTTTACTCTCTTCCTGAAAGGTCCGTGGAGATCAAGATTACTGTTGACCAGTAAATTCTTTAAGTTTCAAAATATGCACTGCTCTACTCAGTTGTAGCTGTCTCAAAATATAGATGCAAATTACTGAGTCATATATTTACACTGCAGTTCAGTTTTACTCTCTTAAAACTTCATTACCAGCCCTAAATGTATTGAAAGGTGCAGTAACAAACTGGCAAAGGAAGTAGCTGTATCAGCTTAGATATTTCTAAATGAGTAAGTGGAAACTTCACAAGAGATATTTTGCTGTAGAACCTGGATTTTTTGGTAGGATAAGTTTTAAAAAATCCCTGTACAAAATTTTGAGCTACAGACTTTATCTATGCATTTTACTCTCAACCACTTCCCAAACCAGCTTGTAAAAGTGGAACAAATAACCCAACACCAGCAACTACATCCATAGAGTTTATCTACAGCACCAGAAAGCTTTTCTCTTCATTAATAACTGTGAACATCATGTGTTCTGCCAGCTGTAAGTGATGTGGTTTCCCTTACAAACCAGGGCCCTCCTGTACCTGTGAGTGTCACCTCAGAGCTCACCAGCCAAAAGCAGGGCTCCCTTTCCTCCACCCTCTTTTGAGATCCTCAGGGTTGTTGTGTGCACAAACACATTTAACTCATGATTCTCTTCAAAAATCATCTATGAAAAACCCATGTAGAGTTCAAATTTTTTTTTGGTGGGATGCTCACAACAGGCTGTTGGCTTTTAAAAAAAAAAAACTCTCTGGTGAGTAGAAATAAAATCCCTTTCAAATCACTCTGGAGAACTTCCCTACTACTCTTCTCCCTGGCATCCTGCATCCCAACCATAAATACAAAATGAGTCAGCATCCTGCAGGCACAGAGCTGACCTGCTTGGAGGCCCCAGCATTGCCTCTAAATCCTAATAGCAATTACTGACCTCGGGAGCTGCTGAAGCCATGGCAATAAGATTAGAGGGGAGATTTGGATGCTCCCCCCCAGCCCCAGCTGAGGTGTGCCCAGCACCAGTGGATCTGCACACAGATGCTGCAGGATTCTCCCAGGATGGCACAGAGAACGCCCAGAAACTCCAAATTCCCAGCAGTGCTCCTAAACAGGGACTTTACAGTTCATTGACAGCACAGTCGGAAGATTTTGCCCTGAATGAGCAAAGCAGGCAAACCATCTCTTTAACCCTCACCGTGACCTCTGTGGTAATTTGATAGCACACTCAGCAAGCAGAGAAGCAAAGAGCCCAGTGCAAACCCCTGGGATGCTCAGCTGCCCTCCCAGCAGAGCCAGCACAGCACACCACCAATACTCTGAGAGCCAGGGAAATGCCAGCTCAGAGTGACAGAGCCAGCCTTCCACAGAGAACCTGTCCAGCCCAGGTGGGCTCCGAATGGAGCCCCAGGCAGTTGGAACTGTTCCCATCACGAGGAGGGCCCAGAGGAGCCTTTCCTGCCCAAGCAAAGGCAGTGACCCTCAGCAGCTTCTGCTGCAGTGGTTTTGTGTCACCCTCACACCCAGAGCTTGAGCAGAGACATCTCCATTGTCCATCCCGGCAGGAAAAATTGAGGGCTGAAGAAAATCCCTCTGCTTCCATTAGACTCCTACTCATTTGTTGGGTCTGATACACACATTCTCCTCACTGGATAAATATGTGGGTACACTCTTGTATAGATGGCTGTGGAGACACAAAACAATTTACCTCCTCTAATTTAAATTACATCTCCTCCTCATATTAGAAAATGGCCAGCAGAAAAAAAACCAAAACAAAAAAACCAAAAAAAACCAAAAAAAAAAACCCAACCAAAAAAAAAACCAACCCACACAATAACAACAACAGCACAACCCCTCATTCTGTGGACCTTGTTAAGGAGTTTTCTCACAAAAACACTCTAGAAGAGTCACAATATCCCAGGTAAAAGAACCCCTTCCTCAAGAAGCACATTTCCTCAGTGTTGAAGCCCCATATTCTTGCTATTTACGCTGTAAGCAAAACGAGAATGGCAAGCAAGGAAAATCCCACTGCCTGCAACACTGAAACCATTCATGAGCCAAATAATCTTACCTGTCTGCTGCCTGTATTCCTTCACACCCAGTCCCTGTCCTGCTCTTTATAAAAAGTACAAGCACTACATTGTTTCACTTTGAGACTTGCCTTTCTGTAAGGAGCCATGGTTCAAACAGTTTTTCTTGGCTACCTTTCCCCTCTTACACAAGATTTGAAAAAAAAAAATAAAAAATAAAGGTCTAAAGTATTGCTGAACCAGCTCCTAATTTCACTTAACCACAACAGAATAGCAATTTGGTATGATTTTAATGCAATAACTCATGATGTGTTCTGCATATTCAAACAATTGCTAGTTAATAGGCTCAGCAAGCACCTTGTTGTATTCTTTAAATACGTAGCTCCGCTTTCATGAGTAGTCAAATACCCATAAAAGATCAGTTGTTGGTGTTCAGCTACCATTTTTTTCCCATTAGAACAGGGTGAAATTATTCAGAAAGGAGACAGATAAATCCAGGGTGAAAATGTTATACAGTCCTAACAGGATTTCTTGACTTCTGGAAAGAAACCTGGTAAAAATGTGTTCCAGTGCTCCAAGTTAAGGATGTCCCCTAAAATCTCAGAGAGCAATTATGCCTTACTGACCACCACATGGCCCCTGCTCTGGAACAGGTCAGAAACTCATCCTAAATCTCTGGGGGGTTAAATTTATTTAATTTATTTTATCTCTGGGATCAAATTTATTGTGAATCATGATCAAAGGGTAACTCTGCAGTTCTCTCGGGTAACAACTGAATACAGATTTCCTTACTTGCTTAACCTTGGGGCAGATGGAGGTTTTAGCTGACCTGAGCTACTTATTTTCCTTCTTAAACATGATAAACTGATGGATGGATTACAAGAACCAGGAAGCTCTAACATACCCAACTAGTCAGATATTGTCTCAGACTCTTTACCCTCTCAGATAAAATTGTAGCACTGCCATTTTTCTTTGAATTATTCATGAAGAACAAGGTATTTCGCTGTGGTTTTTTTCCTTCCCGTGGAGGACCATGGATAAAAATGTTATTTCCTCAGCTCTTGTGTTTTTCCAAGGAGCTGGAACAGTTTCTTGGGTTCAGAGGGCACATTTCACGGAGGAAACCTGCCCTGAACAAAGCTGTGCTCCCTTACACCTCAATCTATTCAGATTTCAGAGATGTAGAATAATTTTAGAGGGTTTCAGCAGATGAAATCAAACAATCTCAGTCCTGTGCACTCAGGCTGAGCATGTGCTTTTCTACACCTTCAAAGAAGTCACCCACTCCTCCCCATAATTTTGCTTCAAAGGGACAAACATTTATTTTCAGATTTAGAGCAGTAAATCTGATGCTTGAGTTTAAATGCCAACATAATATTTCACCAGTTTGCAACTTTGCTCAAAGTCTGAGCAGAGGGTAAAGACTTTCCATCAGAAAACTGCTCCCCAAAGCCACCAGCCTGAAATGACTATTCCATCCTGTCCATAGCAGTAACACAAATTTATGCTGGCAATGCTGCAAGACTAAGAACAGGTTTTATGTGTAAAATCAGGATTGTACTTTCCTTGTACAAAGCTGAGTATTTGCTACTTGGACTACTCCATTTAGTTAAGTAAAACACAAAGATGGGCACAACAGGCTACAATTTACCATAACTAAGGGATGGTGTGGTCTTCCAGATCCACCCTGCAGTGTACTCTGCTCATCCAAAGCGTGATGGGCCCAATATTCTCAAACTGAAACTCTGCTTGTCAGCAGAAACTGAAGGCATTGGGCCCATTTTTAATAGGAGAGTTGAAAACTCAGTGTGAGGTTTGTAATCAGAAAGATGACTGAAAGATTTTCAAAAACACCAAAGACAAAGCAACCCCTTTATGTTCAAAAGCTTCCAGTGTGTACTATTCCAAAAGCTCATCAACTTTCAGCTTTTATGACTCAGAAGACTCCGTTTGCCCACTTTTCTTATTTCCCTCCGACACATAGGAGGCATGTTTACAACAGACTATAAATTCAAAAACCTCTTTGGTTGTGACCATAGCTGTCAATACCCCTTGTTCAGGCCTCACTACTCGATGAGTTTCCTTTACTTGAAATCTAGCAATCACAATATTTTCTGCTGAGTTCTAAGAATGCGAATTTATTTAATTTATGGGACAGGACAGCCAGTGATGGTGGTACATGCTTGTTTAGATTTGATTTTAAAAAATTATTCTGGGTGCAAGAGTCTCCTATTTCTCTCACCAACTTATATAATAAAATAACACATTTGGTGTCCAAGACAGAGCAAAATAAAATGTGATCTAACAGTTTGGCTAAGGAAAGGAACTTCTGGGTATAGGCTGGAGTTGTAGAATTTGACCTCATCTATTAAATTCAAGCACTTGTGCGAAGCAGAACTTTCTTACTGAATAAAACCCACCAGGAGCCACACGCATGCCACTTACATTATTATTCTAACGGTGTTGAAAAGTCCATTTGATTGCTGTTGATTTTGCTTTGTGACACACTAAACCACAACCACCACTACAGTTGTGATTTTTACATACAAACCTAAAGAGCCTTATAAGGTGTTGAATAGAAACCCCTTCTTAAACCCAGAGATGGACTCGGGGCCAGCACTATCACCACACTGCAGGACACAGCGTGCCCAGATTGTCTTTTACACCAAACTCTGAGCTCACAGCGAGAGCAGCAGGGGAGCAAGCAGAGGGGAAAGGAAATAGCAGCAGGTCTGCAGTGTCAGCTCTTCCCAGTGACCTAGTCTAGAGTAAATTGCAGTGTTTTGGACATCAAAACAAACATCGCTGGACCCTCATTAGATTTTGGAAAATAGCATTTCATGAGATGATTTTTACTGTGGGAGGTTCGTTGTACCTTTCAAGTACTGTAGAGACTACTACAAGTGCAAAAATTAGGTGCTTTCTCCTACTTGTAAAATTGAAACAGAAAATATATAGACGCCTTTTGTTTTGTAGTGTAAACTGCCACTAGAACAGGCTACTTCCATTTTGCAATTCTGCTATTGCAGGACATGGATGTTGAAGAACACATTATTTTCCTCTTACTAATTTCTTGGTGTTACATTCTATTTCATTAAGCTAGTTGGGGTTTTAATACATGTCACAGAAAACTACGGCCTTCTTAAAAAAAAAAATTTTAGAAAGTTACTAATTAAGTAGTAGCATACATTTTTCAAGTGTCTTATCTTTGATTCCTACTTAAGGCTTTTTTTGAACACCAAATCAGTACTTCATACAAGTGAACATCATTCATTTTTTAGATTACTTTTCTTTCAAAAAGTACAACTTACCAACTCAAATATGGATTTTTTTCCCATAACACCAACCACAAGTGGCAATCTTGCAGAAGCAACTGTAGGATTCCCCTTCCCCCACATTTGGTCCCCATCACTTTTGGCTGCTGCACATCATACAACACATTATTTACCCCGTGTGCCTCTAACCCACCAAGATGGGAAAAGCTGCATTACTGTGGAAGTGGGAAAGCTGACTCTAGTGTATTTGGTGCCATTCTATTTGAAAATCTGTACTAATTTGATGCTTCCAATTAACCCGCGCCGGTGAAGCAGACGGTGCTAACTCATCACACCAGAGACAACACCTGCTCAGAAGGCAGAAAGACAACGCCCAAAAGGAGCTACTTACCCACGCCACTCTTCTCTGTCTTGTGCCACCTCGCCATGCCCCGTGACTCCGGGGGCTCCCGAGGATGCCCAGCCCCAGGAGCGGGGATTTGGGGATGCAGAGCTGGAGGGGACTCGCTCAGGCCCCGGAAGCGCCGTCCTTGCCCGGCCTGGGAGGAGCAGAGACAGCTGCGAGAGCTCTGTGAGATTTGCTGCCTCTCAGAGCTTCCTTCCTCTTTTCTCAACTCCAGAGATGTGCCCTGGTGGGGGAGGGGAAGCCCAGGCTGGGTGTTTCTCTCACATGGTGGCAGCTGTGAACAGAGGCACAAAGGGACCAAAGCCACCCCTGGGCTGCAGGTCCATGCCAAGGCCACTGCAGTGACCATCTCTGACCACAGCTGGACACCAGGCTGGAAAGGTTTGACTTCAGGGGATGTTGCATCTTAAAAACTCTGCTCTTCTAACCTGCCCTCAAACATGGATTTGTGCTTTCCTGTGTCCTCTCCAAACAGAAACACAGCGAAGACAAAGCCACATCTCAAACCATACCCACACTTTTGAATTTCCATAATTTTGTTTGGAGGAAGAAGTAGGAGACTCTCCTCTAAAAAAAGCAGTACTTTCTCAAAGACTTACTGTCAGTACAAAACTGGCAAAAGCAATTTTTAATATATTTCAAGCCTGTGCTTCCCACACAGGCTGCTGTGGGAGCCAACTTGCGTGAGGACATCATGGATGTGCAAAAGACCAAGCCAAACTGGAACATGGATTAAGGACAATATACTGGATTGAAGGCAGTATGTCACCTTAAAGCACAAAGTCTGTGCTTTACTTACAGTTTAGAGTTAAAAAACCCAAACAAAACCCTTGCAAGATTTACTGTTTGTTTGATCTTCTGCTTAGTACAACAAATTCAGTTGACAATCCTGTCCTCTGCATATTCCACTGCAGTTTAGCAATCATTGTTTATCCAAACAAACGCTGCCATGCTACTACATCCATCTCCTGATTTTTGCTAACCATCTCCTCCTGTTTTGATAACACATAATAACACATATTTCTCAATTTTAACTAGCAATCATGTGGAGCACAGACTTCCAGGCCCTCTCCTTGCACGTGGAGTTTGGATATATATTTCTGCAGGAAAATCACTTCAACCTTTACCACAGATTTGATTGAATTTGTCTAATCTTAACCATGCTTAGAAAAGCTCCTTACTCTCCCCTAAAATAACATTGAAAGTCATGTTATGTTTATTAAAGTGGGCTAAATTCCCAGTAGCTCCCATTATCTCCATTTACAGACAACAAGCTTAATCTATAAATTCTTAATCTTTTCTGTCCCTGAAAAATCCCCTTTGTATTGGTGTTCTGTCAAAAACAGTTTTTGAGGCTGAACAACTTCAACTTTTAGTTTACTCTGGGTTTTGAGCAGTAACTTCCTAAACAGTGGTAATTACCTTTCTCACTCCTCCCAATCCCTGCTGCAGCAAATCCTCAACCCATTCACTACTTGGCCTAAAGGTTGCCTCGTTTTTATTTCCCTGTTATACCTTGCTCTTCCTTATTATGTTTCCCTGTAAAGCAACAGCCCAGAGTAAGAGTGTTCTTCTCCAGCACTCTTTTCCAAACCTGTTTCTCGATGGAGGTCTAACATGCCTAGTTAGTATCGCTGTCTTCTGAAAGCTCTAAACCACAGAAATTCCACCTGCAAACAGGGATTCAATTTGCAACACTTGGCTGACGCCCCGACGTGATTCTGCAGAGCACAGCACAAAGGGACTGGGCTCTGGGCAGAGCTCACATCTCCCTTCTACCCTCTGGACTCACCCCAAAAGCCAACTGGAGGGCCAGAACTCCAGCAGGAATTGCTGCCTTCCCCTGCCATGCCCTCCCCAGCGCAGCTCAGCCTTGCATGCTGCTGAACTTCCTCCTGGCAGATGCTCACCACGATGCTTTTGCAACTCCTCAGCTACTGGAACCCGCTGCTGCCACCTCATCTCGCTCAGCTCCCACCTTGGCTGGCTATGCCTGAGAAATCCCTGCCCTCTAACTCCTAATGAATGGGTTGGGGAACCAAATCCTTCCTTAGCTCAAGAAGGGCACTCAGAGCAAAGCACACACAGAAACCCTCGAATCCTGTTCTTCCAGCAGAGAACAAACCCCAGCACAGGTCTAAGGAATTAAGGAGGCCAATAGTTACACCCTTAGTCCGTGGAGGTTTTTATTCCAAGTTGGTGTATTTGTGCAGTTACTCCCACTTTGATCTTCCACAGAAAACAGTCAGCAGATTCATCACCCTCATTTTTCCTTTATCAGGACAGAAGGTCTTTTTAAGGAAAATAAAAATTCCTTCCTTCCCTGAAAGATCAAACTCTCTACAGAGGAAGCTCACAAGAAAAACTTACCTTCTGGGGGCTGGGGACCAGCAGTGAGACAATTTTTGCTTCCTTCAATATTGCTATCAGTTCCAGAAAACAAGACCTTGGAAGTTGCTGAGTAGCTAATTATCTATTTTTTAGCTAAGCTAATTTCCATTATAAAGAATAATTTGAGCAGAAGACAGAAGTTGCATTTACCTGCCTCCAAATTCTATTCTATGCCAAGATCTGTGAGCACAGTTGCAGAAAAGCAACTGACGAGACGAACCACAACAAATAAGAAAATACAGCAAGAACTCTCCTGCACGGCCCCTCAAGTGTGTTATGGCAAACCCAGAGCCTGAGCCCCAGACACATTTCCCCACCTGCAGAAAGATGTGGAACACTGCTTGAGAGGGTGAGTCCAGCAGCAGAGACAGCAAAGCAGACCCTGGGGGTTATTAGATAATCCTAATCAGTTTCATTTGTTTGTTGAAAAGACACCCCAGTTTTGTTTGTCACATAAATTAACAAGTTATTTCAACCTAGCAAAAATTTTAGAAAAGCCATATGCCCGGCCACTCAACTGTAACATAAATCAACACACAATTAACACAACACATTATTAAGTGTCTTAGTAGACAGCCTACAGCTCGGTACTGCCATTTAAAGTACATTATCTAATGTCAACTTACCAAAGGCTTTCCTCTAAGTAGGACAATCATGTACCTCAGCTGTTTCATGCTATTCGTGTCTCACAGTGGTGACAGTAAACAAACGTAACTTTCATCATTTGCATAAAAAACCATTTTTCCTAACATTTTGTAGCATAAAAACCAGGATTTCTTCAATGTAACATCATTTAAGTTCACATGTCAAAGTCAAGCAGAGCAAGAATTATCTCATGGCTGTACATTTGCTGTCAGTAATAATACCTTACTAAAAATTAACAAAAAGAAACTCTGTTTGTGTAGCTTCATTAACAATAGACCGAAAAACTCAGCTCCATAGCAAATTTCTTACATCAGTGAAGTGACACGATCTGATTCTGTGAAACAGATCTCCGATTGTTTTGTTCAACGAAAGCAGCAGCCACAGGGCTATGCCTGAACAGAACTGTGCAGAAATGCTCTGAGAAGGAGATGGAGCTGCCTGGAGAGGGAGGTGTGGTCACTGAAGGTGACAGTGCCATCTTTTCAGTTCCTCCTGCTGTGACCAGAATTCAGTTTTAGCTGAGGTGACTGATGAGCTAAAGACACCCACGTGCACAGAGTTAAAAAAATCCCAGGCACCACTTCAGACCTGGAAGAACTGTAAACAAACCAGGGGTTTGCAAGACTGCTCCCCAGTGTATTCTTTTCCATGATGGATTTAAAGAGAAATCTTAAAGAACTTTCACCTTAACTACTGAGTCTTTTACTCAGAAATCATCCATTTGCCAGAGGGAGCTTAAATTGTACCCCAAGAATTAATGGAACTAGCTTAAAAGCTCTTCTCAGAATTATTCAGAGAATACAAATTTCAGGAAGTCACACAATTGTCTCTGAAAAACATGACAAGCAGCACCTGCATCACACCTTATTTATTGAAAGGTACTTTTTTTTTTAAACAAAAAATTCTACAAACGACATCACCTTCATTTAAAAAATGGATACATATTTCTTCTCAAATACAATACAGGCTGCGTTTTACAAAGAAAGAAATAAACCTTTATTTTAATTAATAGCACAAATACAAGAACCCACACAGTTTCAAACACCAACCAACAAAACACACAGTGACTCTCATGCACTTTTGCAAATAGGTCAGCCTAAAAGTTGAAGAGTTCAGAGGAAAATTATTAATAACTCTGAATGTGGAAACGAGAAGAAATTTAGGAGCACACCACTTAGCTGAGCTCCCCATCAACACTGTATTACATATAATAATGTCTGTCTTACCACGTAATAAAAACCTCTGTTAGCCAGAGCTCCTCCTCGCTAAGAGCCCAAAAAGAGCAACTGGCACAGCCCAAAAAGAGCAACTGGCACAGCCCAAAAAGAGCAACTGGCACGTTCAGAGCCTTTGCCAGGAGCGAGAAGAGGCCACAGCTCAGGGGAAGTGCAGGGAACACGAGGGTGCCCTCAGGGAAGGCAGCAGAAGTGCAGCTCTGCCAGGCGAGCCCTGCACAGCACACCAAGATGCCAGTCAGCAGCCCAGGCACTGACTGAGGCAGAGCTCACTCGCTCAGCAGCTCCTGCTGAAGCAGGACCCCAACCTGCCCAGGTTCCTGGCAGAAGGGATTTATTGCTGAGCACACTGAGTTTCAGAACTTGCCTTCGAAGATACATACAAGGTGGAAAGTCTTTTCTTCTGTGTCTTCTTCTCTGTTGTGATTTTAGTTTCTCTCTTATCTTCTGTAGTTTCAAAGCTGGATTCAGCAGTTAACCTATAGGCAAAGCAACCATTCTAAATACATATTTAGTTAATATAAACCAGGACTAAAGTAAGAATTTTAAGCAAAGTCAACAAGCCAACTGACAAATAAGACCATCCATATACAGAGACAGAGCAAGCACGGTTTAAGAAGAAAATGAGACTAAACCAAAGCATTTCTATATCAGTCCTAATCACATTTCATCACTTAAAGCCTCCCCCCCCTACACCTCAGCTGCTGAAATGTTTGGTAAAAGAGGTTATTGAATATGTGAAGTGGCTGAGAACAGCCTTCAGAAACACCTTTCCAGGGGTTCCTTTCCAGCACTCTTCGCATGGTTAAGATTAGACCAATTCAAGCAAATCTGCAGTAAAAGTTAAAGTGATTTTCCTGCAGAAATATATATCCAAGTCATATCACAGTGACTGTGATATGCACAGAAAGTGCCCAAAAGCACAACTCCAGGTGAGAAGCCTGAGCAACACCCTACAAATGGGATGAAATCGAGCTTCTTGCTTCTACACCACCAAAAAAATAAAATTCCCTTAAAATAATATGCTCCTTTCAACCTCCTTCTATGCTACTATGGCCTTCAGCTTAGTGCTTGAATATCTTAAGTCGGGGGAAGATTTCTTTTCAGGCTCTAAATTATATAATTTGTCCACTGACAGGTTTTAATTCTGCTATGAATATAAACGGGGATAAATCTGTCTCATTGCTGTTAAAAAGCTAATTCTGAAATCAAAACATCAGGCTGTGCTCAGATGCCTAAATCTTGTTTTTAACTCAATGAGCATGCAAACATGCCATTAGAACAATTGATGAATAATGATATTTTACCCAACCAATCACCCACAGCCCATTGGCTGTTACACATGATTATTTTCACAAGGAAAGAAATTATGGAAAATGAAGTTGCAAATTAAACATCATTTCATAAAGCAACACAAACACTCTACACTCCTTTATCAGCACATGCATTAAAGCAATTCTTTGGTGACCTTGTGGATTTTTAGTGGTCTCAGGAGCCCTCACTGAGCAACCCACACCACGGACAGCTGCTTTCTGAGATGTTCTTCCCAACAAAAACAGCTGCCACTCAGCTGTTAGAGATTTATTTGCAACACAGAAAACTGCAGCTGAACGTGAGGACTATGAAAGGAGCTGTAGCAAAAAAAATTGGGGAAATTCAGCTACGGATTCAAACTGCTGTCAAACTGTGAGGCACTGCAGGCCACGTGCAAGTTATTCCCTGTAGGCACAGTCTCAAGAGGCTGAAGGAAACCTGGCTCTGCTTGCACCTACTCTAGATCAGGGTTTGCTGCCCCGTGTGCTTTGCATTAAGCCCCCATCTGTAATGGTGATGCTGAGCACCTTCTGTGCATGCTGCCTTCATTCTGAGCTGGACAAGTCATTGTGGGTTTACAGCTAGAAGGAATTATCCAGGGAAGAAAGAAAACTGTTCTCAGCTGCCATCCTGTGGTTTGCACTCCCCCAGCAGCTGGGGATGGAGAGTTTCTGGCCATAAACCTGCTCCTATGGCAGATTCCCTTCATTTGTGTCTCCCACTCTTCTGCCTTAAACAAACCCAGTCCAAGGCTACCAAAACCACTACTCCAGTGGCCAAAATTACCAATAGAGTCCCTACAAACAGGCAGAAAGAACTCCAACCAGAAGAACAAATAATAAACATATTCATTAAATTAAGTCCCAAAACAACACAACTGGATTTATACAAAATATTGTCCTTTTATGGTATAATTATCTTAGCATATAATGTAACAACTCCGGCAATCACATTCACCTTGTGCCTCTTAGGGAAGAGGACAGAGAAGCCAGGACTGACAGGGTAGAGCTGAGCCTGGGAAGAAGGGCTGGGGCAGTTTTCTTTCTTTCTTTTTCGCTGCCTGTGTTGGGCTGCAATGCAGGATGTAACCACGAGTGTTTATTTGGTCACCATCTGTTAAACCAGGTGGGGCAGTGTTCTTTGTCTCTCATGACCCATCCTCACAACTTCCTCTGTTAACTGGGCCAACTGATAAAACAAGGTGGGAAGTTCTTCTTTATCTCTTCCAGGACCCATCCTCCCTCC
Source organism: Regulus satrapa (assembly GCA_013396955.1). NCBI lineage: Eukaryota > Metazoa > Chordata > Aves > Passeriformes > Regulidae > Regulus > Regulus satrapa. The sequence goes on from VWZN01003861.1 coordinate 401,017, forward strand.
AGAAGATATCTTCTGTTCTGGGGCCATGGGGTCTGCCTTCATGACTGATAAAGTGACACCATCCCACTGTGGGATGTTCCCCCCAGGGGGAGCCAAGCATTCCCACCTGGATATCGTCTGAGATTTGGATGCCACAGCAGCCTTTCCCACTGGATCCCCGGAGGAAGAGCAGCCCCTCTACCCCACCACTGGCTCTTCAGAGGAGGACTGCACCCTCCTGCAGGATCACTGCTCCAACAGGATCACATCTGTCACCCCAGGAGTGCAACCACCATCGAATCAGCCTGCTGCCAGCACCCTGACCGACAGGCTGCCAGGTTGGATCCTGACTCTGCCAGGGCTTTTGCACTACTGCATTTTATTTTTGTTTTCCTATGAATTTGTAGGGTTTTACTTCTTTCTTGGAGGGTTTTTGGTTTTTTTTAATAGTAGTAAAGAACTGATATTCCTATTCCCATATCTTTGCCTGAGTCTCTTAATTTCAAAATCATAATAATTTGGAGGGAGGTGGTTTACATTTTCCATTTCAAGGGAGGCTCCTGCCTTGCTCAGCAGACACCTTTACCTTTTCAAACCAAGACACTGCCCCATTGTCTTTAGCTGCCAAGGAGTTAATCTTCCCCGAGTCCCTGACCCGCTGACTTCTGTCATCTTTACCCACAAACTTTTCCCATCCAATGCCCTCCTCACTTGTCCTGTGGAGAGGAAGGAGCAGCTGATGTGCAGCTGGCAGCCAGCTGAGGGTCCCCACAGCCCTCAGAGAGCTGTCCTGGTTCATCAGGGGCCAGCACAGGGAATGGATCAGGAAGAACAGACAATGATAAACACCTCAAGCAAATGCTGGTGAAATTAGGACATGATTCAAGCTTTGACTCTACAGACTCCAAAACTGAGATTTGACTGGGGCTCCTTCTACCTGTTTAAGGAAGATGAACTCGTTTCATCAGGTGGAGCTTTACTTCCCGGCTGAGGGCTGTGCCTAAAGCCCCAGAGTATTATTAATTAACATCTCCTGCTGAGCCAAATGGCCACAGGTAACTGGGCAAAGCTCAAATGAAGCAGATTTGGTGTATGCAATGCAACTAAGTAATTTAAGCGAGCAAATTAACTCTTACACATCCAAGCTCTTCTTTACATCAAACTCAGGCGAACAACCTCAAACCTCAATGGAAAATAGAACATGCAGCAAGGGCCAGAGTCTGCTATTTCAGTTTAAGAAGGGAAGAAAAGCATTTCAGTAGAGAAATGTATATATCTCTTTATTGACCAGTTTGTTAGCCAAACAAAAGATACCACTGCAGTTTGCCAGAATTCCAATATACATGGACAAGCAGTAATCAGCACTTGAATATTTAAATCTGTAGTCTCAACACTCTCTTATCATACATAACCTAATCAGTGCCACCTCTAATGAGCTACTCCAGTGCTGGCTCAGTCCCCTGGAAGGACACAGAGGTGCCCTGCACACAGGTGTGGGCCCAGATGATCCAGCTGTACCTGCTGCAATCACCTCAGCAAGGAAGTCTCTTCACACAAGGGAGTTTGTCACCTCCACAAGCACACACAGATCACTTCTGACCACTTCCTCCTCGCTGACATGACAAATTCTAACTCCACTTTCTAGAAATGAAGTCTGCAGCCCTTTTGCAGCTACCATGGCTCTGCTCTCCCCCAGTTCATGGGCAATGTCAGAGCTCCTCTAATTACTGCACCAAAACTGTTCCAGGACCAAAACCAACCCCCAGACCACAAAAATCTTCTCAGCTCCAGCATCACATTTCAGTTGACACAAGGTGGAGCACTGACAATTACCACCCTGATTTTATTTCCTCCCACAAACTCTCCCTTTCCAGGTCCCCAATGCTGATCAATTTGCCAATATTTTCTGTGGCCAAGGGTTCATCCATCACAGAACAGTCCAGAGATTGTTTCAGTGTTTAGAAATCCAGCTTCTCAAATACTCAGAGTTGAACATGAATTCCTATTTTATCGCACATCACAGCAGATCAGGGGTAAGTAAATCTTTAATGTTAGCTTAATATCATGACTTGAGGTTTCAGTAGTTCATTAAAATCAGAAACAAACAGAACTCTCTGCCTGGATCTGCCTTTTACAGGCTCATAGTATCACTGAAAAAAGCCTAACAGTTTATATACAGTTTCGTGGCAGCTCGTATTTGTGGTTTTTATTTTCCATGCTTTGTTCCTTATCTGAACCAACAGCAATGGGTACAAGATTAGAAACCTCCCTCTGAATTATGGTTTCATCTTCCTCTTCCACTTTTTTTACTCTCTCTGCTTTCCAGCATGAACTCTATTAATTTCCACTCTCCACCCCCTCTCCAGTAAATTTCCCATAAACTATTTCCAACAGTTTCCTGTAAGCAGACATTACATCATCTTTTCCCAAAGCAATATGAGGAAGCAAGTTAAACTTTTCAGATCAGGTTACATTCTTCCTGTTCCTTTATGTGTATTGTCAAAACCCAATACCATCACTAAATTATCCCAATCTTTACTCTCCACCTTCACCCACAGTTGACCTTCTTGATCTTCCCCCCTCACTAACAATCCCACATTTTTACACAGCTGCTCAAAGTGCTGTTTCTGCCGCATTCTCTCCACAGTTTAAGAAGACTGCAGTGTTTGGCTACTTTAACTCTGTTAATTACAACCATTGCAACCTTGAGTAATTGATCTGAGAGCCAAAGCATCAATCCAATTACTCCTGAATGCCATTAAATTTGCCTATTTCTTCTAGCAGATACTAGCAAGTTGCCAGCCCAAAACATCTGGACTAGCCTAGACTTTTTTCTACCCCAAACACTCTAATGTGTTTACAAAGATTATGAAGAGAGTATGAACAGCATTAGTTGAAAAAGTAGAAAATCCAAGTCAGCATTGTTTTCACCAGGATAAAAAAAAGCTGGAGATAATGACTGCTCTCAGTTACTTTACAATGTAGCAAGAACTAACTTCAATTCTCAGTTCAGGGGAAAAAACTCATCTTGATTTGGCAGTTGTGTTTCCTATCGTGCATCTAGACCACGCATTTCATTTGTCTGACAACACAGCCAATAAATTCTCTATTATCATGCACAATGAAAGCTAACACAATTTAGGTGAATTACTTAAATAATTTTTAGGCTTTTAGTTAAATTTGGAAGTTGCTGGGGGCTGAAATTAGGGATGAAACTGGAGCATGATTCTAGTTGCCTTTATTACCCTGAGCTGTAACACAGCTGTGTAGCAGTTGTGAGGGGATCAAGAACAGAGTGTTTCTGATGCTGGAGCACAACAAGTGAGCTTGTCACGCTACCTGCACACCTTAAATGTCTTCAAGTAACAGGAAAGTTATTTCAGAGATTGTTTCAAGAGTCTTTTTTATCAGTCAGCATTTTAGTCCTTCTAAAAGGCAGTGAGAGGTTCAGCGTGGGCAGCCGGAGCTGAGGAAGGACACTGCATGCAACACTGAGGAAATAGATAAAGAAGTGGAGAGCACAGTTCATGCAGCGAAAGAAAAGAGATGCAGGTCTGGGCTGACTGCCTTGAGCAGAGACAGAAGCTGACACTGACCTGGGGACAGCTGGAGCCAAGGAATTGTTTCCACTTCTGCTATTCGAAGTAAAGGCGATGTGATTCTCATCTTCAATTTTAACTCTTTTTCTTTCTCTTTCAGGTTCAACAATGTTTCGCACTGCCTGGAGAGCTGCAGGTAGTGGGGATGCTGGGAAAGGCTGCTTCTTTGGAGAAGCATCACTTTGCTCCTGGTTCTTGGTAGTCACCTTGTTGCCTTCCTTACTTGGCAATTGGGTGAGAGCAGTTTCTTTCACTGGATTATTTTTGCTGTCAAAGTATTCACAAGTTGCATTCAGTGGAATTCTCTCCCTCTTCTTTTTGACTTTAGGACCTTTAAGTAATTCTAAAAGTAAAAAAGGACAAAAGAGAAGCTGGAAGTGACCGTCCCCCTAACATGCTCATAATAAAAGTAAGAACATTTCACCTGACTAAAGAACTTGGAATAATTCGTAACAGACAGTTTATATCCCTTTAAAGAATGTTTCTTCATATAATCTGATCATCCCAATGGAAGTTGGCTTGAAAAAGCGACCAACCTCTTTCTCCTCCTCCACTGTAGCATTTCATCAAGGCTTTAAATTAAATGCCCTGAACTGCAGGCTGCTGAGGTAAGCTTCCACAGAAAACATTGTAAAGTTAAATCCTTTGGGTGTGGACAAAACCAACTTCCCTATCTGGTTCCCCATTCCCAGAATGGTTTGGGTCGGAAGGGACCTTAAAGCCCATCCCATCCCACCCCCTGCCATGGCAGGGACACCTTCCACCATCCCAGGTTGTTCCAAGCCACCCAGCTTGGCCTGGGACACTTCAGGGACCCAGGGGCAGCCACAGCTGCTCTGGGCACCCTGTGCCAGGGTCTGCCCACTCTCACAGGGAAGCCTCTTCCTAATATCTCATCTGGACTTGATCTCAGTTTAAATAGAATCCTCCTCCCCCTCCAGCTCCCTTGCTTTGCACATAACTCAGGTAACAGCTGTTTGCCAGGTGGGCCTCTCTAGTCAAAATTTAATCCACGTTAACTTGAGCTGCTCAACTGTTTTCCTGTAAATGCTTTGCACCAAAGCTCCTGTCAGCTGCCTACACCCAGAGAGCCGAGGCTTCTCATCACTGCTGCTATTATGGGAAACCCCTGAGACTTGATGCCACCCACTTGAGTATGGTTATGTACCTGTGCCCTGTGAAGCCCCTGAACACTGCCATTTTAGACTCTAGATTGCATTCTTTAGTCTCCTCCAGTCAGCATTGACATATTCAAATGAGGTCTTGAGCAAGGCAGAGCTTTTCTACTTCAGCTCAGCAGATTTTTGGATCAGGTCACTTCAGAAAGCCAGCTATTTAAGCATTAAATATGTCTTCCTGTTTAATGTCATTCCATTTCTAAAGGCTGAGAAAACCAGAAATTCCTATTTTTCCAAAAATAAAAGAAGTATTTACCTTCAGGTTCATATTTCATTTTCAGTTCATCCAGCATAACCCGCAGGTTCATATTCTCACTCTGACAAGCTTGCAAATGCCTCTCATTTGTGAAGAGTTTCCTTTCAAATTCCAGGACCCTTTGGCTCTCATACAGAGCTTTCATTCTCTGCAGGGATAGTTCATTTTTCAGCGTTTCGGTCTCCTTGCTGGGGTGGGAGGAAAATTATAAAGTTAGTCAGACTTGATTTGGGTTCTTTCTTTTAGTAAAGCAACAACTAAGCACTTAACTTCACCTTAAATTGGTATTTGTCTATTAGTAGGAAAAACCAAGATTTTTTTTGTCCTATAAAACACTTTGAGTGTTATTAACTCACTTTTTATAACAGAAATAAATATACACAGCCTAAAGACTAAGACTTTTCATACAATTTCCTTACGGATTCACTTTTCATTGATTCAAGCTCGCAGTTGTCCTGTATCTAGGAGTATTAACAACACTTCTGGAAGAAATCAATCATCATAAAAAATATTCCTGCTGTTATCTTTTAAAACATAAATGAAACGACAAAAAAACCAACCCTCAGCCCCATAATGAAATCAGGTTGGGTCCACAGCATTAGAAAAAGCAACCAGAACAAAACCCATCTGTACAGGCAATCAGTGCATAGAAACAGTAACAAAAAAGGGAGGATAAAAACAAGTAGCTAGAAGATAACCCAGCCACAACCTCCTCAGACTGGAAGTACTTACTTGGAGTTGTCAAGTTTAATTTGCAGCAAATCTGCATAGTAACCATTTTCAGAATCGCTTCCTTTTGCACCATTAGCGGGTTTGGACTCCTCCATGTTCTCATATAAACTCTGATAAAGAACAAGTGTCAGGCTGTCAAGCAGTGACCTTTCAGAAGCACATTAGCTTAGTTCTTAGGAGACATTTCCCATGCATTTTGATGGAGAAGCCTCATCACAGAGGGATTTAAACACAGAAGACAAAACTCAGCTGCTCTGAGTATTTTGTCATTTGTTACAAATGTCAAATAGCACTAGAACTGACAGCTCTCTCTCATTCACTGAAAAAAAGGAGTTAACTCCAGGAGGTTTGCAAGCAGCACTGCAGAACAGCTTTCTTGCTTTTTACTTGAAAATGTAGGGTATTTAGTTAACCCATAAAGTTTTTCTCAGCACTTATTTCTAGGGTTCAGCACCTGGACCCCAGTGGAATACCAGGCATGCTAATCAACAATCAAAATCTCAACATCAATGACATCTGTCAGATGAGGAAGTTGCTTCACAGATGTTATAAATGCAGCAACGTGTGACACTGTGGTTTTTGTTTGGTGTTTTTTTTCCTGAACAAGCAGTACTCAAATTTGATCCTGTCCCAGAGAGCTCCCAGGCCTCTGTCAGTCACTACAGATACTGTTGATAGTTACTGGAAACATTCAATTTCCCAACATTATTAACTTATGGCCTAGAGACAGAAATAAATACAGCTCAAGCGTAAACATGACTAAACTGATAAAACAATCAGGCTTCCTCACTTATTGCTAAAATGGGTTAAACTTGACTTTACACCACTTGGGTTAAATACAGGAGGCTATCCTGGAAAGCATAATCCTACTGCACAAGCAAATACACCTCAGTTTACATTCCAAAGCTCTGATAAGAAAGGGCCAAACAAGTTCAGAAACATGCAAGAATTAAGAAAGGTTCCAGTTTTTAATCTGGAAACACAGAAACATCAGTAGCATTACATTGGTGTATATGAAGTCCTTTTCTAAATATTGACAAGATGTTTTCAGGCTACATAAGAGGACTGAAAAAACTGCTTTAAAATGATGATTAAGCAATTCAATTTTGCTAGAAAAGAGCATGCTTCAGCTGCAAGGCACATCAAGAAAATAAATATCTACGAAGTTCAATAGAGTTGAGACACCAAAGGCTAAAGCCTAAGCACACACAGTAAAAGTGCCAAATGACTCCAGCCTTCCCAGAAAAAAATTGATGTCACAGCTCAGCGAGCTTTGACCAAGTAACTGAATTGAAATGCTAGAACCAACTATAAAAGATATGGAGGTGCTTCACACAGGACAAAAATGGTTCTTCAACCTAGGTGTTTGGTATGGTATCATTTTCTGCTTCCCTGCAATTGAGGGGTCTAAAATTCTCCAGGTGTAAAATACAATTCAGGTCAAATAAAGATAGGAGTCAGCTTTCGGATGTCTTTTCAAACCCAAGCAGAGGCTTCAGACAGTTTTCACAACTCTTCTTGCTCTCATGCTTTAGCTTCCAATTTAGCTTCCAATTTTACCTAATTAAAAACCACATACCTTAAATTTTTCAAGCTGCCTCACTTTCATAAGAAGATCTTCTATTTCCCCATTCTTTTGCTCTAACATGGACTGTAAGCGTTCCAGCTGATCAAATTCCGCCTGGGAACCTTTCAGCTGTAGCAGTGTAGCCATTTGCAGCTGGAAAAAAGGAAAAAACTATTTACAGCAAGTACTGGGATTAGTGACTGAAAATCCCAGCATTTTACACAAAACCTTGGGTACTCAAGCCTTGTAATCCTACACCTGAACTCAGTCTTCCAACATCTTCTGTCATTAAAGTTATAAAAATCTTACATTTATAGCAATATTTCTGTTGGTTTTAACATATTAATATTGAAGTACGAGGGTCTTAGTGCATTCAGTTACAGGTGATACATTAGGAAACACAATAAATGAAAGACCTCACAAGGTGTTAGTGAAAACTTGAGGCATTTTTAACAGTCTAGGCAATATGGAAAAGGTAACACTGGGAGAAATGACAGGGAAAGGATCAAGTGAAAAATGAGATTACAGAGGAAAGCGAGAAGAGCATTTACCCTGTAGAATCTCCTATGACAGGTCAAGGGTATTGATGATTCTGTGCACAAATTGGAGCTAATTAAAGAGTCAATCATCTCAGAGCTTCTACAGGATGTAAGGGAGGCAAAATTATAAACTCCACCTCACCTGCTGACTAAAACTATCCTTACTGCTCCCAAGCACAGACGCCCAACCTTTTTCCCTTTTCCCTTAAAAGCCCTCCTGCTAACTGTCAGAACTGCAAATTGCAGCTGATCTACAGAGAAGAGGAACTTAAAGAAACTGCAAAGGATGCTCTAAACTAGGAAAAATACCCTAGAGGTGGTAAAGCTTTCCCAGGAGTGCTGTGTATGTTATGTTCAGGAGCTTCAGGATTTACCAGTGAATAGCACAAAGTGAGACCCTGCAACTAAAGATGCAACAGCAGTTACCTCTCCTGGGGTAAGGAGCTCTGAGTGGAGAGATCAGCCCAACTCAGACTGAGCTTTACCTGGCAGCATCTCAGTGCAGCACAACACAGAGAGAATGCTCACAGGGATCTAAGACAGCAGCTTGAGCAAAGCAGCTGTCCTAACAAACCACCCATCTCTAATACTATCAGAGAAAATTACCAAAAAATTCCAAATAAAAGCATTAAGTGCTAGTACAGGGATACCAGTTTGCCTCCATTTTTGGTACTTTTAGTACCAAGTGTGTTTCTTACACCACCCAATCAGTATGACTGACTTACTCCATACCACAAGGAGAAAGGCACTGATCCTACCTAAGGACTTTGCTCACTCCAGTCTTTGCTCTATCTCCTCTCAGGCTTGTTGTGTGAACTATTTTCAACCTACTCCACAAGAATCTAGGTAATATAAACCTTCATTGCAACTCATGATTATCATCCTTGATGTTTAAGAACTTTCCTCAAACTGCATGACCTAGAAGTTGATCACAATGAAAGGATCCACTTCAGCATTGGAAAAATCGTGAGACCAACGTGAAAACAGCTGGCAGCTCTACAGCATCCTCTTGACATTTTCTTGTCAATCAGTTTCTGCTAACTAGTCCTCAACAATATTAACCAACAGGCTCCCATCCTAGAGCAGTGGAGTTTAACTTAAAGGGTTATGAAAGTTATGACTTATTCTTGGACCAGAAACAGGGAAAAGCAATAAAAAAATATGGACAAAGACAAGAAAGCAACACAGAGGTAGAAAAACCCAAATCCCTACAGTGTAATGGCAGTAAAAGCCTGTCCTTTTCTTTATGCTCATTCCTGACAACCAGTCAATACACAAATACCCGATTCATGAGTACAAGAATTAAACAAGAAAAAAACAATTACTGAGACAAACTGAACGCTACTTTGACTGACAGCAGTTGTGTTTTACCTTTATCCATTAAACAACTACTGCCCAAGTGAGCAAACACGGTGCCTTCACTATAAGGTGGATGCTGCTGGACCACAGGAATCAAACAGCACGACATTATCTTACTTGAGTTTTTTTCCTCCCACTTCCATTCCCCCCAGACTACAGCACCACATTTTAAAGATACAAATCCCCTGGCCTGTGCATTAAAGCAGTGCCTTATCAGACCCAAGGACACCCTGGAGTATTACAGGAATCATCCTACCTTCATTCTTTGCAATTGTTCTCTACTGAATGCATGCTGTTTTTGGAGGGACTGATATTTTACTTTCACACTGATCAGCTGTCGTTCCATTTCTGCCCTACGGTCCTCCACCTACAGAACATTGTGAACAATTATTACTGTGAAATCACAACACTTGCTGATACTTGGATGATGAGTTTGATAAGGACATGTTGCTTAGCAATTGGTGTTCAGTCTGCAAATACTGATTTTCCAGCAACAGTATTTGAAAATACAGGCTACTGTCATTGCCCTGGGATAGAAGTGTGTAAACAGTGCCACTGAAGCCCAATCAGTGAAATGCAACAGATTTTTCTTTTGATATCAAAATAAAGTAACATTTCATATGCTTCAGTGTTGCTGTAAAATACGTTTTGTCCACTGGCATCAGAACAGTTTCAAAAAATCTATATTGCTCCCCAACCTTACCCATCCCTGGATGCTGCCATGAAACATAATGCTCCCCAGGCATTTAACTCTTAATCAAAAGCTAATTCCCTCCCAAAAGCTCAAACATCCAGACGTTTTCAGGCAGTTTCTAAGGCAGCTTTTATCAACATCTGTTAATATTTCATATACTGTCTTCTACGTTAAAGTAGGATTTATCAGCTGAACCAAACTACTTAGAGCCGAGAGCTGCAGAAAGAACCATCACCAACCCCCAGGCACAACTTTTGAGTGCACAGTCAGATAACTGGAAGTGATTCCATTGAGTTTACTAACTCCTTATCTTCAGAGAGAGCACAAAATGGTTTTCCACATGTCAGATCAACACTGAAGTCATATTTGAAGACTAGAGACCCATGCTGGCCAGATTGGGTGCAGGTACTCTCATATTTTCAATATACGGTAAGAAAGAAAACTGAAAATACTTCTCAGGCATCTGCTGCATAGTCGTACCTCAGCAAAGAGAGAATTGCCTTTACTTGTAGGGTCCAAAGATTGTTGCACTGCGTGATCCAGCTGAACCCGAAGCTCCTGATTAGCCTCATGAGCTTTCTAGATTAAAGCAAAGAGGATCTTGGTCATTTAAGCATCTGATGTACTGCAGACATGAATTTAATCAGATAGCTTTAACTCTTTTTAATTTCCTATGCTTTAGCAGAGATTATATTGTACTGAAGTCCTTAACTGTGCATAGATTTGTAGTAACTACGAGACAAACGGATTTCATTTCACTGAAACACTTAATATTCCACTTGTTCCTCAGAACAAGAGCCCAACTAAAAGCATTTAAGGGTAAGCTTTGATGTTTGTCAACTGGATTCATGATATTCAGACCACTCTCCCAGCTGTGCTCATCAGTCAGAGAGGTTCTACTTCCCTTCTCCAAGGCACTCAGCAGGAGCTCGAAATAAAAAGAATTCTGCCAGTGACCTGTGAGAAGGTGCCCAAGAGGCAGAACAATGCCATGCAAGGGCTGCCCTTTCACAGCTGCCACAAAACGAGGCCAACACAGAGCTTTTACCACCAGGCAACACCAAACATGACCAACCATTATCCTTGTTTCCCCTCTCTCACACCTCCTCAAAACTCATCACCAAAAACCTGGCAATACAGCAAACTGGGGATTATCTACCAGTGGGCAGTAACATTAAGAGAATACCTCTAATGCATTACAGTAAAAAACAACTTCTTTTTCCCTCTCTTCTTTCTCCCCCTGCAGCCGCTCCAGCTGGTTACGTAAGTTACTGTTCACAAGCTCCAACTGTTCTTTACTGCACTGCAGCTCACTCAGCTTCTCTTCATCACTGGCCTAAACAAGCAAAAAACCAAGGATGAAATAAAAACTATTGATAACAATTGAAAGACAAGCAGGACTAAGTAAACCAAAGCAATTTGTTAGCAGTAATGAGTTTTAACACAAACTATTATCTTGAAGAAGAGAGGGTACTAAAGCCTGGCTATTAAAGGCTGTTGTTTTTGGCTGTGCACCTTGGGGAGTAAAAGTCAATCCTAACACAGCACTGTAGACAACACACCTAAAAATGAAATAAGCAAAAAGGGCAAAATTTCATCTTCAACTGGGCTACGCTGCCAACGCAGTGCTACTCACACACCTTCTGACTCTGGAGCTCAGTGAGCTCTATCTGCAGGTTGAGCATTTCTGCAGACATGGTCTCATGGACACGCTCAGACATCATGTGCAGTTCTTCTGATTTGGCAGCAATGATTTCCTTCTGATGTTCCACTTTTTGTCTCAGTTGTTTCTCTGACAGTCGGGTTTCATCCAGCTCTGCTTTCAGGTTCTCCAACTTAAAGACAGTTGACAAGTAAGTAGTATCATTTCATGGTAAATTCTTGAAAAGCATAATAGTTCTGACTGTTCCAATTACAGAAAATGTCTTAGAAACACAAAAGTAGCTTTTGAAAATAAGCATTGAAATGTATTGTAATTCATAAGTGACTACACAGATACTGGAAAAAAAACAACCAAACAAGCTACTAAACATTGTAACTATTTATTATTTCTTTTGGTAGTTAGGAGTGCAACTATAAATTAAGCCAATAGTATCTAAAATGGCGTTAATAACCTTTTAGCTATATATTAGTAACCAAACCTTGTTTTTAAGGTCACTGATTTCTTGTCCATAGGCTCTGTCAAGCTGTTCTTTCTGTTTATCCAGTTGCACATTCTGCTGCTGCTTAAGGGAATCACACTCAAAATTCAAACTCTCCAGCATTCGATTCTTGAGTTCAATTTCTCTCTGAAGAGTGTATTTCTCTTGTTCAAATTTCTGAAAGAAATGACACACTAATAAATCCAGATGAAACTGTACATTGTTCCCTAAGCAATTATGAAAAAGCACAGGCTCAGAACCAAGATGGTTGTAGCTCATTTAGACTTTTGTTGGGAGTACAAATTAGAGATGTAATACCCATGTTTAAAAAACCAAACTGCTCTAAAATGTTATGATTAATAAATGTGATTATAATTTGATTGTGCATTATTCTCTTCTTCATAGAAGCTCTGTATTTCCAACATGAAAGGTGTGGCTATCTTTTCTGCAAGTGCTATAAATTTAGCCAGAGTTTATGTGCCCTTTCTATCACTACAGGACCCAATTATATTAAACATTACTCCAGGCCATGAAGCAGAACAGCTGAGTTCAATAGTTGTTTTTAAGACAGCTAAATTGTCTGTTTCATAATAAATTCCACCTACTCTTCCTGACTGAAGAATAATTCTTTAAACAGCTTCCATCTATGCTTGATTGCATGTTTGCTAATTACAAAAGGCAGCTACGTTTTACTCTTCCATTCAGCCAGCAATTAAGGAACAGAAAAAGAGAATCCTGAAAGCAAAAAAGGTGATAAGGAAGCCAAATCAACCTAAATATGCAGGGGGTTTTTTTGTCCTTGTCAAAATAACCTAACTCTTGAGAATCAGAGCAGAATTAAATTAAAAAGTAGAAGCTGTCAGGTATCAAAGTGACCTCTATGGCATAGACACAGCTTATCAAGGACAGGCTTAGCTCTCAACACCCAGGAGCTTTACCCCAAAGATAAAGACTGGGCACAGCACAGGTTTGGGAGTGCACAAGAACAATATAATCCCAGCAAGAACCTGCCTGCACTCCAGTACAGCACACTGAGCTTCCTGAGGCCTTGTGCCTGCTGGCAGAACCCACACTTGTGTCCACAGCAACTGCCTTGGCTCTCACACTGCAAAGAGCAGAGCCAGAGAGATCCAGAAACTCTCAAGAATCTCTTGGGCAAGCACAGCTCCCACACAGAATGTTATTCTACTGCACGAAGGCCCACAGCTCCTCCCCTCCAGCCTGGACTCTTCGCTACCAGCCCGGCTCAGAAGTTGCTCCAGCCTCTCCAAGGATCACACCCCATGGGAGGAGCAGCTTGACACAGCTCAGCCCGTGCCCTCTCTGCTGCTCAGCAGCCACGGGTGATCCCGCCCTGCCTTCCTCTGCCTCCCAAGCAAAGCTTACAGTGTGAACTGAGCAGGACTAAACATTCCGTCCCTCTGAAGAGAGGGGGCTGCTACAAACCAAACCTTTCAGCTCTATCCCAGGAGAAGGGATGGAGGCACAGCCACAAGCGGACTCAATCAAGAGAAATTAGTTATCTGAAACGTGGGCTGTCTGGACACAAACATAAATGTTAAAGCCTTCATGGAAAGTGGAAGAGACTTTGCCAACTGAAACTTCCTTGAACAATTACTAAAAAAAACCAACCTGGTTGACTAAATAATACCTCTATAATACCTCTGCACTATACTACTCCTTTTTCTGAGCTGCAAAGAAATGTGCTAGTAAGTTCAGAACCCCTGGGTATTTGGAAAATTTAGGAACTTCACTACAGAAGAAATCAATTTTACAGTCTTGCTGCTAGCATTCTTCTCACAGCTTTTAAGTGATATAAAGCTGACTGGGAGAGCATGCACGAATGAATTGCTAAACAGAGGCAAAACACATGCTCTAAAGCAAATTTACTTTAGCATTTAGCATTCATTTTACATTAAAGGCAATTAGTCCTACATGATACTGAACACTTGATGCATAATTAGCTATGAAACCCTGTCCCAGTTAGATGCAATTATGCTCAATGTCTTAAAGCTGAGAAAAAAGCCCTCTCTACAACTACTTAAGACATTTATTATAATTAATCTAGATGCTGGAAGGCATGTAAAACACCTGTGCTTTTCAGAAAATAGTTAAAATAAAACAAAGCTCTGGTTTTGAACTTGGAGAAGAAAAGGCAGTCATCACCTCAGTTTTCTCAGCCAATTCACAGCGGGTTTGATCCAGCTGGTTTTGAACCTCACTTTGGGACTCCAGTAAATGCAAACCATATTGTGCTGCCTTCCTTCGCTCGTTCTCTGCTTCCTTGAGCTGCTGTTTAAGACTTAAAATGGTCTCTGCCTCCATTTTTCTTTCTTTATTCAACGCTGCAAACAAAAATTAATAAAAATATATCGCACAAAATACATTTTACAGAGTAGTGATCTGAAAGAAGATACTGGATTTCCTTTCTTAGCCAGGATAGAATGATATGTTTTTGCATTAAGATAAAAAAAGGTCACAGATCTGAAAACAGTAAAATAACAGTTATTTCTTAATAAACTGCCTTATTCTTGGTTATGCCTAACATAGACAGCAAAAGCCCTCCTAAGCACCCAGCCTGGCTTCTTTGTGCATCCCCACCAGAGTTAATTCAGGACACAGCTCTCTTGCCAAGCACAAGACAATTCAATAACCTGAAATAAAAAACACTCTGCACTTGGCTGACACTGGTTTCTCTGGATTATAAGCCAAGCCCCAGCAAGTCCAGCATTTCTTGTGCACACAAATAACACTTAAGATCAGTGTAGGCAGCTGCCTTAACAGGACAGCGTGCTCCTAATAACATTACGTGGGATAGACAAACAGATAAAAGGTAAGGAAGAGACAAAAATAGAAGCACTGGTAAAATATATGGAGTTTAACACAGGGCTTTGCATTAATTTAAGTGCTTTATGAAATCTTTCAAAATTTAGTTGCTGCAGGCAACTTATTCATAAATAATCATCTTCTTGTCACATTTCAGAAAATTCATATTGTTCTGACTGTGGAGTATACCAGAAGACAGAAGATGAATTTTTCAAAAAAGTTAGTCAAAGTAAATCCAACAAACCAAATATTATAAAATAAAAATCCAGTCAAATTAACACCATAAGCTTTTATGACTGCTTGCTCCCAAATCTGCTATATCAGCCCACTCCAAAAAAATCCTATTAAGGCAGAAAATGCTAAGTATCTCGGGCTTCTCAACAACATATGCCAAGAATTTTCTCACAAAGTACGAAACAGCAGTGAGAGACAAACACGCAAAAAAATTTTGCAGTCAATTATTCAAAGTCAGGGCCCATAACTTTTATATAATTTCAGAATTAAAGTAATTCTGTATGAAAGACCTAACTCTTGCTTTTTGTCCTCACAGCAGCAATTTATTCATTGCCATTTCTTACTGGCACATATATCATTCTTATGAATGTTTTAATAGCCATCTTTTGCCTTTTTTTTTTTTTTTTGCTAACTTTTAGTCAACATTAATAACTCCAAGTGGAGCTACCCAGCTTCTCCTAATAGCAAAGAACTGAATTAACATGCAGGGGTAATTGTGCCAACACTGTGCCAATTCCTTCCCAAGGCACAAGACAGAAATGATCACATTCTGGTTTCTACAGTTCTTCCTAACTTGTTGCTATCCAGGTTTAACATCTACAAGCCAGGGTTTATCCAGTCAGAGTTATCCAATAAACCACTGAAACACGGGAATTCTGCATGCCAGTAATTGAGAATCATCAGTATTACACTAACGCCAGGACAGGGACATCACATGCAATTTAATAATGAAGGGTTTCAGGCACGGTGTAGCAATACAAGAACACAGGCAATAACTTCTGGCATACTCACCAAACAGAATTTTTAAAACAGCTTCATTTTCTGATCAGACAACAGTGCAGAGGCAACACAGCCATTTGGCACTTCCAGGTTTACTAAATTAAATTAATAACATATCTAACTCACCTCCAGAAGCCCACTGAAGTATTTATTGACCTTATTCCTGCATTCCACCTTTAAAAGAAAAAAAAAAACCCATCAAGTTGTCTAGTTGGGATGAGTGTGAGCTGCCCCCAGAGCAGAGCCCTTCAGAGCAGTCCCTTTCCAGAAGAGGCTTAACCCTGCTGGCTGCCTCTTGAACATGCAGATCACAAGCTAAACCCCCACATAAATGCAAATCGTATTCAAATCTCAGTCAGGCAGCTGTCAGACAGCTCCGAAACAGACCAGGCAAAGCAGCCAAAGGATGGATGCTCTGCAATCGGCCTCTAGGGCAGGTAAACAGGCTACAGCCAGGGTCATCTTCTTCTAGTACATCTGTAATTTTTAAGGGTTTTTTTTGGAATTTTTGTCCCACTCTCTCCTACTTTTTCAATCTCTTTTGCATTTCTCTTCTGGTTTCATATATAAGAACTTCGAGCTCTCAATAAACTATTTACAAGGCAACAATAAAAAAAAATCCTATGGGTTTTTTCTTTATTTTATATTTGAAGCATGGAAGAAAAAAGAAATAGCTTTCCTATTCACACATTCCTGCTGAGTAGCCCAGGTAGTTTTATTCATAAAGTTATCTCATAAACTAAAACAACTGCCAGCAATTCAATATTAAACGTGAAGCTAAGCAAACTGCTCTGAAAATAATGTTTGAAGATCAACTGAATGGGTAGCAAGGTGAGTAGGCAGGAGGAGGAAATAACAGACATCAGTCTTAATTTCTTCTACTGAGTTACAAGAGTTACTCACTTTTGGCTAAATATCTTCAAACATTTAACGAGAGTCTGTGCTGAGAGCTGCACACCTCAGTTATTCACCCATTCACGTACTCCTTAATAAAAGCCCCAGGAGATAAAAAGCGGGCCCACTTTCTTCTCCCACCGCAGCAGAGTTCTGGTTCAACTCCTATTCCCCAGGGCCGCAGGCTGCAGCCATGTTCCATCCTGCCAGAAGCACCCGGGCACATTTCCCATCAGGAACACAATTCCCAGGGTGCTTTTTCTCCCTGACTCCCCCGACAATTCCAGCCGGTTACTTACACAGTCCGTATCCGCGCCGGCCACGCTGCACAGCCGGGCTGCAAGATCCCCGCAGCCGATCTCCCTTCCACAAACAGGCTCTCGGCTGGGTGGGCGCTGCAGAGAACACACAGACACCACGCTACAGCCGCATCCTTCAGCCGCACAGAGCCCGGGCAGGCTCCGCCAGTGTCACCGGCGCCACATCCCCCTGTCCCCTCCGCACCCCGTGCCGGCGGCCGCGCCCGATCCCCCACCCCCGGCAGGGCCCGAACGAGGGCGGGCTCGCCCCGCTCCACCGGGGGCAGCAAACGGCCCCAGCGGCTGCAGGGAACGGGGGCCAGCAGCGGCGGCGGCGAGACGAGACGCGCGCCGCCGCGCCCGCTCCCGCGCGGGGCGGCCCCGAGGCTCCCCTGAGGGTGCCCTGAGGGTCCCGTCAGGGCGGGTCGTGCCCGTGTCTCCCCCGGCGCTCCCGGTGCTCCCAGCTCGGCGTTGCCACAGCGTCTTGGCCGCGCCTCCCGCTCATTGGTATTAAATGCCCCAGCATTCGCACACCGAGGAGAGCGCTTTGTGTCTGATGATCCCTGTTTGCCCGAAGCAGGGAGCAGGGTGGTAACGCACAGAAGGCTGGCTCACCGATCAGTGAAACTTTGCCCTGTTTATGCATTTCAGCAAAGGCATCAGCACTCGCTGGTTACGAGTTCCATAACTTTTCTATTAATGAGTGCTCAATCCGCTGTTTTCTGTCATATCTGTCGTTTTCCCTGCTGATCCGTCAGCTCCCCCTCCTGAGGGGATGTCACCCCCTGCTCCCTCAGCCAAGGCTTTCCTTTATTTCTGTGCAGCTCGACCGTCCAAGCTACACGGCAAGTTAAGTACTGGTAGCACAGCTGTCAGTAACTTTCTATTTTTCTCCCTAGCTTGCTCCAGTTTCTACTCAGCTTCACTTCCGAAGCACGGAGGATTCTCGAGGGGGTTTATAGTGCTAAAGTGTCCATTATTCACAGATTTCCTAAGGCAGTGAAGCTCTGATACCCACAAAGAAGACCAAAATCCATCAATGGCTGTTTGGGAATTCAAACACAAGTGTCTGTATTTTTTTTTTTCCCCAAAAAGAAAACCTTACTAATTTTTTACCTTTTAAGCACTGATTAAATTTTAAATCTGTTTTCCAAGATTAATATATTTTTGTACTTGTTATTCTACTTGATGTGACATTCCTAACAAAAACCACTGCACATAAACGTGATAGCAAATTCAGCCTTTAGTGAATTATTAAGTAATGCAAGGTTAAATTCAAGCAACAGGCTGTAAGTAGATGCAAGGATAACAATCCTATTTGGAGCAACTGGGACAGAAATAGATGTCCTAAGAAAAAAAAGGGGCTTTGAAAATAAGCAGAGTCTAAAATTTGACAGAGGAAATATTACTGCTATCAAAATTATGCTATTACTACTTTCCTATCAAAATGAGAATCTAGCTTTTGTCAATAGAAATGGGATTAAAAATTAAATACAGAATGGTCTAGACAGGCAAGAATACCAAGTTGATTAAAACAGGGAACAGGAAACGAGACAATCCTGTTCTAATCCTGATTCTGCTGTGTTCGCTGTGTGATTAACCACTCCAAATACCCACAGCTAAACCCCCTTGTTTTAAAATAAGGATAACAGTGACTTAATTAACAAATCCATACAACTCCCCTGACAGTGAGTACATCTTGGAAAAAAAATAAAATATACTGTAAATGCTAAGTGTTAACATGGTTACTCCCCCCTCCTAGCCCACTAAATGATAAAAGAGTTGGAATAGCTGCTGCTTCTTCCCTCTTTGGTTCCACAGTTATCGATGATAGCTGATGTTTAAAACATGAAATAATTTAGCTCACTCCATAATATTTTCCTGAGCTTAGAATTTCCATTTATGCTTTAAAGCAGAGTTAGGAGCTTAGATGCAAAGTAACAAATTCATGATGTAAAAAATTGGTCATCTTCAGACCTGTTCTCTTCCCCTTGCTCAAACGGCAATCAATAGGACAGTTTTACAGACTGTATCTACGACTTGTGAAGAGAAAATACAGGCAGGGGTTGCTAACAAGCTGGTAGCAATTTGTCAGGTGGAGTGACCACCTTGCCAGAACGCTGCAGGACCATTCCCTGGTGTTACAATTCCTAATTCTGACATACACTTGCATTCCTTAGCACTGAAGCTGGAACTCACTCGAAGAGGCTGTAAGAAGAGCACAGAATGACAAGGTCATTATGTCCATTGATTGTGGTAAATATGGCTTTATGGAAACAAATACTTTCTTCCCACTTATCTATGAGAGCACTGCCATTTTGCATGTTTCTTTTCAGCTTACGTTATATTTATATCCTAGCTTGCTACTGTAACCATAAATTTACTGTAAAGAACTTTTCTCCTGTTTCTGACCTCAACAACAACCCTTCAGAGATTCTACAAATCCAGTAGCTACCGAATGGTAAATGTTTCCCAAGTGTGGAATTCGTATACTTTTGTTTATTGACATTCTGTATCAGCACTGCTGACCCTGTGTAAAATGGAAATCCATGTTTTCCGAGTCTTATCTACCAGCAGGCAAGAATTCCACATAAGTAAGGGATTCATTGCACCAAGTGAATGTGTTGGTGGGTTGTTTTTGTTTTTTTTTTCCTCTGAGGAGGAGGCTTGATGCTTTTATCAGCATAAAACCCAATGAGTTTAAAGAAGCCCTCTTGGTCTTTCCCTGCTAATTGCTCAGGGTAACATATGAGCTGAGAACTGTTTTCCTGACTGTGCCTGAGATGCCAAACGCTGCACGGAGCCAGGGAGTTCCAGCAGCCTGCTGAGAAGGGCTGATTGCTACCCCCCTCTCTGGCACAACTGAGCCAGGCTTCACCACAATAGAAATTTTCTGATCAGCAGAGTGTGCTTTGTTTGTTTCTTTCTGCATGTTCTCGCTCTTCATTATTTAAGATCACTTAAAGCTGCACAACTTAAAGCTGTGCTATTTGCTAGTGCAGCTTCATAAAAGTCCAGGTTCAAGGCTATGCAGATTTTTCAGCAGGTGAATATGACAATTTTCTGCTTTTTTTTTTTTTTTTTGAGTGGGACGCTTTCACCTTCCATGAAACAGAAGTTAGAATGTTAATATGTTTTAATTTATTACCGTGAATATATAAATATATAGCAGTAATACCAATAAATATATAGCAGTAATACCAAAGTAAATATATAGCAGTAATACCAATACCAATATATAGCAGTAATACCAATACAAATACCAATTAACATTCTGTGGAAGTCAGAATGTTAATACGTTTTAATTTATTACCGTGAATATATAAATATATAGCAGTAATACCGATAGCTGAGTTGTTCAGCGAGCAGCTCGAGTAGCTCAGTAATTACAGCAACAGATTGAGGGCCAGTGACTGTTTCTAAGCCTCTCTAAACTATTAGACACTGACCTCATCCAAATCACTCCATCTCACTGTTTCAGACATCTTAGCAAAACACATCTTAATTCGCATTTTTCTTACCAGCCTGACCTTAAATAGCCTTCTGTGGCCGCATGTGATCACTGCAAAATCCATCAAGTAGGTGTGAGAGTTACAAAAACAAACTCTCAGGGTTGTAACTCCCTTATGAAACCTTTCCACCAATTTTATTTAGATTGGTCACGTTTTTACTGCCTGTTTGAATGTTTGAATGAGCTTCCTGGATTTATGTCATCGAGGAACCCAGTTATGAAAATACACTTTCTTCAATGTGCAATTTATTCTTAAAAGAAAGGGTAAAATTTGAAGCATCTTTAATATTTTCCAAATAGCCGTGTTTAAAGTCAGAATTGCAAGATGTTGCTAAAACCAACAAAATAACAATGCAAGTATTATGATAACCTCAGGGAGTTGTTTTTTTGTTGTTGTTATTGGCTTATATCTGGTAATTCAAGGGATCAGTCAATCCCAGAACAAGGTTGCCTAATCCACATGCAATAGAATCCAAAGTGTAGGGTTATTTTAAAATAAAATTATTTTAACTTTTCTTTTAGCAGTATCTCAAAAAGCCACTTGAACTTCAGAGCCAGCATAAATGCAGATATCCAATATTACCACAATGGTGAGTCCGAACCCCCACTTCTTTTTTCCTTATATTTTGAGTTTACTTAGTTGACACAAGCTCCCATTCAATTTGTTGCACTGATATATAGCTAATTCAGTGTTTAAATGCTGCTCTCCTCTTTGGCAAGAGCACCCAGTGAATACCTAAAATTCACATTTTGTGATATAAAAATATTCACACAGGCACCATCATCAGCACTTCTAATTGCACAGCCATGAACTAACCCAACCCCTTGCCATTCCCTGAAATGCCTTTGTTTTGGGTCACGATGTAAAATGGAACTATAAATATGTATTCTACCACTGTTTGTTGACACTAGGTAGAACACTGTTTAGGGGTTTTTAATGACTTATCTTTTATAATTTCAGCGGAGATGCTCTCTGTTAATGGGTTAGTTGCTCTAAGTAAGCGAGGCAGTTTTTCTTTATGTTTTTTAAGACTTATCTCTTGTTCAGAAATAGATTTTTGTTAAGGAGCCATTAAGTTATATTGTATGGATCATAAAGTTACATAATTTATTGTGAGATGTTTTACTTAGGGGGAACAGCTAAACATTCTTATTCAGAACAAAAATTGGAGATTTTGAACTCTAGAACAGCCTTTTTTTAAAGCTAAATTCTCAAAAAAAAAAAAAAAACCCAACCTTTTTACACTACTATCAAACTTTTAAAGGCAAACTGTTCTTTTTTACAGGATTATTGTTGGACCAAAACCATATCTGTTACTCTGACTGTAGCTACTATTAAATCAGACTATTACCAACACCCTGACTCACAGGGTGTCAGGTTGTATTTTGACTCTGTTGGTGTTTTTCGTACTGGTGCATTTTATTTTCATTTTTAAATTACATTTTAGTTTGGTTTCTTGTTGTTGTTTTTTATATAAAGAACTGTTATTTTTATATTCCTATTTTGATTCCCGGCAAAGCCGAGGCGCTGCCGCGGTCTCCGGCCCCACCTGGCGGCCTTGCCGCGCCATTTCAGCTAAATCTCAATTTCAGCCAAATCTCGATTTCAGCAAAATCTCAATTTCATCTAGATAGTCAGCTGCGATATTCTGGAGGATAAATTTAGCACCGCCCCTGTAAATTTCGAATCAAATTGAGAAAAAGGTTTCATCAGCTCTGCCAGCTGGAGGTCATTAATTATTTCACCAGCAATGGCTTTCACCTGGAGCTCGTTTCAGGCCTGCTATAAAAGAGCCTGACTGCCCCTAGAAATGTAAGAGTTTGGGGTGGCTGGTGAAAGTAAAGTAGGGTTTTTCAAAATAGGTCTTTTGTTAAAATATGTTGTGTTTATTTGTGTGAAGTGTATTAAAATCTAGACCTTTCCTCAAGGAGCATTTTAAAATGTGGGATGGTGTGACTGTATCAGAATTTTTATAAACTTTTCTTCCATTTTTATATATTTTTAGAATCTATTAAGTAGTTTTGATAGTGCTAGTTAATGCTGTACATCCCTTATGCTTACAGCAGCAAAGAAGAATGCAAAATAAAAAAGAAAAGCAAAGCATAGTAACTTTTAAGAGCTATAATTTTCTGAAAAATATTCAACAGCTTAAAAAGTGTATTTTGCTTTTGAGGTCAGCTTTTACTGAAGAGGGTATTATGAAATGTCCAAGCTAAGATTGTTATAAATTATCTGTGTCTTTTATTGTTTATGCTACTTGTTTTATTCTTAACGGGGGCTATGTTCATAGCTTAATTTGGGTCTTCTAGAAACAGTCTTATATAGCAATACATGGAAAATTATCACTTCTGCTTTCATGGGTTGGGGTCTGGTGTTCTAGAGAAATGGAAAGATCAAACTGTAGAATATTCAGCTGATGTTGGTTTTGATGTATTAATTTGTTGTTGCTGATTACGTTTATCCTAAATTGTAGTAAGAGATTACTAAATTTAATTGTAATAGTTAAAGTTTGTTTTGGTTCTAGGCTTTCCCTTATTAAGGCTGTTTTTAACAATTTTGACTTTTTAAAAATCAAAACTCCTGATTTTACTCTTCACCCCAAACCCTGTCCTACTCCACCCTCCTCAAAAGGTGAACTCAAACCCTTTATTAGTTCCATCTAGGGTGGCTTTTTTATTTCTTGAGAGATCTTGGCTGATCTCATTTGGGGCCAAGCAGTTCTGCTCTGACTGTCAGGCTGTAAAATGTGCCACAAGACCACCTAAATCAAGTGTAAATGGATGCTGTAGAAGTCAGCTAAATGAGTTAATTAATAAATTATTGCTCTCCAATATCTGGTTCTACAAAGAAGTAGCAGGTGTGGAGACTGATGGCTCTAAGAGAGTTTTTAGTCCTGTAGGTTCAGTTTTATTTTCAGCTGCATCTTCACCCCCGGCCCTGGTTAGTGTCATTCTGGGACTGCTGTGCTAAAATGCCCTGACCTGGTAAGTCTCACCACAAAGCAGATAGATTTTTTTTTTGATTTTTTTTTTTTAAATTTTTTTCCAAAGCTTCTGGAAAATGTTTGTAGAAGACCAAACAACCCCCAGCCTTTTTGTGGTGGTTTGGGTTTTTTTTTCCTTCATGTAATTGTTTTCCCCTTATACTTACTTTTGAATGCAAAATGAAAAATAAAAGCAATGAAGGGAACATGATTGAGTAAAATGGGGTAATTTGGAGAGATGAAACAGAAGCGTCTAATCACTTAAATATGTTCTTTGTTCTTTCTATTTACTTAGCCTGGTAAAATATTCTGACATTGAGAATGCCAGTTTCATTTTCTATGTAATTATACTAATTAATAGCTTTACTGGCAGATCAACAGCTTAGGGCCTAGTTTTAATTCTGAACACAACTGGCTTTTTATTTAGTTGTTAAATATTCATGCTGTATCTCAAAATATAAAATTATTTCATCTTGAGTGTGAGATCTTGCAAAATGCCTCAGTGAAGATGGCCTGGACCCATATTTACTGCTTTGTGTCTATGATTTTAGCCCTAAACAATTGATCTGTTTCCACAGACAAATTGTGCTACTTTAGTGGCCTAAAATCTGTGCTCCAAAAAACTTCCCAGCCATGGAACTTCCCCCTACTTTTGGTGTGAAGCGATGTGTCCAACTTTGCCAAGTCTTGCTTTAGCCAAACTGAGCCTGGATAATCTACTCAGACATAGGTGCATTCACCTAAGAGGTTTTTAGGATTGAAAGTACCTCTTGAGCAAACTGTTTACCACTCCTGCCAAAAATATCAGGTTGCACACTTGTTCTTATTCCAGTCTCAACTTGGGCAGTGTTGACCAAAAAATACCAGTATGATTTTTGAGTAAATTCTCATAGAAAATAGCAGCAGCAATGCCTTGTAGCTGAAATAAACAGGAGAAATGTGAATGATTCTGAGCACTAAAATATTCTTAAATCTTCTTCTTAAAATTTGGTTCTAAGGATTGGCTCAGAATTAAGAGAGCAGCAAAATAACCCCATTGTTCACTCAGGACTGATTTTTGGTGGACTGAGTGTGCCCCATGATGGAATGGATGAAGATAAATTGCTGGGGTGATACTTTCTGCTAATTAGTTCAGTGTGAAGGGAAGCAGCAGTTCTTGGTACATTCTCACTAATGATGAATAAGGTGAAAGGACAGTTCAGAGCTAAATGGGTGCACTAGAAAAACCAAAGTGAGAATGTAATGATTTACCTGGGTTCTCCTACACTCTTTATAAATGATGGGGTACTGGGAAATAATGTACAAAAATGATATAATGTATATAAATGATGGGTAGCTGGGAAATAATGCAGTCAAAAGGCTAATTTCACTGTTATTTCCTGATGTTTTTATAGCTTTTGAAGAATTTGTTTATTGCTTTTGTTATGTTTTCATCTTGGGTAGTATCAAATCTAAAAAAACCCCACATATTTGTGTGTTTTGAAGGTCTTTGTTGAACGTCTTAATAGCCTTGGTAAACCATAAATGTGGCAATAGTCCTGTGACAGGCACTGCAGCCTCTCTCATGTGGTCAAACCAGAGCACTGAAGGTGCCTTTCCAAGGGTAACTGAGCAGAACAAACTCAAAGAACAAAGTGAAAAACACCCACAAAAAAAATCTTTAGCAGCAGTTACTATTCCTGTACTTAATATGCATCTAAACACTGAATGACAAATTAGGATGCTTATGCATGTCTTCATTAAATAATTGTTTATTCATGATCATAGCAATGAGAACATCGTTAACTTCTGTTAAGTATTTGAGGTCAAATGCTCTTTATTTTAATTGTTAACAGATTTATTCACACTGATTATATCAAAGAATAGTAATATTAAAATTATAGTAAGCCTCTTTTTTTTTTCCTGTGGTATGCAGAACCTCTTTGTAGTCTCAAGATCTGTTTTAAATTGTTTGTGCTGATTTGAGCAGCTGGGATCTGGCTTTGGTTTAAATTATCATGTTTAGATGAGTAATAGGACTTTGGAAATACTTCTGAAAATGGCAATTTTAAAACATTTTCTGATTTAAGTAATGAGCCATGGGATGACACTGCCTTTCTCCAAGTGAAAAGGTCAGATTTTCTTTGATACTGTGGAAAATATTGGCAATTACTGGTCTTGACTTCTCATAGACATGGCTTGATATTAAAAGAGATGATGGAGAAGCCTTATGGATTAAGGTTAACAACGGCAGAAAAGGGATTTTGACTGGTAAAACAGCAGAGGCCTGTTTTGTGTCCAACCATGTGTCCAATGCAAGGAGCTTGCTCAGGAAATGAGGGCACAGGATAGAGAGGGACAGATCCCTACGGGAAGCTGCCTGCTGAGCCTGTCCCCATTTCTTGTGAGGAATCTAAAATGAGAATACGAGTTCCACTGGACATCAGTGTCTCACCAGAACTTTTTATTTTATCCTTAACGTGGTTTTTTTGTATCTGCTGTTTGTGAGGTTTGCATTCATGGTGTTTAGTTACAGTTGTAGTCCTTTCCAGTACCTTGATATTTGTTGTATTTAAAACAGCTATTTAAATTAGGTGTTTTTATGGCATGTTTGTGCTTTGCCTTTAGACTTTGTTATTATTTAGGTTTGAGGGGGTAAGACTGTTCTGCCTCTGTAGTTCTGTGCTATTCTGGTTTCAGTAACTCCAGAGGGAAATTCTTCTAATGAAGTTTTTCATAGAGGCCACTAATGTAAATGAAGTTAAATCATGTTTCTTTTCAAAAAAAACCCACAAAAAAACCAAAAAAAGCCTGTTAGTTCAAACAAAAGGAATTGCCAGCTGAAGCCTTATTGCAATTTAAGTGCTGCTGAACCAGATGAAGTCACTGAATGTTTTCATTTAATGAATGTGCCATTTTTAATGCACCATGCATCATCTACCCAAGATGGCGAGGCAGGTGTGCCTTCCCCAATAGCTGAAGGTGAGTGTGGTTGGCACCTCAAGTTGAAGGCTGTGTTTGTCCCTTGTGCTGTGAAAAATTTTCCCCCCCCTCTGCTACGAAAATCCAGCAGGGTGGATCAGAACAGCTACTGTTTCTTCGCTTGTATCAATTTGTGTCTTTAATTTCTCAAACAACTTTCAGTGCAACTGAAGGGCTTGGCTGTTCTCTTGGCTCTTTCCTGCTCCTGCCTGGTTGCCCCTTCAACAATTTCAGTGAGGGATTTCTGTAGCTCCTCAGTGACTTTATTTAATTTACCACTAACCATGATTAACTTGAATCATGATACAGGGTCATGTTCTGTGTAGCTGTAACAATTCTTTGCGAATTGAATGATTGGTTATGATGATAATATTTTTTTTCTGTGTCACGTCTTTCTAAGCTTTACTTCATTGCTGTATCATTTCCCACAGATCTTTCAGTCAAGTCTAAATGACAATACAGGGCAGGTAGCATTTTTTCCCAGTCAACAATTATATACCACATAAAGCTATTAGAAATTTTTCCTTGGATTTTGTATTTTAATGATGTTTTAAGTGAATTCAGGCTTCAGCAATAGCAGCTCAGATGTTTAGGGGGTTGTGATATGTAAATATTTTATGTGAACTGAGTAATGCATTGTTCTGTGTTCAGGGTTCACGTGTGTAATCAGACATCACTTTATCTGCCATTGACTTATTCCAAAATATATTCACAGACTAATCTGATCTTTCTGCTCTGCCTTGGAGTTGCAAGAATATGCAAAAAAGGGGAGGGAGAGGAAAGAAAAAGTTCATCTTGCATAACACAAACAACTGCTACTTTTTACTGTTATTGTACAAAAAGTATTGGATAGTCAAGCTGATTTTCATGTCAGTAAAGCCCTTCTGTTGCCTTGAGGTCTATTCAGTGATGTAAAGTATTTTTAGTTGCAAAAGTAATTAAAAGGCAAGGTTATCAAAATTGAAGATGGAAAGCTTTAATCTTTACAGACAGTAAGCTGACCTTTCAGTATCCATCTCCTGTAAGTTTTATCTGCAGTGGGGTTTTTTTGTTGTTGTTTGGTTGGTTTTTTTTGGAGGTTTTCTTGATCATGGAGTGTTGTTTCATGAAGTATCATAACTTCACAACAAAAGTTAGACTGAAACTGGCTTTATCTAAAGTTACCATGAAGGCTATTCCCAAAAGTTAATATACAAGAATTAGTGGGTATTTCTGATATTGTGACTTTATTGGTGTGTAAGGGTGTGTCCAAGAAGTACCTCTAGAAAAGATGGATTTGTATCAGGCAGTGACAGCTGCTGAAATTTGGAATGTGAGTTTTCATGGCTTCCTTGGGTTTCTATGGCAGTGAATGCTGTGCTGTGCACCGGCTTTGAGAGCAAAACCTAATTAAACCCTGATGTAAAAGAAGAGTCATCAATTGCCAGGTTTAGGGGAAGAGATGATTCATTTGGCTGCTTCCAGTGCTCAGCCTGGAAGCTGCTCCTCAGAAAACTCCCATTGCTTCTGGGGGGGAAGTGTGCAAGTCCTGTAATTAATTACAGCAGACACTCATTACCTCATGTCTTCTGCTCAGGCTGGTTTTTACACACTTAGCAGATTTTAACATGAAGACTTTAACTCTCGAGGAGTAGGGTCTGTGCGGTTGACA
The DNA here is from genome assembly GCA_013396955.1 of Regulus satrapa. Lineage (NCBI taxonomy): Eukaryota > Metazoa > Chordata > Aves > Passeriformes > Regulidae > Regulus > Regulus satrapa. The sequence continues at coordinate 429,201 of VWZN01003861.1, forward strand.
AGATGAATTTGCTGAAGCAATTCACTCTCAAGATGTGATCTTGGAGTATTGCAATCCATTATCTAGTTAGAGGCTATTCTTTACTTTTTTTAGCTTTCACGACAAGATTTTTAAAACCTGTGTTTGAGAATTCAAGGCCTTTTGAAACTCTAGGCATTTCCTCTCTGAATGTCTGCTCTGCTGTTCCAATTTACTATTTGAACTATGTTGATACCCGGTATCTGCAAGACATTTGAGGCCTGAAGGAACAGACACCTTAAAGGTTCTTTATACTTAGATTTCTAACAGACAAATTCAGTCTAGGGATTAATTTATTATTTCAGATGCTTTTTCACTGGACTTTGAGATCTCCTTGCTATTGCCATAATTCTGGAAGATGGACAGCCTAATCTAAACTTTCTGAATTCAACCATATCACTATATATGATCCATATGAATATGAAGTTATAATTTTCTGTCTTGTGCTTACTCTTAGTGTATTCTTGTGGTTTCAAGGTTTTCTACTACTGCTGATTAGCTGGACAATTAATGACAAGTATAATGAAGCTTAAATTCAAAGACACTTCAGCATGAAATGTGAAACTATTAAAAGAAAATCTATGAACATTGTATTGTATATATGAAGTTAGCAAAGATTTTAACTCTAGTTTAGTGCATTAGAAACCTGGACTAGAAAAATTCTGCTTAGAGCTGGCTGGAATAGTGGGAGATTGATGCCTCTGGAAATAGTGATCCTATTTCAGCTCTGCCCAGCACTGCTTTGTTTCCTGCCGTGAGAGAAGAGGATGGCTTTACACTTCCACTGGAATACCTTCAAGAAGTTGGTATTGGGTGTATTATTCTCACTTCTGTCCTGTACTGCACAAGTGAACTACACTACCAACCAGAACAACACAATTATCTCACTCTTTGGTAGTACTTAGACCCTACCTTAAATTTAGCAGCTGCCCTGATCTTAAGTCATATATATATGTGTGTGTATATATTTTTTTATTTCATTTTATTTTCTTTATTAAATTTCTTCCAGAAACAGTTTTGGCAGTTGCTTCCCAGTTTGAGGAAGCAAGCCCAAATTAAGGCTGTTCCTTAGGCAAATTTTAATGTGCTGGGCAGAGCAGGAAGAGTGATCCCCTGAGTCAGTTGTTTACCACGAGTCTTCCTTTATTGGAGAGCGCTTGTGCTGACTCCTTACACATCTTTGTAATGATAGCTACTTATTCCTGCTTTTCCTTCAGGGGAGTAGAATGAAATGTGCTTAAGTTTTAGGCAGAAAACTGGCAAAAGTTTATGCAATTAATGCTCCTTCCAAAAGAATATGAATTAAAATGAATTGGAGCACATTGGGTTTAATCTCCTTGGCTGGCATCTTCAAACAAATGAAGTGTTTGAGACTGTTGCTTGTTGAGCACCTGCCTCTCCTCAGGACTCCTGAAGATCTCAGCATTTAGTACACTCACATCCTGATTGAAGTTGGCTGCCAGACATTTTCTTGTTTGCATTTGTTTTTTGGGGGTTTTTTAAATTTTTTTTTTTTTTAGCCCATTATGGGCAGATAATATCCAGCACAGAACTTGTGTTACCTCTTAGAGCTGCCTCCTCCCTCTGTCTCTGCATGAACTCATCTTGCTTTTGGATTTGTAGGTGGGTAAAGCAAGTTAAAAAGTACAAAACCCAAAGTAGCTGATGGATTTTAGCTTCATTAGAAGCACAGTTTTGTTCGTGGGGATAGAAGAGCAGAAGGATCGAAAAGGTATTTAATATAGCAGCCTTATCAAGAAAAGGCATTCAGATTAATAACAATTGAATTATAGTGGAGAATGAATGAGAGGAGAATTCTTATTTAAGTTACCATTCATCATTTAGTATACTTTTGTAGGCAGAGTCATCTGTGTCTGAAACAGGTCTCAAAAGACAGCTGTTTGGAATAATGAAGGTATACTTTATTTTGGAGGCATTTGGACTATGACTTGGAATGTTAATGCATTTAATATAGGTCTGGATTCACTTAAATACCAAGCTGGGAAATGCCACTCAGTGCAGAGCCTGTGTTGGCAAAGCTGCTTGGTAATACCTTTAGTAGCTTGTTGCTGTGGGCTTTTCCTCCAGAAAACTTCTGTTCCCAGGAGTTACTGGGTAGCTGAATGGTTGTGGCTGAAGATCTCTTCAGGAGCGTTGCTGGAGTCCTACATGATGTTTATATTTACATAATTCTCAAGTTTTAGAGATCAGTTTATCCTGTCAGTCTGTCCACTCCTGTTTTCAGTACAGTCCTCTGTTAAGGAAAGGTGCTAATGGTGGGAAATGAAACCTCTGCTTTTCAAGTGCTGTGAAATGAAGGACTCTGAATGGGAGTTGGGGGTTGTATGCCAGTGTGTTTGAAGGGTTCACTCAGTTCCAGGGGGGTTTTCAATGACTTTCACAAGTGAAATGGATGGGTTTGCCAGGCAACATGGAAATAGTCACCAAGTGAAGCAGCACCTCAGCTGTCTTCTGCCTGGGAATTTCTGTTTATTCTACAGAAAGGGACGTGGCTCTAGTAACAAACATGGAAGTAAAACACTTGTGGAAATGGATCTTTTGATCAAGCACTGATGCAGCTCATTAAAAAAACCCCACAACTTATTTTTCAGTACTAAATATGCAAACGGGGCTGAAGAAACCATATTAAATATCCAGTGGCATTGTTTTGCAGATGGTTTTTGTTTGTTTGTGTTCTTCCAGTTGTGGTATATTTTTATCAGAAATGTGCTGTGCTTTCCCTTACTTCTCTAGCTTAGTGTGAAAAACCACAGTCAAATCCTGAATTAAGTGTTATGAGATCACATTTCATGGAATGCTTTTTTACTTACCACTAAATAGATGAATTGCATTCAAATATTGTACTGTGGCACCATTTCATTTTCTCAGCAAATGAGGTAAACAGAACTGAAATGGAACTGCTCAGAAATCTCTTTTCCTTCCAGCTGCATGCTGTAAACAGAAGTGATAGCTGTCCATCAAATGTGACCTTGGTGACATGTCATGGAGGTGGTGGTTCTTGATCCTGGAATTTCATTGTGACCTTGTCTGTTGCTTTAGAGGGGCTCATTAGGTTGTTCATTAGGCCAATAGGTTGGGTTGCTTGAGATTGACTGAATTTTAATGCATTTATTAGGAACTCAGGAGTCTCTGGGTGAAATTGCAGAACACTTTTGTTGTATGTTAGTGAGTGAAGTTGCATTATCAGGCAAGGAGTTGAGGAAACTCAGGTCAGTTCATGTTTTATCTTGCCCCTGATCTTTGTGGTGCTGCTGCTATAAAGGAAAATGTTTAAGGATGAATTGGGAAGATCCACTCAAGTTGAGCTGTATGAGAGGTCTCATTGCACACAGTTAAGGGGGTTAAAAAGAAAAAAGGAGACCTCCCGTGGTAGAATTCTAAACTTTTTTTAGTCTACCAGCAAGCTGTGTTCCACCACACTGCAGGAGTACTAACAAGGGGTGAGGAAAAAAAAATCAGTATTTTTTTTCTGTATAGTGGGCAGTATCGGGGGATTAGTCACTCCCCACAGGCTTCATTTTAGCTTTTTCTACAGAACAACAGGAATGAGTTTGGTCTTGGGGTGGGAGTACAAATACAGTCATGTTTTTCTGTTGTCACAGATTTGGGAATTTGGATATTCCTTGTGCAGCAATAATCCCTGTGCAACCTCCAAGGGCTGCTGGACGGTGAAGTATTGGCTCTGAGTGCAACACTGAGCAGCTTGCTTCCTCTGAAGACCCAGTAAAATCACATTAAGCTTCTTAGCTCAGACTTCTGATAATATTTTGTGCCTTTGTCTAGAAACTAATCTGGAGCTAGGGAAGTGAGAGGAAAATACTTGGGCCTAGTGCAGTTATGGTGGACATATGATTTACACCTTAGCTGCTGTTGAAGTGTTTCCAGGCAAATACTACTTTTAACAGATCTCTTTTTGCCATCAAATCACCTTTGGGCTCAAAACTTTACAGCTTGGATGAATTCTTGTCTGCCTTGAGCAGTAAAGTGTAGTGCTTTTACTGAAAGGCAGAAACTGAATGTTGGATTTCATGTGGAGTTTTCAGCTGTTTCACTGAACCTATCAGTGTCTTCTGAAGACATATTCAAATGTTAGCGGTGATTGGGTCAACAAGAGGCCAAGAGTCAGTGAGACGCTTGGCATCGGTTAACCTGTCCCACGTGAACAGTGTTAGCTGAATTTCCATCTCTGGGCAAATGATCCTGAATGACAGGCTGCAATTGCTGCCTAAGCACAGCATTTCAGAAGGTTCACTACACTTACTGTTGCTTTGGCATCTGTTGGTTATTCTGACCATAAACCGAGTGGGAAGAGAGGGTGAATCCTAGGTCATTCTGGAGAATATTCTGTGAAAAGTCATGTCTGAGACGTGTTTGACTAACACCTATCACAGGGGAATATGAGAAAGTGCTGAAGTCGTGTCACAAGGGGAGATAAATGTAACTGGGAAAAAGTCATGTTTTGCATTATCCATGATATGATTTCTCCTTGATCCTGTGAGCTCTTGCAGTTTCCAAATAGAATGCAATTAGAAAGCATGTGGACATCCATGTGGTGTAATTGAGAAATATGTTTAGAAGAATAAATCCCTACCAGCTAGCTCTTTCAGCTGGGGCTTTGAAATTCTCTAATTGGATTATTAGCAGATGGTGCCATTTCTATTGTTTTGCCTCACAGCAGTATTTTCTGAAAAAGGAAGAAATAAGTGCTTTATTTCTAATTAGAGGACTGTTTCATCTGGAAAATGTTGCCTTTAGTAATCTGCCTCACAGCTATTATCAAATAGTGGTAGATAAGGATTTCACTGATTCACAGATCTTTCCTGGAGAATATGGATTAAAACTTGTTTCCAGTGAAAATTTCTCTGGTACTTACACTGAGAAATGATGCCACTCCAACATTTGTTCTGAAGGCCTTTTGACTGACTCCTTTTGAAGCTGAAATGTAACTTAACTTTAATTTTTTCATTGTATCTACTTCACTAACAGCTGAGAATACTCCTTCATTTAGGAAATAAGCTGTCTGCCACTTTCAGTCAGCAAATAGCTCAAACTATTTCTGTTGCAAGTTCTGCTTGTAACTAATTAATCTTCCCGAATGCTGTACAACTTGTCATTTGTTGTTTGGATATACATAATTAATCTTAGCAACTGGAGCATGCCTTTGCAACAAGGCTTGGGATATATCCTCAGACTGAGATCTTGATTTTATTATGATGGGAGCAAACAAGCAGAAGTTTAATTTTGAATCAGTTACTTTATTCACACTCTATCTGAAGTTATTTTATGACCAGTTTCCATTTACTTTGCCCTATATAAGGCTTGATTTTAAGTTTTCTTAGTGTAATAAGTCCATTTTTTGGCTCTAAGATTCCTGATAAAGACAGGTATGTTTACCTGTCAGCTTAGGAATAAAACTTCTCCTGTATTTGGAAAAGCTTTTGTTGCAGAATGCTGTCTTTATGGAAAACTTAATTCAAGTTTCCTCAGGGAAGCAGGAGATTCCTGTAACCAACATTTACAAGAGTACAGAGGATGATGTACAGTTGCCACTAAAGCAGCATATGAAGAGCAGACATTCCCAAATTCCTGAAATGACAACCTAATTTTCTAAATGTCAAGGTTAATTGCAGTACAAGTTGCTTAACTGAGTGTCTGTTAGTGTGCCTGGGTGGAATCTTTGGGATTCTGACAGCATTTAATGTTTTCTATCTGTCCTTTATAAACCATAGCAGGACTTGGATGTGTTGTTTATTTTAGTATTGATGCCTGTGAAGGTTGTTGTTACTCCTTTTGCTAGTTGAAAAATATCTTGGAAAACAAATGCAGCTTTTAACCAGTTCTGCTAGAGCTGTTGCTTACAAATTATAGCTTTTTCTGTTAAGGATTTGACTTATTTTGATTATATTTGCTCACCAATTTGGCCACCGAAACCATTAGAAGTCAAATGCAGATACTTGCACAAATTTATATTGCTCACATCTAATCAATCACTTGTAAAGATTGTCACATGGATACAGCATCAAGCAGTTATTAAATATTGCACATTTAATCAGAACCTCATGAAGTGTTTGCAATTTCTGTAAGGGCTAGGCAAGCCACGTTTCTTTTCCAGTTCCTTATAATATTGTATTTTGCAATTAAAAAGGCCATGTTGCAAATTGGGGTTGTTTCCTGGAGCAATATCTGTGATGAAGCTGGAGAGGAGGGGTTCTGTTCAAGTTAGCCTGGATAGAAACATGTCGAGCAGTCTGCCATCTGTGCTATTGACCTCTAATCTTTCCTAGGCTTTGGTACAACTTTGACCTCTGTGTCTGGGAACAGTCTCAAAAGGAAATAGAATGATTCCTTTCCCTTTAATGGCTCTCCAGTGGGCTGTGAACGCTGGAGTTTGTGTTGGAGATGAAATGGTCCTCACTACCTCTACACTGATTTTTATGGTAGAAAGGCACTGCCGTCATGTCCTTCCTTGCCTGTACAAAAAACTTGGCTCTCTGGCTGCAGTGAGATCCTTCGGTGCATCCTGGACGCAGCAGCAGTGCGTTCCAGGACCTGATCTCTCCAGCACCTGCTCCTGAGCAGAGTCACTGGCAGCAAAATGGGGTTCTGAATGATCAAGCAATGAAATACCACGTGAATTTACCTAAGCAAAGCACCTGGAGCTGAGTTGGAAACCAAAGACTTAGAATATGCATAAAATAAGCACATTTTATTGTTCTATGTTTGTGAGCTTTTACTTTTTGGAATTCAGAGTTACTTTATCTTTGCTGTCATCTGGTCCCTTCTGAAGGATACATTTATATTTCTGTTTTGGACAGCTGTAGTAGTGACTTCATTGCTGCAGCATGTGTTTATGGGAATTACCGGGCTTGAAACCTGTTAGGAGGGTTCTGTGCCTTGGGTCAGTGTCTGGTTTTCAGGACATGTGCTGGGCTCTCTGGGGTGATGCTGCTTGGAGCTGTAAAATGGGCTGTTTGATTTGGATCCGGATGATTTGCAATGTTCTGTTTTAATGGGTTAAGCAAGCAAAGTAAGAGGAAGTCTTGACCTTGTGTTGAATTTGTCTGTATGGTCTGGAGTTGCTCAGTGTTTCTTCTAGCCTGATCCAAAGAAGGGCCTTCTCAAAAGCCCAATTGCAGCAGCAGGCATTCCAGCTGTGCCCAAATATCAGTGCTCAAGGCTGGTGCACATTGCCATCCAATTTGAGGGACTTTTTTACAGTCCCCGAGAATGTATTCTAGGCAAGAGAAGTAGGCTAAACTTGTACAGAGCAGTCTGATTTTTCTTTCAGGAGCTGGTAAACACTTGTCAAAAGAACTTGATTGATGGCTGTAGCCCGAAAGAGATAAGCAGCCTCTTTTAGGTGGGTCCCTGGGACAAGTGGTGGAAGGAAGGGTTGTGGATATCCAGCTGGGAAGAAAGGATAAGAATGAAAGAGTAAAGGGCAGGCTCACAGCACAGGTCATTCCCATGTGCTCCCCCGTGCATGAGGCGGGGCTGGGACTCCAGCTGCTGTCTCTGCAGAACAAAATGGAATCTGAGAACAATGAACAGAGGAATTTTGCCTTCTTGATTTTTGTCCTGACATTTTATTTTCTGATTATATTGTTTCATTAAATCAATAAAGTTATCAATTGCCATTAAGGAAATCAGTTCACTCAGAATCCTCTATCTTTTATCAGCTTTTCTACACTTCAAGAAGGGTATTTCATTGATGTTTGACAGCTGGAAACACTTGAAATCTCTACCCTGTTGCTGTCAAATTTAGCCTGAAGTTTTGTTGGGGGGATAATACTTTTATAATGATAATGCTATTAGATTGTTAGGTGATCCTAAGTCTTGCATTGCTTCTGGAAGTTTGGTGGTTTCTGATGGAACAAAGCTCTTTCTATAGCTTGATTCTTCTACTAAGGTTGTGTATTTCAATAAATAGTTAATTTTGGTTAATTGACATCTCCTTCAAGTCAGGGTGAATGGCTTGCCAGAGAATCTGTGGCAGACCTTAGCTATTGTGTCTCTTTGTCACTGGAATTAAATTTTCAAGTGTTGATTTTCTTCTTCATTGGTAGATTAAAATTTCTGAATTCAAAGAAAACTGTTGATTCTTTGTAGTTGCTGATGTAAAACTCTCCCAGAGTTGTTCCACTGACTCGGCTTTCTGCAGTGGTGTCCCCTTCAGGACCAGCTTCATTTCCTGGACCAGAGCAACCACTTAAATCAGAAAAGTAATTACCCAGGCTGGTCCTGCTGCTGCAGCACAAGGCAGCCAAACAGGGACTATGATGCCATAAGTTATTATTCTGCATAGTTGTTCCTGTACCACTTAGGTTCACCAGTTCATGTGAATCTGTATTCTAGAATCATTAAACACACTTTCTCAGGATACTGCAATCTAGACTTTTACCCAAGAGGACTGGCTGTGTCCTCTTGGCAGTTCACCACATGATTTCCAGTATAATTTTGAGTCTGATGCAGGTCTGGTATTGATCTTAAGGGGTTGAAATCTTTTCACATAGGAGCTTTCAAATATTTGAATCCTTAATGGGGTGAATTCTTTCCAAACTCTGAGAGCTGAAAAGTGAATCACAGACCAATTTCTAAAACAAAGACAGATAAAGATATGGATGTGTGCCTGAATGAAAATTCTGCTGAGTGCTTATCTTCTGCTTTCACCTCCATGAAATTGTGCCAGTAACTTGAACAATGAAAGCTTTTCTTCCAGCAGTGAAGTCATAGTACTATCCTCCAGCAAAAATCACCTCTTTCAGGTTCTGAAAGCAATGCTCAGTGGTAGGCTAAGTTACTGAAAAGCACAGCAAAATTAAGACCTGATCAAGCAGTTTGAACCAAGTCAAAATGTTCAGCTGTATCTGCAGCTGGCTCATCTACAAGTGTGGTGATGGAGAAAGGCTTGGAGCAGACAAAGGGGGAGAAACAACACCTGTATTACTTATCCCTGGTCCTCTGGGATATTTGTGTGGGATAGCAAAGCAGTAGCTGTGTTTTAAACAAATTCTTGATATGCATTCATATTGTTTGTGCAGTGGTGGTGCCCTACCAAATAGCACAATGCTTGCCTCTCATTCTGTGCTAAATTTCACAACTGGCTTCTTTCACTGAGGTGTGAAATTGGAGAAAAACGTCACAGTAACTGCTAACTCGGGTATCTTGCTGCTCTCATATTTAACATGTGCTGTTCTCCAGCTCCCCAAATCAAAAATTTAGACCTGTAACTGTTGGCAGAGATGTTAGACCTCTTTTCAAGTTCTGCTTTTCAGAGTGTGTCCTTGCCGTCTGATAATTTTTAATGTCATTGGCTCCATGGGACTGGAGCAATTGCTGTGTAGCAGGCAAAAGCCAATCTGGAGAGATCAGGGTTCCATCTAAAGCTTTGTTTTAAGACAAGGCCCAATAGATAACACTACTTGTGCTTTTGAAGTTTTATCTTGCTTAATCAAAATCAAGGCAAGATGAAAATGTTTTTTCCATGCCAGATGCCCTGACTGGCAGATTTCTCCTGATCCTTTAGGGGGCTGAGTGGGTTTTGTCTCTTTTTTTTGTTGTTTTTGTTTTCTTCACAGAACTCTTTAATCATAGCAAGTGTGACTGAGCTCTCAAACACATAATACAGAAGTGTTCCAATGCTTATGAATTTTGAAGATCTTATCCATCTTATGAAAACGTAATTAGGTCTGCCAACTCCTGAATTTTCCTTCCTTGGCTTTTCTTTAATGTTAGTGGGGGGTCCAAAGCCTTTGTGTGCCTGTGGAATGATCCTTTCATCAGCGTTGGTAGGTACTGGCTGTTTCATGAGACTGAGGCCTTGACCACGCACAAAATGAACGCCATGGGCAGGGCAGTGACACAAAAAGGGTTTTAAGGTGGAGTAGGGAGCCTGGAGAGCTGGACTAGACATAGTAAGGTGGAGAAAAATGAGGATAAAAACAAGAAAATATATGAGAGGATAGCATTAATTTTATTAATGCCTCAATGAGCTCTTTAGATCTATACTAAAAAATTATCAACTGTTCTTCAATTTCTGCTCCAAACTGACTTATATGACTCACAGTGTCAAAACTACTGCAGGTACCACACTTTTCAAAAACCCCAAAGCAAAACATGAAAATCAGTCAGTGGGTTTTAATCATGCTTGTTCACAGCAAGATTTCTGGTTTGTATTCTATGTTTCAGGAGTGGATTTGTACACGTGGAGCAAGTATTAAAAATAGGGTAACTGGGTGAGAAAATAATTGTGTGCTCTATAGCTGCTTTAAGTCTGGAAGGTTTTGCTGTCATCAACTTAACAGATGGTTTAGCAAAACTTCAGCAACAACAACAGAGCCCCTCAGACTTTTTCCTTGCTTCAAGTTATGCAGTAGATAAACCTGCAGGTTTTCTGCAACTGTTGGATCCTGTGGAGGGGCTGTAACCACTTCTCACCTTTTAAATATCTCCACAGTGAGTTTAACATCTTAAATCCTGATCACATCTAACTTAGCAGCCTTCCCAACATCAGACACTTTTATCATTGACTCCTCTCACTTTACATGAGTATTTTTTTTTTTCTTTCAAGGTTTCACTGATGTTATATTATGGTTCTGTTGGGTTTTGGGGAGTTTTTTTTTGTTGGTTTTTTTTTTTCCATTATGGTCTAGTACCAAGTCCCTGAAGCAACTTTGACACTGGTCAAGTTTCACCTAACAGGTTCTAATGGAAATGTGAAGGGAAGAAACAGCTCCTGTCACCACTAACCCATCTGAAAGTGATAATCCATATATTGATTGCTTACCAGAAGGAAACCAAGCCCTTCAGTTGAATTCAAGCTGCTGAAATGCCAACTTTGCTGGTGCTGTGTCACACCTGGCCCCCTTCCTTTGTGCTGCCATGGGAAGTTTGCCTTTGTGGCAATGAAAGACACACTGCATGTCTTGAGCACAGACAGCACAAATCTGTGCTGTCACTTCTTCTTTTTCACTGGTGGAACAAGAATTTACCTTTTTCCAAGTGTCAGTAGTGTACAAGGTACTTGTGCTGCTCACTGCACTTGTCACACACCAAGTCCCCAACTCTCCACAGCTCTGTGACCTCACCTGGCTCACGGTGCCTTTGGAATTGCTGGATGAAGGCAAGGGACTCTGAGGACAGCTTCTGCCTGCTTGAATGTGTGATAATCTTCTGAGTCCCATGATAAATCAGTGCTGTCACAGCTTATTTGACATGGCATTGCTAACGAGGAAATACGTCTTTCAAATTAATATAGGTGACACAGAGTTTGTCATCTTTAAGGACTTACTGACTAGGAACAGAATTCTGAACAAATCACGGAGTATCAGACTCCACAAGAAAGTGTTTGACAGTTACCCTTTATCAAAGCTGTTTCTGCAGAAAGTGTGGTCTAAACAGAATAGTAGAGATTACTTAATGTCCTGGATTAGGTCTCAGTTGTGAATGTGAATTACTCTGTGTATTTTCTTTATTCTAGCCAACATCTGTAAAAATCTATATGTGGAAAGTCATAGAAAATAATGTATGTGTTTAACTGGCTCTGAGGAGGGTTTTGGCTTGGAAAAACATTATCTAATATACCTTCAACTGCTGTAAGTTTTGCTTCCCATTTCATAGGCAAATTTGAGACAGTTAATAGCAAATTATCTTAGTCCTACTCTTCTATTTACTTCTATTTTTACCCAACTGCCACCTTAATGCCTCACTCCTCCACCAAAAAGTGTTCTGAATTCAACTGCTTGTTGATTGTTTCTAGGAAAGGAAGATTGATCCCAAATTACTTATAAACATGACTTAATCAAGGGCTGAACTTGTCTAATGACAAAACAAAACTTAGGGCGTAGTTTCAATGGCACTGCTAAGAGGGCTTTAAGTCAGAGAAATGTTTTCCTTTAATCTTTCTTGCCTCAACATGTGTCCTGTTCTTCCTCCCATCATTTTTAAAAATCCTGATGTAGACTTATATGCAATATCCTAAGTTGTTAATATGTTGGAGTTCTGATGAAAGGAAATAGTACATAAAACAATTTGTTTTGGCAAGAGTGTGTGCCAAAAGTAAGCCCTCCCTTGATGTGTCAGTAGAGAAATAAACACAGGAGGGAGGAAAAATGCTGGAGAAACAAACACAAATAGAGTTTGGATATAGAAACACCGTAAGTTTACAAATAGTATCTATTAAACAAACATTAAGACTGGAAAGTTAAACAAAATTAAGTTCCCCAGATACATGAAAGCCCTTACTAGTAAGCCTTAAAATAAAACAGAAGATATGAAATTGAAGTGATGAGGTGATTGTTTCTCTTCCCAGTTTGCATTCTTGAAAGGCTTTAATACATGAGTTGCTCACATATTGCGGAAAACTCAAGGTTCTCATTTGGGCTGTGATTATAATTTTCCTGTCTTGTCCAGCAGTGAGACAGCTTTTTGCTTTGTGGAATACTAGAAGGGCAGAGGTTTTGGTTTATTACTTCGTATCACAATATTTTACTGGCAAATCAGGCTTTGTGGCCTGATGAATGTATGTCTCACGCAAGAGACCCATGTGTATCTTGTAGGAGTGTTGGGTCACATGCAATGAAATAACTTCTAGAAAAGAAAAGCTCTGGGGCTGTGTGAGGCCTCCAGGACGATGGAGGGGCATGGAGAGGAGGTGAGAGATCCCTTCCCCATGGACAGCAAGCCAGGCTGGACCACACCCTGACTGCTGGCCTTGTCTGCTTTATGCTCCCCAGCTTTCAAGGACAGGGAGAATTCTCTGCAGAGCTCTGGAGCTCTGCTCTGGCACAGGCTACTGCGGAAAGTGGTGCCCCTGTATCACCATTCACCTCAGGTTTTAAGGCACTGAGCTTTGGGGTGCCAGGGCAGGTGAACTCCTAATGTGTGCTTTGAGCTATAAATGAATTGACATCCCAGTTCTAGACCTTGAAGGGCCCACTAATGCACTCCCCATTAATATAACCAATGTGAAAACCACAGCAATAACCCCCAGTTTAAATGCTGCAGAGTCAAGGATTATCACAGGAATGTTGCAAATCAAAGCAAAGAGAAGCCATTTCACAGTGATGGTCTCTGCTCTCCACTGGAAGATGTAATTGTGTCCCTTGGTGCCAGGGAGATGTAGTAGCCTCAGTTACTACAGTTTGTCCAATGAATATCCTGGAACTTACCCGATTGTGTTCTTTAGGATGTGGAGTTCAAGTGATAACTTTTTCCAGTTTTTGAACACCAAGTGATTTTAAGAAACTGAATCTTAGAGAGAGCGCTAATTGCAAATATGAAGACCAAAAATCCCAGAAGCCTGGCTCCTCTCTGTACATTCCTTGTGTAATAATGCAACATGACTGATGTGAATTTAGCTTGCTGAAACTAAAGAAACCTTATGCAAAGGGTTCATTTAAAGTTCTCGAATGCTTTGAACAGTTCTTTAGCTTGTATTCCCACAAGTGTGGCTGCAGCATGTCAGCCTCTTTGGAGGCTGGTAAGTAGCATGTGACTGCTCTGTGACCATCAGCCATGAGACCCTTGCAGGTCATTTTTTACTGACTGTAGGTGTCTAGTTGGGTTTTTTCACTTCATTGGTTTGAGGGATTTGCAGAACTGATTGTTTCCCCTGGGGCCAGCAGTGTGGAGGGATGGGAGGAGAGGTTTGCCTTTTATCCTACATATCTGTTACGAAGGCAGCATGTAAGCCACCACTCATTCGTGCTCTTGAAAGGACTGTCTAAGATTTTCTCGCCTGCTTTGCTTCTTGGGGAGTTACAGGTTTAGGAAAAAACAGCTTGTTTGGCTAATGTAGGTGCGTGGCTCTCTGGGTCACTTCTATTCAAAAGTTACAACTTACCTGGGAAAAACTCATGAAGTTACTGTCTTGCTTTCCATAGTGTCTGTGCAACATGCTAGGAATTACAGCACCAGGAATTTTCATCTTTGCAAAAGGCCCTGTGTATGTACCAACCCCCCCTCCCCTTTACATGAGCTTTTTTCCCGCATGAGAGGGAAGTTGTGATCCTGGTTTTATACTCATTTGTCTATTTGCTGTTAGGGTGCCTCTCTCCCTAGAGTAAACTGAACTCAAATGCTCAATTAGGATTTTAACTCTGAGAGTAGAGCCCTGAAGGAACAGGAGAGAGGGAGCCAGCCTTGCCTTCTGGGAGGTATTGTACCCTCAGAAAGGCTGTGAGACCAGCAGGAAGAACCCTGCAGAAAAGGGCCCCAAGGATGGATCAAGGAACCTGTAGATGTACCTTGAGCAGAGCTTTTCAGTGTGACATTCCATCCCCACCCTCCCACCACTTCTCCCTGCCAGAACTAAGAATTTTCTGGTTCAAGACTTCATTAGAAGTGGTTTGGAACTATAAACAAAGATCGCCCTTTTTGATTTCTGCTGTGTTGGGGGAAATACAATAGTGTGATGTAACTATAAAGGGAAGGGTGGCATCAGATGCCAGGTTCCATTATCTTCCTCACTGAAGCAATCTGTAGGCACTGCAGGTTTTGGCTCACTGAGCTGAAAGTGAGATGACTCATGTGAAATCTTAGCCTTAGGAGTCTTGTTCGTTCTGATTATCAGTAACTTAATTAATGCAAATCTCAGAAAACTAATGAAAAGCAAACAGAAATGTATTTGATTTACCACTCCTGTAACTGACTCTCCTTGAGTAGGAGCACGATTAGTCAGCTCCACTGCAAGATGCAACAGGCTGGGGTGTGCTTTCAGGGAAGGAGATCACTTAGAGTAATTACGAGACTCTGTTAACAGATAGCAGTCCCAAGACTTCTCCCAAGACTGATGATAATGAGAGAAATTGATAATCCACCTGTTCTCCTTTGCTTTCATCTGTGCATGACTCATGGCTAGAGTGGGCTTTTATGGCAGTTGACCTAAAAATGGTCAACAACTGGCCAGGCACATTTACCAGCTGTGGTTGAATGGATATTCCCAGAACTGGATTCTTCCATGTGCTGGCTGTTGACTTAATTTCCTGAAAATTAGCAGTTTCTGCTGAAACTAATAGTGGTAGAGAGTAGTATCAGGTTTCGATATGGAAGACTCAATCTGAATTGCTGCTGTCACCAAATTAATCAGAACTTAGAGGTTTTCCTTAATTTAGCTTTATTTTAAAGCTGCTCTATTGCAAGCTCTTGATGCTGAGCTGTGCTCCTCCATCTATAAAGGTAGTGGAAGGAGAGCTATGAGGTTCCTACTTCAGGTTTGATAGGCATCTTTAAAATAAGAATAATTCTTTAGAAGACATGGGTTTTTCAGAAGTATTAAGCATAATAAAACCTAGACAGATGATATCACAGACTAGCTGGATAAGTGAAATCACCACCCTGGCTCTGGTAGGTGCCTTTTTTACATGAGAATTGGTTGTTGACTGATCTTAGCATGAGATTGTTTTTTCTTAAATCCCCCACCTTTTTAATTTCTATTAAGCGTTTAACATAGATAAAATGCATAGCAAGTCTGTACATACCTCAAAGTGTTAAAATGTACTTTGAGGAGTCTGTCCCACCTAAACCTGACCAAATAAAAAGGTAAAAGATGCTTTTAGTAGTGGACATGGGGTAAGGAGCAGTGAAAATTACTTACTCTCACAGGAACCATGAACTGTCATATCTTCTAATGCCCTTTCCTGCTGCTTCTGTCACTTTGCACCAATATAAAAATACAGGACAGACACAATGTAAGATACTGTAGTGTCTGCAGTTTTGTGGCTGCTGTTCTGCAGCTCAAGAATTACAAACTGCAGTAGGAAGATATTCCATCTCTTAAAAGAGTAGTATAATTACAGAATATCTGAATTGGAAGGACCCACTGGGAACATCAGAGTCCAAGTCCCACACGGGACAGCCCAGGAATCCCATCCTGTGCCTGCACACTCCCCCTCCACTGTCCATTAACACAGGAGGGGAAGCCTGCCAGCTCTGATGCAGAGTCAGAGATCTGCACGAATGACATGGATTCTTCTTGTGTTATGTGCAGTTGTTTCTTATAAGATCCTAGTCCCTGCAAAATACACAGCAGCTATCACTTCAGCTAGTTCTGCAGATAGCAAAATGTCATCTTTTGTGTGGATCCATCAACCAGAGCACTGCCAGAATACTAATGTTGAGAATTCATTTGCTGAAGTGTTAGGAAACAGTCCCTGGCTCCAGTGTCCTTCATTTTTATTGCCTATCTTGTTTGGATGCACAATAAGCTCAGGCATGGCCCCTGTTATCAAATTATTGCACGAGATATTGACTGAGCAAAATGTTGGTCTGTTCTCCTGTGCTATTACCAAGATAAATTTTGTACTTATTGAACCTCTGTGCCAGTAGTGATGGAGGCTTCTTTTCCTGCAAACATCAGTTACTCTGGGGTAGATGCTGCAGATAACAACATGAGCTGATTAAAAACAGTGGTGTGAGGAAAAAAAGTCAGTAATGCAGAAATGGTGTGTTCTCTAGGGAGAGTTTGTTTATTTTTTAGTTATTATCAATGCTTATCGCTTTCCACAAGAAATGGATTTCTTTTTAGATAAATAGAATGACAGCAGTGGTTATTCTCTTGGCCTTTGATATATAGATTTCAGAGGTTGTGTGGAGCTTTCAAGAAGCTGCAGTAGTAATATGTTGCATTGTCAAATGTATTTTGGGTGGGGTTTTGGGTTTTTTTTTTGAGTCACAGCCTTTGGGGGAGGAGGACACATCCTTTCAACTGCAAAGTCAAAGGGAATAAAAATGCACATAAACACTTAGGATGTGACCCTGAGGATGGATCGTGACATAGGGTCCTCCTGTAGTCCCTTTAACCCACCCTGGGTTACCTATCCAAGACCTTTCCAGCTTCTATGAACTGCGAGTATGGGAACAAACTGCTAAAATCCTCCTTGGGATGGGCATTTATAGCTTGTTGAGCTGGAATGCTGCAGGAGAGGAGGGTTTTAATGTCACAGTAAAACTGTAACAGCAATTGAGCTGGAGCTTTTAACTGCTGGAATTTGAGCATGGGCTGAGAAAGTTTGGAGAGGTCAAATGAACAGGAAAAACCAAAGCTGCTTTTAACTCCATGGGACTTACTAATTTTAATGCCCTCCTCTTCCCCTCCCCTGGTAAGGGGTCCATAAATAATTCATACCAAGTCTCGAAGACATTATATTTCATAATATTACTGGATAACTGTGCTTTTTGCAGTTAATTCTGAACTAAATAGATAATTTACTTGTAGCAATTAAAGACTGAAAGTTGATGTGAAGCCTTATTCTCCTAAGTCAGAAAATCCTTCAGTGGTTCTTGGAATGACCACGATGAAATAAATGCCCATTAACTCAAAAAGTAGACATGGACCCGTTTGGCCCCAGTGCTGTGAATTCTGGGTGCTTTATCAGTCTTTCCTGTGTGCAGGAGCTGAACATTGCAGCCCATGTCGATAACCTTGACTGACTTGCTCAGGAAAACCCCACCATTCCCATGGCTGACCCCCCGTCCCCAGTGTGCTGTCGGCTGGGGTGCAGAGCTTTGCATCGCAATGCAGAGATGCAGCTTTTATCTTTGCACGTGCATCAAAGCGCAGAATGACAGTGCAGGACGTGTCTGATGCTATCTGCAGCTGAAACAGAGCTGTACTGACTGCTTCCATTGTACCCACAGAGCTGAAACCTCCCTTTGGGAGGGACAGGAGGCACAGCCGAGCTCTTTCATCGCTTCCCTGCTCAGGTTGTCCCTGCCTGGATGCCAGCTCCATCTGCCCCCTCTGCTTTTAGGCTTCTGCACAACATTTAACAGAGGAACTTTGTTTAGCTTTTGCAATGTCTTCACGTTTAAGAAAAACCCCATAGATTTTATTCCTGTGAAAAATGGGGTTGCTCCAGAAGCTTTTAAGGTTTAGTTGGTGTGATCTTGAGCTTAAAAATGCTATCACAGGATGTTCTCCTCTGTAACTAACAGTGTGATTTATGAACTGTTATTAAACTTAGTTTTCATATTGAAAGGAACGTGAAACTGAATCCCAACAGCTTCAGAGTTCAAGTAATTGGGTAAAATAAAAAAAGATAATTTTAATATGAAGTCTGTGAATTTTTTTTCTGAGATTTTCTCACTCAGACCAGAATATATAAAGGTCAATTTGAAGAAAGCATTTAGGAGCTGTCTGCCACATGCAGTCTAGTGATGATTGCAGTGCTGGCAGCTTCCATCCCATGGAAGGACCTGATCAAATGATCCTCCAAGGAGCGTGCTGCTGATGGCTCTGGGCAGTGTCCTTGGATTCCTGCACCGAGCTCTGGCTATGCTCCTCTGCAGAAGAGTCATTTGCAATCCTCTCTTCCTTCATCACCTTCAACAATCTCGCCAGTGTTCCAGAATTTTGGCTGTGCTTCATCTTAGTGTCCATTTGTTTTCTTGCAGTCTGTCACTTTAATGCATAGCAGTTAATAAAATAACAAAAATGTCAGAAAGAAAAATACAGTATGAGAGAGGTAGGTAGACTTCCCAGCAAAAATTGAAAAATGAACTTGAGCGGATTCTAAAACAAACACAACTGCCAGCAGAGAGCTGAACAACTACCAGGAGCTGGGCAGTGGCATTGAGAGCTGAACTTTTTTCTGTTTCTGGGAACGTGTGTTTAAACCAGTCGCATTAGAGGCAACCAGGTACATTCTTTCTCACCTGGCCAGAACAGGGGGCAGGTGAAACCCCAAAACAGGTGGGTTGATGGAAATTGGGAAGATGCTGGATTGCACTGAACTCTTTCTGTGCTGTGGCTCCTCGCAACTGTGACTTTACAGATTTAGCGTTCGCCAAAGACCCTTTCACTTCTCTGATTTTCATATGTTTAAATACAAGTTTGAGCCATCTTAGAGCATAAGAACAAACTGAACAAATGCTTTAAGTAATTTAAATTTGCATCAGTACTGTTACAAACTAAGCTAAAGGCTCAGTGGATGTGGATGCTGAGGCTGGAGAAAACCTTTCCTTCACCCTTCAGGATATAATATTGCCAGTAAATCCAGAGGCATGTAGGCTGCACCTCAAATGCAACAGAGAAGGTAGGTAGGTTAGGAAATTACTTTGAGATAATTTGGAGGGCAAGAAAAGTCAGAAATTCTTATTTTGGGGGATCAGGAACTGTGGTTTTTCAGGTACAAATGGAACCAGCAATGCTGTGATCCTCAGGTGGAGCTGTGGCTGCCACAGGTAACAGCTCCGAGGCTTAAACCTTTAAAATGATCAGTGAAGGTGTCCAGAGGGAGTTGAACTTTCTGTATTATACATAAAGTTAAGTAAAATACCCCATAGAGGAAGTTAAATCCATGGTAGCTTTGAAAAAACCCCATGTCTGACAGCTCTGCTGTGGTGTAATTGCCTTTTTTGAGAGCTGACACAGTGGCTGGGCAGGAACCAAACTCATTTTAGAAAAATCTCTGCATATGAATGGCATCAACTCTGTGCTGCTGTGGAATGGATGTCTCAGTGACTTAATGGATGCACTGGAACAGCAATCAGAGAACAGGGAGAATCATGAGCATTTATGGTTTTTGTAAATATGTGAGCAATACTTTGAAAAGCCAGTTTAGTACTCAGCTGAATATTGATGCTAGTAGCATTATTTTAAATCATCCCATTTATTGAACTAGAAAGTGACAAACCATTTAATCTTACATTATGCAGCAGAAAAAGCATTATTATCTAATTTTCATCTCTTTTAAATTGTCCACAAGTCAAATAGTTCAGTGCATGTGTGCGTTCATCATTCAATCTTAGTGTGTTAGAGATAAATAGAAAGCAAAAATGCTTTTATGAGATGTAGTTGTGATGATTGGAAGACCCTGAACTATGGCAAATTTCTGTGGCTCAGCTGAGGTCAGAGTGTGAAACAGTTAAGGCAGCACTTGATGAAATTTAATTTAACATAGACCTGTGCACGTGGAAAGCACTGAAGGTTTAAATGAGTGAAAATGTTACAACTGAAAAGCTCTCATTGGCTGGAAGGTGCAAACAAAGTTTATATTTGGGAAAGGAAAAACAAAGGAGGGAAAACTTAACTTTCCAAGGATTCTGTAAGGCAGGACTGTGCCAACCCCTGATCCCTTCCTGAGCTGCAGAGGAGGTGCTGCCTGCCTCAGAGTGGCTGCAGGTGCAGTTTGGAGCATCTTGTGCAGAGAGAGGTTTCAAGTCTCTCACTGCTTTATTTCATATACAACAATGCTGCTATGGAAACTGGAAGCTCAGAATATTCACCTGGATGGAGGTTGATGTATTTCTTTGAAAACATCCTCAGCTCTAACTCGTGTGTGTGCCAAATTACAGGGACAGAGAAGAAAACTTCTTGAGTTCTTTGTGCCATCTTCTATGTGAGAAATAACAAATAATTTGCAATACTGCTCCATTATTATAAATTGCAAGTCTAATTTTAATAGATGTTTATTAAAAGTGATTATTCTAGTGGTATTATACTTCATATTAAATATACAAGCTCTATAAACAATGGAAGCACTGAAGTGACTTTATAAAGATTGGCAGGGTTTTTTGGAGCTCTTCTCTGATATGTATCACTTTCCAGCTTTTTCCCCCACTTTTGAAGGCTGCAGTTCATGGTTTTATTCTGCCATGTCTGGATAGCTGTGGTTTGTGCGAGTCTCCTCACATGCATGATGGGCAGAGTGTCATTCCAGCTGGGACAGGAATTCTCAAACCCAGGAAGGCTACTGCCATTTGGAGAGTTGTTAGTGTAGTGAGCAGATTCTAAAATGTAGCACAGAAGACATTTCAGAGGATTAACACAAGTATTTACCTTGGGATTTGGTGGACTATGTGAGTAAGTAGCTGGCAGTTTCATTGTCAGGCCCAACACAGTGCTAAATCAAGTGTTTATGCTATTTAAAAAGACATCAGTGCCATTGTGTTTGTGTTTATTACATTGTTGTTTGTCACTCTTGTTTCGGAGAGGAGCTCTTGGCTCTGGCCAGTGACAAAGCTTTGTGGCAACGTTCCCTCACATTCTGAGCTTTAAAGCTTCAAACAGATGGAGGGCCACAATTCTGTGTCAGACTTCACTGAGATCATAAGAGACGTCAGTGGTCCCTAAGAAACTTTGTGAGACGGGGATGGCAATGTAAAACATTCCCAAAGAATACCCAAACTCAACATTTCTGATGGTAAAACCAGGCTCCATTAAAGGACAACAGATGCTTTCTCATCTTCTGTGACTTCAGAGTTTAGCAATACCCCAGGAAGAGCCATCTACTTGTATAAGGATTTTTTTTTTTATCCTCCAAAGATGAAAAATAGCTTTGAAGCTGGGCCAGGAAAACACTAAATTGTTTTGTATAACACATAGGTAAAATCTACATGGGGCAGCTGTGGCTTTGGACTTGATTTTATCCAACTTCTATTCCCTATTTTCGGTGGGCTGTAAGTGTGCAGTGCCACTTGGGAGGTCTGCTTCCACCTCCTGTCTCTCAGAGTTTAGGTAGGACTTTGACCTTTAAATGCAAACACACAAAAAAATCATAAAAATATATGCCACTTCAAATACTGGCACTTGCAAATAATTTTCTCTTTGATAGTACAGTCTGTCAAATACAGAGTAAGAAGGAAGCATTGAACATTTATTACCACATTAATAATAAATAAAAATGTGTTATCAAGCAAGGCGGAGCAGTATTTAAAATAAAGAGTTGAAATAAAAAGAGTAAATTTCCACTGAATTCATAGTAGTATAACTATAAAATCTTGATGCTTGTGGCCTTCTACTCTAAAACTGAAATTATCTGGGGGGAAAAAAAAAAATCTAAATTAAATGAATCTACCCTTATGTTGTACTGATAACTAAATACCCAAAGCAAAAAATCCCAAACAAACTCCAAACCAGAAGCCTGAAGGCTTCTGTGTGTGTGTGTGTGTATGTGTGTGTGTGTGTGTATTATAATATCTAATAGATACAAGTTCAGATGTTGTCATGTTCTCAAAACTAATAATAATTTTGATAATAAAATGACACTGTGCCTTTTTCTGATTTTCTGTTCCTAAGCCCTTCCAGAGGTGTTAACTGTGTACTTAAATGCTGCTCCCTAGTGATAAGCAACCACTGGAAATGGTATTTCTCTGCTCATATTAGACTAATGTTTCTTAACATTAGTCAAGAATCTGTCACTGTAGTGGCAGAAATTAACTCTGGCTCCGGTGCTAATTATCCAGCAGGCAAAGCAAAACTCTGCTGGTCCTCTGGTGAGATCAGCACTTGTGTGGTTATCTTGTTACCTCTAGCCAAGTACTCCAGTTTGCCTCCCCTCGGGCTGCGCTCCCGCTCAGTGAGTCTCATCTAAGTTATCTTCTGGTGCTCTTCCCTGCCCCCTTTGGAGTGGCTCTCGTTCCTCTCACGAGCTTCGTGGGGCTGTACTCGGTGTGGGTGTGTGACTGTGTTCCAGCAATAAGCTGCTTCTCTCACTGCTCTCTCAAGAGTTCTATCTCGGGGTTTGTAATCCACTGTTGCCCCCAACTCTTGTTCCCTTATTTTGCCCGAGTTCCTGATTAATGGTTTGTAGGAATCTGGACTCATCTTTTCTTAATAGCCCCAATATTCATCCAGAATATCTGGTTGCTTTTGAATTTTAGTATTGTTCTTTTCATTAATTCCAGATATTGCCAGCAGTATGCTTATGAAATGTTTGATTATGAAAAACTGAATAAAAATTTTAAATAGTTACTGCCTTGACTAATATTGGAGCTATTTGAGGTTCCAAAAGAAAGATCCTGTGTTAATGGAGCAAGAGCTACCCAGGTATTTCAGGGGCTGCTGCCTTAATTGCACAAGTTTGTGTGAAGAATCCGTGGGAATTCCTCTCCAAGATGAGTTTCTCAAGGATATTTTGTGCCTTGGTAGCTTGTAGACTGTTCTGGCCGGACGGAATCTTAGTAGATTCTCCCCTATCTTCTTAAAATTTCTTTATCTCTAAAAATGCTCTCTGAATGAAACAGTATTAAAAAAAAAATAAAAAAGTCCTGTAGTTGCAGAGGTTTTGTGTTTTTGAGGCTTCATTCCACTTATTCTTACTGAGGGGCATGGAGTAGGTGTTTGCCAGTGTTCAGTAATTTAACTGCCACCCCTGAGGGGCGAATTGTCACCATCGAGTGTGACACTGGGTTCTGAGTGTGATTTAATTCTGGGTTTTAGCAGGCTGGTTCCCTGATAGCTTTTCCCTCTGACAGGATTTCTAGAGTTCTGAAAAACATCCACGCTTGCTTTGTTGTGGCTTGTGCAGCTGTTTGTGATGAGGAAGAGACTTTTTTTTAAAAAAAAAACTTCAAGCTAATGAGTTAATTAGATCTTTTAAATTATTTTCAGCCTGCTTTAGTTCATGTCCTGAGGCCACAGGAAGAAGTGCTTAGAAATCAATTTATTGGTTGCTGATTAGCCCACACCCTCAAGTGTAAGCAAAGTTCACCTATTTACATGTGAACTTTAAAAGTTACTTAGCAAGTTACCCTGTATTTAATTATTCCTCCAACTTTTTGTTTTGTTTTGGGTTTTTTGGGGATTTAGGTGAGTTCTCTTCCTCCTTAGTTCTGAGGATATTGTGCTTGCACTTGTGATCCTGCTGAGATGCCTTTTGGTAGAATGGGTGTTTCCTTATCTTGGGGGGAGATATCCACTTTAGACCATCTTGTTTTGTCCCTGTAGGTCCCTCAAGGGTTGTTTGCCACACTCTCAGCCCTCCCAGTGTGTCTGGTTTTGGTGGTGACACAACTGCCAACCTTGGCTGTGTTTCTGTGGAGTAGCTGGGTTTTTTCTGCACAGATAAATGGCCAGTGAAAGAAAAGCTGTTTTAAAGCTTTCAACTCTCCTGGGTGGATTTTTCCTCTGGCATTCTAATTATCTAGACTAGACTAGAAGTGTAAACATGAAAATAATCCTGTCATCTCAGAGTTCCTGATTCTCAGGAGTCTCTATTGAGTAGAAGAAAGTTATTTTTTGGGTTAAGATCACCTGAGGAAAAACGTTTAATGCAGCCCTTACTGTCATGATCTCCCTGGGCATCCTTTCAGTTTTTTATTAAAAAAAACCTGAAAAACCAAGCACCCTGAGTCTGTTACTTTGTTTTGCTTCTATCAGTTTTAGAAATTCAAGAAGAATTTTAGTTATTGTGGCAACTTGGTAATAAAAAAAGCAAGGAATAATATGTTCAGATAAATTTGTCTCATTTATCAGCACATTTCAAATTGTGAAATGTACCAAAGAATGGAGTTACTATGGAAAAGGTGGCTAAATACTTCTGCTATAGAGCAAGAACAGAAGCATAAATATGCATTTATAGGGGCTCCACATCCCAAAGGGAGCCTCAAACTGAAAAGGTAAAGCAAGTTAGGAAAAGGGGAGGTGGTGGAAGACCAAGGAAATGGTTTCAGCGAGCTGCCATGGATCAGGGGAAAAGGAAGCAATTGGCAAGGGATCAAAGTTTCTCAAACTGTTAAACTGTCAAAAAACCCACAGAAGAAATAGTGAGTGTGAATACTTTCAGGGTTTAATATTTTGGGGTGCTTTCTTCTTCAATGACTTTGATTTTATATATTTTCTAAGATAATAAATTTTCAAACTGTGCTGTTTTACAGCTACTTTTGGTTCTAAACTACTTCTATTTCTAATACAGAGTTGGGGAAAAAATGGGCTGTAGTGCATGTGCATCAGCTCTGAGAGACCACAGATAAGCTGGGTGTTCCTTGGTTCATCTCTTGTTCGTGTCACACTGAGAGATTGTCCTTTGTTGGTTGGATGGGTTTTGTTTCTGTGGGTTTGGTTTGGTTTTTTTTCCCATCCCTATGGAACACAAGTTTCCTACAGCAGGCTTGGTGTAGCAGCTTATGAGCTTAAAACTCGATAAAAGTGTTCTCAAAATTAGGCTCGGAGTTACACTAAACAATAGGGCAATAGAAAGCTTTGCATCATTTTGGTGATGAGTATTCATGACTGAGGAAACACGAGAAAGTCCTACATCTATTAGAATGTGAAATTGATTGAATGTTCCCAACTTCATGTTAGGAAAACCCCACTGCCCTGACCTCTGCATCAGCACTGAGTGAGCAGCCGTGCACTAGTTAAACTCTCAAGCAGTTAATTAACAGAAATTTTATTTTCTTCTTCAGTGAAGTCTAGGATGCTACCACAGAAAGGAAATAAATTTGAGCTCAGTTTTAGTCTTTCTTGTTTCATCTGATAGCTCAGTGTCTCCAAATTGGTTCTTGATTGTTTTAATCAAGGTTACTTTTTTGATTTCTGCAGGAAATTGCTTTTGGTCCTGGTATTAAACTGTCAGTGATGTGCTACTTTAGCACTTCATAAAGGAAGTAAACATTTGTCTTGCAATAAGTAGTGAGAGTTTGTGAGTGCCAGCTGGCTCTTCTGGGCGTTCCTCAGAAAGGAAAGGGAGCTTGAAAGAAACAAATGACACCTTTTTTTTGTTTTGTTTTCTCCTTACTGAAGACGTACCAGTAACATATCCATCAGTAATTAGAGGAATTTAATGATCTGAGAACTTTGCTACTTCCCCTGGCTGCTGAAGCTGACAAGCATGTGAGGTATCTTAGAGTTATTCCCTGGCTGTGGAAACAGGAGTATATTGGCCATTTATATTGAAATGTAAATGCTGAAACAGTTTAACAGCAAACTTACGGATTGCACACGCAGGAAACCTTTGGTGCAGGCGACGCTCAGCTGTCTGTGTCGGATTATTTTGGGTGGTTGACCAAAATATGTGGAGTAAGGAGAGTAGAGGTGCTTGGAGGAGCTATGCACACCTCATTCTCCCTACAGTGTCTGAATTTGGGACTGCCTATTCCCAATTCATGTTTCCCCACTCCCTTTGTATGGTTTTATTCCACAGCAAAATGAGGGAACCTGCGCTCCCCAGCCAGCACAGGGAGCAGGGCCCATCCTGCAAGGCTGCTCACGGCTCTGGGGAGTTCCTCAGCGGAAAAATCCTCCTGCAGATGGGTCAGAGGGGATGTGCAGTGAGGGCAGCCTGTGCCCCAGGCAGCTGCACCAGCTGGGTATGGGAGCAGAGTGTCTTGAGCCAAGTGCCGAGGGCCCGTGGCACCCAGCAGTCAGCTCTGGCTGGCAGGGATGTGTTTTATCAGCAGAAAGTTCTGATTCTGCTGGACAAGAGACCAATTTCACTGCCTGCCACAAAGCAGAGGTTGGGGAGCTGGGATGAGGGCTGGAGACGGGGCAGGCTCAGGCACAAGGCACAGTTCCTCTGGGCAGGAGCAAAGCAGCAGCCGGGGGACCCTGGTGGGACCAGAGGAGCTGGAACCCGCCTGGCCGGGCAGCGCCTGTGCCCTGCTTGGGCCTCTCATGTCAGCCGGGGGGATTTTTTTCTCAAGAGATAATATGGAGCTGCAAACAAGTTTCCAGAAAAGATCAGTCTTGCCTCAGTCACACCTTTAAAAAGGCCCATGATCAGCAAATGAAACTGAAGTTTTCATTGTCCTTTCCACTGTCATGTTTGGGACACTGCCACCACCTGCAGTCCCCCACTGTCCCACCATCTCTGGCGGGGNTTTTACCAGCATTTTCCAGCCTATAATAATCCAACTGATTTTAATTTGAAGTTGAAATTTCACTCTATTTCAACTTTGAAGTGTAGCTTTAGGAGCCTTGTTTTTAGAGTTCATGTAAGAAGTAATTCCATAGGCAGCGTGTCTCCATAAATAACACCAGTGATTCTATTAAATATTTAGATTGCATAAAGTGTCATAATTCATCCTGAAACTTGATAAGCACACTGAGTGTTTTTCAGTGCAGGAAGGGACAGATATTTTTAAGGAACACTTAATGCAGCTTTACCTTGTGTGTGCTTCAAAAGCATCATTAAGGCATAAATTTTTTTCAGTAACACAAGAGTTATTGTTAACAAGAAAAATGAGAGTAGTATAGCATGAGCATTGTTGTAGGAGATTTTATTTCTTTTTCCCCCCAAAATGAAGATTCTGCATTATCTCTGAAGTGTATGATGTTTACAATTCCAGATAGCTATTTTTGACTTTGGAAGTAGTTTAAGGCTAAGACATGTGAAAGATAAGCCAAGCTTTCCCTCCTTATTTCTCTTTAAAAACAGCACAAACACAGTTCCTATTTCAACATTCCTTTTGCTGACTGGTTTTGGAGCAGCATGTTTAGGGGGTGAGGCTGGATACCTTAGTGACTTCCCAAGTGGCTTCAAAAGGAAACTCAATATTCTGACCAGTCTGTCCTCTCCACCGAAAGTGTGTGAACCTCGTTCATCCTCGTTGTGAATGTTTTCTGTCTAGCCCAGTGAGAGTGTTTCTGGAANGGAAGCAAAGGATTTGTAGGCCTGGCATTTCTGGAGCTTCTTTCATGATTGCAGCAGCATTACTCAGATGAAATACTTGGAGACACTGATTTATAATGTCACTTGTGGGAGCTGAGTGACAGTCCACACACTTGAAGCAATAGTTCTTGCTGTCACTTTCCTCTGCAATCTGCTGGGATAATTTCTCATGCCCAGACTACTGGATAAACATTTTTGATGGGAACATCCATCACTCATTTCTTGTTTAGCTGCTACCAGACACTCAAAAAAACCCCAAAAAACCAAACCNTTAATTTGAAGTTGAAATTTCACTCTATTTCAACTTTGAAGTGTAGCTTTAGGAGCCTTGTTTTTAGAGTTCATGTAAGAAGTAATTCCATAGGCAGCGTGTCTCCATAAATAACACCAGTGATTCTATTAAATATTTAGATTGCATAAAGTGTCATAATTCATCCTGAAACTTGATAAGCACACTGAGTGTTTTTCAGTGCAGGAAGGGACAGATATTTTTAAGGAACACTTAATGCAGCTTTACCTTGTGTGTGCTTCAAAAGCATCATTAAGGCATAAATTTTTTTCAGTAACACAAGAGTTATTGTTAACTAGAAAAATGAGAGTAGTATAGCATGAGCATTGTTGTAGGAGATTTTTTTTTTTTCCCCCAAAATGAAGATTCTGCATTATCTCTGAAGTGTATGATGTTTACAATTCCAGATAGCTATTTTTGACTTTGGAAGTAGTTTAAGGCTAAGACATGTGAAAGATAAGCCAAGCTTTCCCTCCTTATTTCTCTTTAATAACAGCACAAACACAGTTCCTATTTCAACATTCCTTTTGCTGACTGGTTTTGGAGCAGCATGTTTAGGGGGTGAGGCTGGATACCTTAGTGACTTCCCAAGTGACTTCAAAAGGAAACTCAATATTCTGACCAGTCTGTCCTCTCCACAGAAAGTGTGTGAACCTCGTTCATCCTGGTTGTGAATGTTTTCTGTCTAGCCCAGTGAGAGTGTTTCTGGAATATTTCCCATTCTTTCTGATGTGTTTGTGCATTGTTAATAACACGTGCTTGAGATTTCACTTAGGTATTTAAGTCTTATCAGAAATCATGTTGTTGGTATGCCAAATACTTGTTTATGGCTATAAGAAATTCACATTTGGAATTGGAGGTAAAAATTGTCAAGTGAGGAAGTCCATGAAGATAGGCTTGACAGACCTTGGCCAGATCCTGGAGTATAACGGGGAATTAACAGATCCGATTTCTGGTGGCCAGAATCAGGATGGGACAGCCCTGTACCCCAGGACAGCAGAGAAGCAGGACTTTCTCAAAAGTGATTAGTTGATTCAGTTTAAGATTCATACAGAAATGTTTTAACTTGACTGGGGGATAAGTGGGCTAAAATTATCACAAGAGAATTCTGGTTTTAGTTTGAAATTTCCAACACCTATCCTGCCAATTCACTGCCATTAAATGAAAGTCTACTAGTCTAGTACCTGCTTCCTTCTCCAGACAAGTTTTTCTTGTGGGGTAGGTTAATACATCTGAAGGCATCAGATCCTCAGCTGAAAGATGTGTGTGAATAATGAATTCAAAACAAGCATCTAATCTAGTTTGAACTGAGTGTTTTGAAAGAAATCACCTTACCATAACAGGTTGGGGTTGATTTTTCTTTTTAATTTTTTTTTTTTCCAGAAGCAGTTACCTCATGGCAACATT
Source organism: Regulus satrapa (assembly GCA_013396955.1). NCBI lineage: Eukaryota > Metazoa > Chordata > Aves > Passeriformes > Regulidae > Regulus > Regulus satrapa. The sequence continues at coordinate 458,268 of VWZN01003861.1, forward strand.
GAACCATACAAATGTTCTCATTCAGAATGTCATTATCACTCTTTGGTTTTGGTGGGGTTGCTATTACAGAAGATGTAGCCTTTAGTAAGACATTCAATTAATTTTACCTTGGGGCAGGATTTAGTGCTAATACTCATCCTCTCAGCTTTAATAAGCTGTTTTCTTATTGCACTGTGATTGTTACTGTTCTGTGCTGTTCTGAGGGTCTCTCCTTGTATGACAGATTTTCTTTCCATGGGAGTTGGACCAGGGAATGATGTGCAAAGCTCCTGCTGTGTGTGTTCCTTGAATTTGCCCTTCTGCACCACAGTGAGGTGACTTTTCATCCTGGATGCTGCTCTTCTGCTCCTTCACCTTGGGGCATCTCTGCCTCCTGGGCCTCACCTACTGCTCAGTGAGAAGTGATAAGGCAGCTGTGATCAGGACAGATTATTTCAGTTTAAGCAGCATTTGTGCAGTAAGAATTAGGATTTTCTCTATCGGTTTTCCCCTGAGCAGGGACTCGTGTGAGGCTGTGTAGGAGCTCTGTGCTTTTGGAACAAGAGCAGCCCTCCGAGGAGAAGCTGGAGTGAGGGAAGGAGACTTGAGTCAAGCAGCCTGTGCTGCTGGAGCTGTGACATTGCTCTGGGAGCAGCCTGAAGCTGCAGAGGGGGGATGCACCACCCTTGAGCAGAGGCAGGAAATACTGAGTCACACGTGGAAAGGACTTCAGCTCTCTTGCAGCACACTGAGCTGTTACAGCTAATTCCTAGAAATTTCCTGTTGCAGAAGTGGATCTGTGGAATCTGAACTTGTGGCATGCAGCTGAAGGGCTTTGTGTCTGAAGTGTGCTGGTGTCTGTGCAGGGGCGCAGAGGTTCCACATTCAGATGGGATTTGTGTGTGCGCTCACACTGAGCAAGGCTGCAGAACGGAGCACAGCGACTGAAAACTCACAGCTCTGCCTTGGTGGGTCCTGACTAACCCTGGAGTTTATAAAATCAGAATGGAGAGTCAGCTACAGTGAACTGAGCCTGAAGAAGGTATATGGCACGAGACAAAAAAAATTAGCAAATGTAGGCAGAGAGCTGCATATCAATGGGTGAATTCATTCCTGGACTTGGTGCTCATCAAAATGCTCCAAAGGGAAGAAAAATCTTGAGCTGGGAGGGACCTCTGTGGTGGTGAGAGTAGCTACTGGAGGCAGAAATTGCAAGGGACTTTGAAAAAATTGTCTTTTTCTGAAGTTCAGTGAGCCTTGTTGATAAGCTGTGAGAGATTAGTAAAGATCTGTGAAAATGGATGGCTGTCCACTATTAGTGAACCTTGTCATTCCTTCCATATGCCTTTAAAGGCTAAATTCCATGTTTTCATTTACTCGATATAGTTCCCTGAATAATTTGGTAAAGAAAAATAATCTTAAATTTCTTATATTGTATTAATGTGATGAGCACTGATCACCAACACTCTGTACTGAACACAATCCAGTAGATGAAAATGAGCATTGTCAAGGTAGTGAGTGCATAAATTCAGGAACAAACTGCAAGTTGTGCTTCTTTTCCCTCCTCATATTGGATGAAAATAACTTGGTGGAAAGTGAAAAGACCTAGTTAAGGTATTGATTTCTATTCTCATAGGTGATGCATTGTTTTTATTTTTGCGTTGTGTCTGAGGGCTTTGTTTTTATAGGGAATATATAAAAGGCAAATATTTAAAAGGTAGTTAAGCAATAGGTAGTGAAAAATAGATTACATTTTTCACCAGGAAGGCATCAAAAGCTAATCCAGATGGGTGCTGAAATAGATCTGCAGAATTTATTGGTTAGTGCACTGAATGGGCAAAGCTTCCTCTGCAGTTCAGTAGCAGCCTTAAATGATTGTGATGCAGTTTTGGAAACCACTTTCAGATGAGTAATGGTTCAAGATTTCTTATTTTTTGTGTGTAAAGAGAAATAGTGTGCACATACAGGTCCTCATTAGTTAGTCCTAACATTTTCCAAGTTGACGTAGTTACAAAGCAGGTAATTTAGATGCAATGAGCTTTGAATATCTTGCTCAAGGAAAGCTTTAGGTATTGATTATCTGAAAAGCAATTTGTAGCAATGTGTTTAATTTGATAGAAGAACATTGAACTGGTAGCAAAATGGTGATAATGGAACTTTAACAAAGTAAAATACAGCTTTAATAATAAAAAATAAAGTGAAAAATACCTCTTAAAAAAATCCCCAGAAAGCCACCAACTTCCCCATGATTTTTATGAACTATTTTTTTGTTCCTGAAAGTATTTGAATTCTGAATAAAGGTAGTCTTAGCAATGTTAGAGTTCTTAATTTTCAAGAAGTTGAAGGAAAATACGTCTCCAAGAGCTGAAAAAAAGAGTGAAGTAATCAATAATTGCAACCAAAATATTTGCATGAAGCAGATCCAAAGCACTTAAAGATTTTGGCAATAATTCTATGGAAGGGGTCAAGAGGCCTACTAGAAAATCTGGGTATTTCTGTGTCTGTATACACAAGTAATACCCAAAGTATACAGCTTAACATATTTCATCATGGTTGCATTTCTTCTTAGTCTGCATTTTGTAATTCTGCTGCTCTCTAAAAACATTCTCTGTCGTTTCTTGGTATAGCTCTATTATTGCCAGGGTACTTAAGAATTTTACATGAGACTTTGTGTAATAAACTTCAGCAGGAAGAACAAATCTTTTCCTGGTGTTATAATCACAGAACTTAAGGACTGAGGAAGAAAAATCCCTACAATTCTACTGCATGCTTATTTAGATGAGTACTTTCAGAAGTTTATTTTGCACAGTTAAAGATCTCTTTCCACAAAGCTTTTTGAGGCAGCAATAGGATGGTTCAACAGTGTTTCCAAACAATGAGTATGAATTTATTCTTTGTAATGTTGCCCAGGTTTTAGGGGAGGATTCTTCCAGTTCCTCTTTTCTTTGGGAGAGGATGGTCAGGATGGTAAAAGGAAAACTCTGAGTCTGTGGTACATCCTGAGCTTAGCCATGATCTCTCTTTGCACTTGTTTAGGTGATTTATCTTTAATATTTGTACATACAGAAGATACTGCTGAGTTTTCATTTAAGGCTGAGTTTTCCATGTGTTCTTTTTACCTTGACAAGTTATCTGTGCAGTCAGAGCACAATGAACTCCTTGGTATTTAGTTCTCCAGTAGCAGAGAAGGCAGAGAAGTTTCTTTCAGACCTGAAAATTCCAGCTCCAGGTGCCTTGAATTCAACCTTGCTCACCTCTTGGAGCTCGGCAGCATCTCCAGATGGCTGTCCTGCCCTTCTGCTGCTTGGTTTGGAGCTGCAACCCCTATTGATGCTGAAAATTCAGTGGCTCCCTGTGACATTGTAGGTCATCATTTTCAGTAACTTCTCTGTCTGGGTTGCAGTGAATGTGAAAATTCCAGATGTTGCAACACCTAAAGCCTCTTCTGGAGGTCAGATAGAAATAACTCCCAAGTGCCCCAAGACGAACAGCAGAGGGAAAGTGATGTTCAGGTGCGAAGGAATGGCTCTGTGGCAGCAATGTGTGGTGTCAGCACGGGTAACCTCATGAAGCTTTATTTCCAACACAGTAGTTTTAGCTCACATATGGAGGATTGAATGTGCATGAGAAGCCCTTTGCTCTGGGTGTTCCCTCTACCTGTTCCTCCCTGTGTAACTTTGGTGCAGAATTACTCTGCTTTTTTTGAGAGATTTAATATTTTCTAAGGGAAAAAAAAATAATTGGAGCAGGGCTTTATAATCAGCACACATCTCCCTGAAACATTACTAAGTGTGCCTTTCATTTGAGTTTTCAGAAACCATTTCTTCCCCCCACTCAGTCCAGTCTCCAATAATGCTTTTTTTTTCATCACATCAATCAAATCACTGGAACACAGGATGAAACAACACGTTGGCAACAGCCCAGAATTCGGGTCCAGCTTGTTCCAGTCAGGCACTAATCAATGTCAGCTGAGAACTGAACTGCCCCTGGGCCCGACTGCCTGGGCTGAGCATCTTCCCTTGAATACCCAGCTCAGGGAGCAGGGTCTGGCAGGGACAGCAGGGGGGAGCCAGCTGCAGGAGGCAGGATGAACCAAGAACTGGGTGAGCGAGGGCCCAGGGAACGTCCCTCTGAAATGTCAGCAAAACAAGGACCTTGGAAAGCAGGGAGGATCAAGGTGAACACGTGGAAGGGAAATCTTGCAGTCTAACTTGGCTGAGCGCTGTCTCAAAAGACACAAAGTACAACGGCACACTTCCTGTTGTGTTTATGTGGGCATGGCGAATCTGACATCACTGAAAGGTGGTGCTATGAAATTCTAGGCTCTGCAGAAAGGTTTGTGCTAGAAATGGCTCGAGCTGGCTTGCCTAAAAGCTGCACTAAGGGAGAGCTACTGACACCATGCCCACCAGACTGGATGGGGATTTGGACGTGTCAAATTATAATTCTCAAGTATAATTCTGAAAATAAGATGTATTTTGCACAGACTTGAGGAGCTAATGTTAGCTGAACACTGGAAAGTGACATGGGAGAGAGAAGTGAAGTGAATGTTGAGTTTGAATTATGGAAGTCGGTACCATAACATGGAAGCAGCCAGAGTTGTTGGCCCTTTACACTTGGGCAGCAGTAATTTATGTCCTGGGGAAGAGACTTAAGGTGTCAGTAAGGAGTGATGTTATTAACTGTACTTAAAATACTTGACTATATTCCCACTGGATATGTTGTTCTGATTAAAAAAAAAAAAAAATAAAAAAATCTCAAGACAAATCAAACCCAACACCCTTTTCTGTTCCGTGAGTTGGCCTTTGCCCCTGCATATTTATTCTGCCTAATTATGCTGGAAAACTTCCCATCCAAAATGGTGGGTCAAAAAAACCCCAAAAAAACAAAAAAACAAAACCACCAAAAAAAAAAAAAAAAACCAAAAAAAACCAACAAACCCCAAAAAATCCCATCCTGTTTGTGTGAAATGAAGAAATGAACAGTTTAGACTTCCAATTGAAACTTCAAAGCCTTTGTTTGATATTTTCTAAATCTGTCTCCTGGCTGCTTTAGGCTCTAAAAATGGTACTTCAATAATTAGATTGCCAGAAGAATTCTCACTAACCACATAAATCTGCATTTGATGCACTTGGAGCTGTTCCAGGTCGCTTGCTTACAAAAGACAAATTTTGTCCTAATTCTTGGAATTACTTCTTACATCTTGGCACACGGAAGCAGTTGTACGACAATAAAATGGTGGAAAAAATGTTCATCCTAAATTCAAAGTGATCAAGAATGGACAGGAATCCAGGCTTCCTATAGCAGTTACTTTCCACGTTCTTAGTTTATTGTAATGTCCAGTAATAGGACAACCCTACTGCTTTCCTTTTTTGGTCATATTTTGGGTTTAGTTCCCTCAGATCTTCAACTGCTTAATGCTTGTTTAGTCACTTTCTTGATTACAATCTCCCGCTCCATCCATTTCAGAAGAGTGAAATCCCAAGCCCCAATGGCCCAGCTGGAGTTTTGTGCTCACCAGCTGGAGCAGAACGAGGGCAAAGCTGTCATGACACAAACAGCCCCGACCTGGGAGCTGTGTGCCACCCCAGCCTGGCTTGGAACTCCAGGCAGTTTCAGTAAGGAGGTGTAGTAGGAAAGTGGATCTGGATTTGAAGGCCTTCAGGGGCAGTGATGGAAATATATCCACAAAAGCCTTCAAATCCAGATCCACTTCTGTATGATCCCCTTACTAATATTATATCGAGTTTCATTTCTAGATTGGGAAGAAGGCAACAGGCTCAGTGCTGAGCTCTGCTCCTGGAACACAGAACTGCTGGGGATGGTGTGGGAGGCAGGGGCAGTGGATCCTGCAGAGCGTGACCACTCCACTGGCCAAGCTAAAATGAGAAAGAGGAGGCATTAAAAAGTGAGACTAACAATGCAAGTGAAAATAATGGACTGGAAAATGTAAATAATTATGTTTTACAGTGGTTATGGAGGGAAAAGGCTGCTGCTGGATATTTAGCAGTTGTATTGGAACTTGAAATATGTTTTCTGCACAGTGTCCTGGCAAAGAATTCCATCTGCGATGTGAATTTTGATTTTCTCCATGCTTAAAGGTAGATGATTGTACATGACAGACAGTAAAGAACATACAAGTTCCAGTAAAAGACCTTTTAAAGAAAGGGAAAAATAAAGTTAAATCTTTTAGACTATACATAATGAGATAGTAATCTACAATAGCATTATAATAATTTTAATGATAAAGAGTGGGTTTCTAAGGCATGAAGCCTCAAGCTTAGCAATCATTCTGACTGTGAAGCCAGCTTTTAGAGTCACTACAGGGTAAATTGGTATTTTGACATTCAGAGACCTTTTCAAGAAGTAAAAGGTTAATAGCACAAGGCCTTTTCTTTTGTAAATTGTATTCTCTGTGAGGAGGGTTGCTGAGGGTGAATCATAAAATGCTTCAGTACTCCTTGAAGAGAAAAGGATAGAGGAGCAATTAGATTATGGAATCATGAGAGTTCACATATAGAGTTACATAATTTCAGGATTTCTTCCACAGTGACAGGGAATAATGTCATAAAATAAAGCTGTGTTTGGAATCAGGGCTACCTCTTGCCACCAGAAAGAGAAGCTTTATTTTCCAGTTCTGTTTTTGGTTTTTTGGGTTTTTTGTTTGTTTGTTTCCGTATGTTGTATGTTCATTAAAGGAAGCAGTTGCTTTTTTAATCCCAACGTTTCTAAATTTCTCCTGAGAAGAGACAACTATGGTCACAAGGACGTTTTATTTCAAGGCCCAAGTTATTATTTGCCAGTCTTTTTAACGAGGCACGTGAACATTTAAGGCTTTCATTTGCACTTTAAAAGTGTTTAAACTCTCTGAAATACTTCAAAAGCATGAGCAGATCAGTGTTTTTGTGCCTGAAAGTGGAAACAAGATTGGGAGCAACACTTTTGAGTCTTTCCTGCTGATCAACTTCATTAAACCAACAGTATCTGGTTTCCAATTGGGAACCATATTGGATGCAGACTGCCCTCATTCCAATGGGTTTTACTAATTTTCTACAGCAAGTGCAAGACTGAGCTTGGGATCTTCAATTCCAATGCCTCAGAATAACCATTATGGAGTTTTCTTTCCAAGAACTGTCTTGGAATAAATGGTGTGAGGAAGCCTGTGCAGCCCCGAGTTCAGCCAAATCCTTTTTGCTCTGTGCAGCATGGCTGGTCACAGAATTGTCCTGATGGTTATGGTGTCCCTGGGAAAGTTCTTGAATGTTTTTCCCCTGGGGGTTGGAGATATGAAATTAGAAAGCCTAAATGTGCAGAAATCTACAAAATGTATTCACTAGATACATAAATCTTTTGAAGTGGAAAATTCCATAAAATGCTCTCAGATCCTTCGTTCTTTGGTGTTCCGTGCCTTTCATGCAACATGCAGAGCAGATATTGAAGGGGGTACTGTTAAAATACTGTTCTACAGCCTTCCAGATCAACGTACATACATATGTAAGCACTTACAGGGAAAAGTTGGAATTTTCTACAGTACTTTGATTTCAATTACCGTATCCATTAAAGACATCCATAAGGGGGAAAAAAAAATTTCTACTGTCAAAGACCACAAAATGTTCACATTAATAAAACATTGCATATTTACAAAATACTTTTAATTCTTTATACTTAATGTAGACTTTAACTTAGACAGAAAAAATAATTATTGAAACATGCTTTGAAAAGCTCAGACTGCTCTATAACCTGGTGTGTATTATAAATCTTTACAAACTACTAAATAGAGGCCAGAAGGCTGACTTGCCAAGGTCATAGCCCCTAAGTAACACAAAAACAAAATCCAGGTTTTCTGGTTCTTGCTTTAAGCACTAGATATTTCCTCTCCATGCTCAGAAGAATTTTTTATGTGAGTGTGCTGGCAAAATGGGGGTTTAGCTGCCTAAGCTTTGCACTGAACATATTTTTTAACTTAAACATTACTGAACTTTTTGAGTCAATAGTAGGAAACCACTCGGTTGTGAGTAGGTGAAGATCTGAACCCCTGATGCCAGCATGCGCTAAATGATATTTTAACTTCTCTCATTGCAACTTTTGAAGCAAACATTCTAGGAAGGCACTTAGGCTTCAAAACCAGACAGTTCTCCTCCACACATTGGTGGTGTGAGCCATCCAGGGTGAGGTAATGGAACATTTCACACTGTGGCAGTGGCACTGCTCTAAGTGAAGTGCTAATAGCATTCAATCACAATACACATGGGATTTAGAACAGCTTGGAATGCTTGCTTTTCTCCAAAGATGCCAAAACGTGCAGCTTAGGTTTGTCCTCCAAGACAATGCAAGACAATAAACACTTTTTTCATGTGAAAAGGCCTTATTTAGGGTACATTTTGCCCCATCTTTGTGATTTGGGTTCCAAACAGAGGAAGTAGTCAAATATTTAAAACCTGAAGTATGTGGGTTATAAAGCAGCTAATCTCTCACCTAAGGATTGCTTGACCTTAGTGTGGAGTTGGTCACTCTTGTGAAAGAGAAGTGTTCACTTCTGGGTCTGCAGCTCTGAAAACTTCTGCATTTAATACACTTCAGTGGTGGAGCAAACAGTCTGTATTTCAATTTCTAGCCATGATTTGTGCCCCTCTAACTGTTTGGGGGTTTTAACAACTGCTGGTGTAGACCGCCATGAATAACGAATTATTATGCCTTGAATTAGAAAAACAAAACAAACAACAAAACAAACCCTCCATGTTCTCTGATGCAGAATCTCTCAAATTGCCTAGTGACAATTTCTAGCTCAAAAGTGGAGTGTACATTTTGACTCCCCAGTCTCCCCTGTAACCATTGCCAAGCCTGCTATCAAAAGTAACACCCACAAGCCTGAAAGGATGCCCTGCTGTGACCTCCCTGGCCTTTTAACTGTTTCATAAGTATTGAAATGATTTAGATTTTCCAACTAATTTGGTACTTCCTTGCAGGATTATTATACTCCCTGTAAACAGAACTAAATGTATTGCCTGCTACATGCAAGCCGTGTTCTTACTGATTACAGATTTAAGAAGAAAATGCTCATTTATTAGAAGGCTTTTCTGTGGGAAAAGCATATAATAGTAGGCTTTGCTTCCTGTCCTTTCCTCCTTTTGCTCATTCATTTACTTAAATGCTGAGCATGAAGCAGAAAAAGCTGTGGCAAGCTGTGTGTGCATGAGAGAGGTAACTCGTTAGTTAATGCTCTATAGTTGATGGAATAAATGGCAGGGTAAGCAGCAGAGGGGACGTAATGTTGAAAGCTTGTTTCTGATATGGGATACAAATCTAATACAGAAAACCTAATTTAATTTACTAAGCTTTTATTGGAACTACTTTTTGTTTACTTCGTAAGCTGTAATTTAAAATTCTTTAACACGTTTAAAGCATTTTCACCAGCTGTGAAGGTGAAATGATCCCATCTCAGTGTGGGCTTTCTGGCACTTCCCACTTTGACTACTGGAGCAATAGCAGATTAGAAACTATAACAGGGAGCAAGTGAATTCAATACCATCCATTACTGGAATTAAACTGACAGAATAAACTAATTCCAAATTTCAAGGACAATTGCAATTCAGTCTCTGAATCTAAGCAGGAGAGAGTAATAGACGGTTTAAGTTTCATTCATGATCTCCTACATAATTACTGTGCATGGGAGCTCTGCTCTGAGCGGAAGAAATCCCGTTTAAATTCTTTCTTGCTTCAATTTACGGCACTTTTTGTGTCCCGTGCAGGGAATCCCAGCGTGCCGGGGGACGAAGTGGCAGAACCCTTCGGGCGTGGAGATATCTTCCCTCTTAGATGGAGTGGATTTTTGAAAGAAGAGGGGCAGGTTGCTCATCTTTTAACCTCCTTGAAAGGCATGTAAGGATTTTCCCTTGGCTTCCCCTCTGCTCCCTTGGCTGCTGCAGGGGAAGCCGTGACCTTGGATCCGCGACTTTTCGTTTTACACCGTATTCCAAGAGCAGCACACTCTTATTTCAACGTTCAGAAAGGAAGGCACAGGTGCCAGCGCTGCTCGCTCAGCTCACCTCACCCTTAGGAAGGCAGAGGAAGCTCCGATCTCCCGGCGGAGGAGGAGGAGGAGGAGGAGGAGGAGAAGGATCGCGGCGGGG
>VWZN01003861.1:472840-598984 GCA_013396955.1 Regulus satrapa
GGGCCCGCGGCGGAGGGGTCGCTGCGAAGCCCCGGCCGTCCCCTCCGCGGGTTACCTGCCCGGCCCAGGTGGGGCGGTGCAGAGCGGAGGAGGCTGTTTTGGAGGTTGCCGCCGCTCCTGATGGATGTTTTGTGTGTGTTTGCCTCCGCTCCCGGGTTCTCTTTCATCTGAGGACGCATCTGGCTCCGGCTCTGTTAAACTATCTGCCTTCTGGTACCGTTCGTAGATAACAGAAAGAAACCTGAGCCCGAAAGGCAATTCCCCACCTTCTTCCACCTAACGTGACCTTCTCGGGCGCCTTTGAAGCTTTGCTGGTGCTCCGGCGATGATGGCAGTGGTGGGTTCCCTTGGGCTGTACTAAGAGCCTCTTGTTTTCTTTTCCCTTTTTTCTTAGAGGCATTTCATCTTTAAGGGCCGGCTGCTCGCGCTCACTTTTATACCCACCGAAGCCATCGCGAACCATGTTGTGTGGCGGAAGAAGCGCGTTTCTGTGCCTTGGGATGGTCCTGAGCTTTTGGAGCTCCCTGAGTTGGGTGCCTGTTGGAGGATGCCCGCATAAGTGTACGTGTATTGCTTCCAACGTGGATTGTCACGGACTGGGACTCAAAACTGTGCCGAGGGATATTCCCAGGAACGCGGAGCGACTGTGAGTACAAACCGTTAAGGGCTTCTCGGGCACTTGTAGGAACACCTGGGACGAGTTTCCCAACACCTGCCTATCAGTGCAGAGCGCTCGGTAACAGGAGTTTCAGCAATCCAACACGGATTAATGTTTTCAAGAGGGAAGGGGAGGAGCTTTTCAGGAGTTCCAGCGCTCCTGCCGCTGTGCCTTTGTACAAAAGCATCGGTTTCGGAGTTTCACGTTAACTTTCAGCTGCCGCCCGATCGGGTTTTGCAGTGACTTGCTTGAAATGGAGTTCGGAGCCGTACCTGGAGTGCTCCCGGCTGTAATCGCTGTCAGTGCAAACACCAGTTTAATATGCAATTAGAAACCTGGATGTTTTCACCTGGCGGCTGGTAGCAGTTTCTCCTTTACTTTCTCAGCATGGTGATTTCATCACCATGGAAAACCGACTGCTTCCATAAACTAATTCAGATGGAGAAGTCACATTAAACAGCCTCTAATTTCTGTTTTAAACTGCTGCGGGGAAGCTGCTTATTCAATTTTTAATCTGCTTCAGGGTTTATGATAGCAACGTAACGCTGCGGGGAGCACGGGGAATCATGAATGTGTTCCTAGCAAATCCCCTGTATCGTAAGTTCTCGGGAGTTTTTTTTTTAGCTGACTGTTTTTACCCGCTCAGGGAGTTCCTAGGGAGAAAACTGAAAGCAAACTTGAGTTTTCTGATAGAGTTCTGGCACTCTCCCGGTGCAGGGGACGGCGTCTGTGCCGTGCCTTAATGCATAGCAGATGGCACATCTCGGAGTGCCCGGAGAGGGACCGGTCCCGGGAGGAATGTTCGCCAGAGCCCCGGAGGGCGCGCCCGGCTCTGCCCCGGGGGCTCAGCCCCCAGCTCAAAACGCTTTGGAACTTGTAAGCAAACGCTGTAGGTTGTATGGCCTGGCTTCCTGTCTTATTTCCTTCTGGGTCATGGACCTGGGGAAACTTCAAATTCTCAGGCAGTTTTTCCTCCGAGGAAGAAAAGCTGGATGAGGTTACTAAGCAAACAGAGTTTGTGTGCTAAGAGCACTCCTAAAGGCTAAGTTGTGTCCCAGAATGAAATTTTATAGAATCCTTGGCTGTTTCTAAATGCGTTTTATAGCACTGAGAGCTCTTAAATGATAGCAATATGCAGCTTTCTAACGACACTATTCTACAACCTTTAATGTTTTGTGGCCATATCAGCCCTCCTTTCAACCTCAGCAGTGTGAGCAATAGCTTTCAGATGTCAGTGCTACGGAAAGCTTAACCTCTGGGCCTGAAACCGTGTACTCTAAAATTGGTGGGTAGCAACCTGGCATTTTAGAGCCCAAAAAACCCCAAATCTGGAGCAGCAAGCCTCGCAGCAATCCAGTACCAGGGGAGCATGCCAAGTGTGTGTGATAACACGGGTGGTTTGTGTGCTTCGCTGCTGAGGGGTGTGAATGGTTTAACGAGTTCAAGGCTAGAATTCAACTTTGAAATTGCAGGTTAAAATGATTCACAAGCGCAAGGTCAGTTGGCCACCTGAGAACCATTTCATAGATGGTAATTTGTTATAGCTGGAGTTTTGGGGGCCTGAATCCGTGTTGTTCCTGGGTTTCATTTGAGAGAGCAAACCATCACAGAGATGTGAACTTTCCTTGCCTTCTGCAGGAAACTGAGGCAGAAGAAGAAGGCTCTTGGCCTTGGCAGGTTAAGTGTTAAAAAGAATGGAGGAGAGCATAATTGCTGTCTTGGTCTTGTTTTTTTGGTGTTATTTACAGATTAAAATTTTAGATTAACGGCTGTGAAAAGAACAATAGTAGCGATTTCACAATGTTCAGTTTGAACATTTAACCTCAGAGATACCACCGCTGATAAATATGAAATGTAGCTGTGTTGGATGGTTTGTTTGGGGTTTTTAAACATTTATAAATAGTATATTGTTGGATCATTCAGTGGCTGAAACCTTGTGGAAATAGGATACAGAAGGTCATGTGGTAACACTTTATCTCTATTTTAAATACTGTTTTCAGCTTTCATTTCTGTCAGTCCATTGTGAGCCTGTTTTTGTAGTGTACACCAACATCTTCATTACCACTGTTTTAAAGCTTGTATCAGCTCCTTCAAATCTAGATTTCTACTAATTGCGCTGACTCGGGTTTTCTAATGTAAGCAGTAGAGAGAAAAAGACTCTTATTCCTCTGAGTCGAAATTCTGCTCATAGGTGAAACGTCAGTCAGCCACAGGATATATCAGAGAATCTCACTTTGCCCTGTGGTCCACAGCAACCTGTAACTATTTATGACATAACAGTGGGTTGATGTGTAATTTTCTTACTCTGTATGTTTAGCATGTAAATAAGACCAAATTGATCGTATCTGAAATCACAAAAATATTTTTAATCTCGGAGAAGTGTTTATGTGTTGGGAAAATAATTTTAACAAGTTTCTTGATGGCCACACACGAAGTGCCTTTTTCAGCTGTTATGCTCTGGAAAGGTATTTATTTCTCTGCCTTCTCCTGAGCTAAAAATTCCGCATACCTGTTCAAGTCGGAAGCTTTTTTTGCTTTAATTAGTAGGAGATCTAATGGCACCACTTAAAATATTTTGCCACCGAACTTCTGGAGTTATGTTTGGACAAATGTTACAGATTGTTTGGGCTAATGGAGCCAAGTTAAATATTATTCAAATTTGTGTTAATATGAAACCCAGGAAAACTGAAAATACAGCATTAAGGAAACAATGGGAAATGTCTTTAGGGGGAAAAGAATTTCTTATTGTCAAGTTCTATTACATGAACTAGCTTTGATTACTGCTTCTTCATGAGAAATGAGATGCATGCTTGGATTTTTTTTCTCTGAACGCTTTGAAGGTCTGTAGGTTTGTACCTGTGATTCTTACCTTGAAGGAAATCCACAGATTAACCAGTGATCACAGAAAGAGAGCTATGAAACAATCCCAAACTTTTATTTTTAATTTTTAGGCAGCTTGATCTTTAATAGTAGCTTTGCAAATATAGCAAGTAGTGTTAGGTTTGTGTTGCAGTTTATGCCTTGTTATTACATTCTATGATAGTCTTCTAATTGTGTGGTTGAGATGGGAGCTTTGGCTCAGCTCTCACAAAGGGCTAAAAAGAGGTGAAAACTCTCCTGGTGCACCATGAAATTACTCAGTCTGGAGAAAATCAGTGGTGAGGCAAATCATTGTCACTTCCAGGAGTGACTTCCAGTTATCCTTGCTCTGGGGGAGGAATGCTCAGGATAGCCATCGTATTCCATATTTGCAATATTTCCTCCTGTTGCACAATCTGATGCTCCTCAGAGGCCCTTGAGCAGGCTGGTAGAGCTGCCCTTGTGTTTGTTCTTTGTATTTACTGATCCCTTCCACACTTGTGAAGTAAATGAGCACCTAACCAAAAGTAGAAGTTGATGGAGTTTTTTGTGTTCTGGAGAAAAACCTAGTTATTTATTAGATAAAATAAATTATCTATATTTATAATAAAAATAAATCTGGAGTGGGCACAGTGATTCTTATAATTTAGCTGGGCAATTGATGAGACATTTTGACCGAATGAAGGAAGAAAATTTAAGGATATGCAAACACATCCATGAGAATCCCAAATATTTTACCTATCTGAAACATTCCTTAGGTTTTGTACATCAGACTCCCATAATCAGAGTTTCCTTAGCTGTGCCTCAGTTCTCAATGTGTTTATTTATATAATTTCCTGCAGTGGAATTGCTTTCTATATATGTAGAATATTATGCACGTGGCCTTTTATGACACTTAATAATGCTGATAGTCACGTTTAGTTTGAGGTGATGCAGAAATGCAGTGGCAGATCAAGGCCACCTGCCCGAGAGTTGAGTTCTTCAGCTCTGAAAGGAGCGAGTGATGCTGAGAAACTGCTCGGGAATCCTCTGGGTCAGTGTCTGCTTTCTGTTTGAATGTGCAGCGTTGAGCCTTTGTGGTTTCGCTCCCATTCACGCCTGCTTATCTCCCTGTCTCTTAGCAGCACGTTATATATGTATAAAAGCTTCTTTGGAGAATTTAACCGTGTTGGAGTTCCCGATGAGTTTGTTTGGTGGCTTAGGCTCTTGTTTAATTGATAGCTCTCCTGTGTTAGTCATTGCTTTGTTTTGTCTTTCATTTGAAGGATTCTTTACCTTGCGAAGTTGATAAAGCTTGCAGGACTAATCTGTTCTGTGCTTTGTCTGAGCAGCTAAATTGAGTGTGTCCACATTTAGGTGCAATTTAGAAGCTTAGTCATCTGCTTACTCCTGAGTTTTCATGTGGTCTGGGGTTTCTGCTGCACAAATATATGATTATGGTGGTTTTGGCCTAGGTGCATGGTGCTGCTGAAGTTGCACTGGCTTGTAATAAGTCTTCAACTTCCTCATTTCTGTCTCCAAATTAAATCTAAGCTCCTGTCTTGAACGCTTCCATATTCCTGCAGAAGGCGACGTTAAACACATGCAAATATAATTATGTGACTCTTACACTGACATTCTGCTTTTCTAGAGTTCTTCCCACTAGGGATTACCACTCATTTGTTTGTAGTAATTGTCTCCAAAACCTTGCATGGAGCATTTCTCAGCTATTTTTTTTCCCTGGGTCATGTGTCAGTAAGTGGATGTGCATGGCTTTGGCTTGGAAAATCTCGCTCTTGGGGGGACTGATCCTGGGAAAACTCATCTGAGCTCCCTAATTCCACGGGGAAACTTCCCTTTCCTCATATAGCTCTGACCTTGAGTCAGGGCTTGAGTGGATGTTGGCACGACCTTGGGTGGGATCAGTCTGGTGCTATTAAATTTGTTACTAGGTTTTGAAGGGATGGGAGCCGGAAGGAGGATGAAATTAGCTTTTGTAAATTGGTAGCTGCAGAAGCAAGTAGTGGCCGTTGTCGTGTTGCCTGTATTTATTTGCACAAATTTGGATTAGATTTTGAGATGAAAGAGACCAGGTTACTTCCTGCAGAACTTTTTAATGAGCTTCTCTGAGACTATTTACTTTTATTCATATTCTTTCTTTTGCAGTTGAGTATTGATTCATGCAAAGGAATTAGGCCAAAGGAAAATTGCCCCTCTGAAGAGCAGCTGTTGCCTTTTAGGAAGTCCCGAAGTGCAGATGATGAGTGTTGTTTTCATATCCCTGGAATCTGGGCACTTTATGGGTTTGGGCAAGCATATAGCCAAGAATACAGGTATAGCTTACCTGTAGGGATGTGAGGCAAAAAAAGAGTAAATCCTTAGACTCTTTTATTGTTATAGTAGTTGTATAAAACTCCTCGTGTTGTACACTGTCATTTGACCTTTTCAGTGAGAACTACCCTCATCTTTTGGGATGTCACTGCCAGGGTACAAGCATTTTCCAGCTGTGTTTAAAACAAAAGTAGCTTTTCCTGCGTGGGCATTGATTTCTGATATTTGTTGTCTGTGTTTTCAAGAGTATTTAGGCTATTCCTCAGCTTCCACAGAGCAGAGAAAAATTATTTTCTCACAGAAATCTCACAAGATTTTTGGGCATAATGATATAATAGGGGGGAAGAATTTGGCTCTAATAAGGATATTCTGTGAATAATTTCAGTGACTGCATAAAGGAGTGAGCTTGTTTACTGCAGGGACTGTTCAGAAGGCTTAAATGAGGATATGTTCCCTCCCAGAACTAACAGCTCAAATGAGTCGAAGGTGAATTTTCCCAAACCCCTTGATCAAGTTTGCATGGTGCCCCTTGTGCTTGGTTTCCCAGTGTGGCTGGGAGCACCTGCAGGAATCCACTCTGACATCTTGTGGTCCCACAGCTCTCTGAAGGGGCTTCCCTTTCCCTGCTGGGCTTATTTTCCACTCCTGCAAGACTAAACCGGTGTTTGGCCTCCTCAGGGAGGAGGAGACACAGCAAGTTCCTCACTTCAGGTGAGGAAGGAACATAAGTTTGGGGAGCACGGCCAAAGTGAACCTCAAAGGGCAAAGCTTTTTCAAGAAAAATCATGTTGGCAGCATGATGGAGAAGGACTGAGTGCAGAGGCTCCTGCAGTCACCCCTGTTGCAGGGATGCAGACGGGAGCAGCGGTGTTCAGAAAATGTCATCCATGAGGTCAGTTTCATTTCCTGTCCTCTTGGGAGGTGTCAGGGACAGGCTGGTGGAAATGTTCCTCCTGTCCTTGGCTCCGTTCTGCTGCTGAGGTCACGGGAGGCTTCTAGAAGTTCTCATTGATTCAAGTGCTCTGGCATAACACGAGATGTGGATTTTGGCCCAGGACTGCTGTGGTGACTCCCATCCCTCTCACGTTCACTAACAGGTTTTGTTTGTCAGTGTAAAGCCATATCAATTCTACTTTTTTCTTTGGTGTTTAAATCATATTTGGGGTAAGAGGAGGCTTGATTCCAGTCATATTTGGGTTGCAATATGGCCCAGGCTGCTCTGTTTTTTCAAGTCTTTTCTCCAGAGATGTGTAATGCTTTATTTCCAAGTCTGGTTTCAGTGTTTTCCCAGTCAGACATATCATCATTTAAGATCGTGAATGGATCTTGTCAATGGCAAGAGCTGCTTCTTCCCCATTAGCAAATGGCCTTGTAAGCAGCTGACAGTTTGTCTAATGGTATTAAATGCATCAGAGATAAGGGGAACAGGTCTGTGCTCTGTACTCAGTGAATTTGAGATGGAGTTGAAGGCCATCTCCACAGAAAAGAGGATTTGAGGCTGATTCTTACCTCCGCTAGTTATTTTCAGCCTCTTTTCTTCTTCTTTGAATCTGGTCTGTCAGTTGTCTCCGTCAGAATAAATTTTTGTATTTTGCTTTTACACCATCTGTTTGATGGCTGCAGTATAGGTATTTAATCTTATGATGGTTAGATCTCGATGTTTATGATGGAGCTTTTAATTGGATTTTTATCTTTCTATTTGTGAGCTACTTCTTTTTCTAAGATCCTGATTTTGTCTCTCAGGTAGAAATGAGAATGTAGCCATTGGTTCAAATCTTCTTTGCTGTCGCTGGTGAAAGGAAGCATTTACAGTAAACATGAATGTGGTTAAAATAAGGCAGAAAACTCAATTTTAAAGCTGGTTTTGTCTTGACTTCCCATTGATCATCTTTCAAAATCTACATGAAACTTGCTTTTAAATTGATTATAGAATTGATGCTACCCAGCAGTTCATTTTTCCCTGTTTTCCTCAACAGTTGCAATACTGTTGGAGAAATAATTCTGAGCTTTCTGTCCAGGGGACTCCTCAGCAGAGTCCTGTGTGCTTCCTGCCTGGAGGATGCTGTGCCTGCCTTCATTGCTGCTTCAGCTGCCTGGAGAGGGATCAGCCTGGTGGAACCAGTTCCAGGGTAGTGCTGAGGACCCTCAAACACCTGGAAATGTTCCTGGAGCCCAGGCAGCACCGAGGATTTTGGGACACATCCTCCTCCCTGTTGGAACCTCTCTGGCTGCCCTGTGCACCCAAGGTCAC
This sequence comes from Regulus satrapa, assembly GCA_013396955.1. Classification (NCBI taxonomy): domain Eukaryota; kingdom Metazoa; phylum Chordata; class Aves; order Passeriformes; family Regulidae; genus Regulus; species Regulus satrapa. The sequence continues at coordinate 480,919 of VWZN01003861.1, forward strand.
TGTGGTTTGGGGCAGCAGTGTTGTATTTAAGAATTAATTGGAATTAATGTTGTGTTTAGGAATTAATTATCCCTCTTGTGTGGTGTGGGGACACAGTGGTGGCATTGTGCTGTGTCTGCATCCCAGCAGTGACCCACAGGAGCTGCCTGCAGTTCTTCAGGATGTTTTCTCTGCACCTTGACAGCTGTGGGATTCTGCCGAGACACACATGGGTGATTCTGTTTCTGCCAGGGCTCCATGGAAGGGGAGGACAGACTGCTCTGGAGGTCAATGGTTTGGAGATCAGTAATCCATTTTTAACAACCTGTCAACATGCTTGTAGCAAGTGTGGGGAGGATGGTGATGAACTCCATTTCTGATGGATTTATTCTTTTTTTCCTTCCATTCTGGTGCTGTTTCTTGACAGGAACAGTTCTTGTTTAAAGAAACAAAACAAAACTCCAAACCCATTTGTTTTAAAAAACTTAAAATTTGCTAAAATTTTAATTATATATCACTTAAAATACAGAATGCAAGACTGTGCTGGAGTTGAGGACAGTGCCTGCTGTATTCATCAGTTCTGTTTCATCTGCTTGTCTTCATCTCTTTGCTCTTTGTTCTTTGCACAAAATCCCTTGGGAAATCTTTGTTTGCACAGTGCTCAGTATGAAGAAATCTTGAGCTATGGTAAGGGTGCTTCTAGGCATGATAACAGAAATGGTAATAAATTTCATATTAGTGAAGCTGAGGTTCTGACCTGCAAAATCACAGCACCATCAAATGCAGCTTTTAATGGCAGTCTCCACACTTTATTTCAAGAGCTGGATTCTGTCAAGGTTGGCTATTTCAGTGTGGGGAGAGAGGGGCACAGAATGGAGGAGGAAGAGTGTGTAAATCAACTTTCTCATGAAATATGTCAAAAGACAAGCATTTAACTATTAGGAAGGTAACATTTTAATAGCAGAAACAAGGTGCATGCTAATAGTTAGGGGACTATTCCTGAATCCTTGGGCTTTTTTTTCTGTTGGCCTTTTTGTCCTGTGGCAGGTAAGGAATGTGATAATTAAGTGGTGCAGAAAACAAGTGTTAGTAGACTGTGAGGGATTACTGGTGTACCTTGCTGTGGGAGCTAATAAATAATGCTGAAAGTTTCGAATGATGCCATGAGTTGTGAGCCTTCCTCACTTTCTAAGGTCAGAGTTAAACCAGATATTTTAAGGCAGTACTTTAGCAAAACTGTCCTGCTGAATTGTCATCCCTGACATTTTCTCTGGCTGTGCGCTGGGCAATATTGAGCACTTCTTCAAATATTTCAGCAGCTTTTCAAGTTGGAGTAGTACTTGTCTGTCTGTCTGCCTAAGAGGGTTTCAGTGCTAGCATTAAATGTAGTGTCACGTGTTACAAGATGTTGCCCTAATGAAAAAAATTTACTTTACTTGGAAGATTATTTTTTTCCCCACAATCAAGGAGTCCCAAAATAGAAAATATTCCAATTACTAATTTTAATTTTCCTTTGAAGATAACAAAAAGCTTGTCCAATAATGGGGGACACTTCCTTAGAATATTATATTGTGTTCTTTGGGATGTGCTGCCTTATCCAAGGTGAATGCACAAAGAAATCCTGTATGGTTACGCATTCCCTATGTCAGAATGTAATTTAACTTTACATGAATGATTTCTCTGCTCTCCCCATAAGGAAATAGCAAACAGCACTTTGCCCATTCTCTCTGGTTTAGGACAGAGTGTGTAGTATAAAGTTCACATAACAGATGTGATCACAGGCCATTCAGCCCATTAAAGTAATCCTGCATATGTATGTACTGTTTGTCCACAGCTATGGAGACAGCAATGTTTAATTAAAACAGTTGTGTTGTTTAAATACGACTCTGAGAAAATTCAGCAAGGAAAAGATGAGTCCAGAGAGCAGCTTACGTGTCTTGTGCCTTCCTGTTTGTCCTAAAGCCTGTTTTGCCTGGACTTCAGTGGGAACTTAACTTATGGATTTTCTCCAATTTTGTCTTTTGTCTGTGTGATGCTTTTGTTTAGACTGGGAAGGCATTATATTAGGAAGGTTTTTTTGAAATGCTGATTTTGGCAAAACCTGGATGAAACATCTTTGTTCAGGGAGGGCAGCAGTGGTTACAGCATCCCTGAGCAATGTGGGAGCCTCTGGGTCACAAGCTTGTGTGAAATAGTTGTAGAGTGGTGAGAAGAGGCCCTGGCAGCCTCATCCTCTTGAAGTGGTAGAGCTGGTTAGAGATGGGGTTTTGAGAACACAGCTGGGCAGCAAAAAAGAGAACTCATTGTGAGGGAATGGTACGGGGAAGCAGTTGTGCATTTCTGGAATGCCTAGATAAATGCAGCAGGGAGGTTAGCTGGAGACCAGAAAAAAGAGGGGAAAAAAAAAACCAAGATGGAAGGGAAATTTTTGAGCAAAGAGAAGTTGTTTTCCAGAAGTGGAAATAGATACTGAGAAATAAAGCCCTAAGGGAAAGGCTGGTTCTTCAGAGAGATGAAAACACACATCTGGATATAAGTTTCTCAGATAAGAATGTGAAAGTGTAGGAAACAGCCCAATGATCCTTTGGAGCTTTGAGTTTTAATAGATAACATGTGAAAAGGCAGCAGAAGATAAGGAACAAACAGAAGTGTTTTATGGGTTTTGGGGGGTTTGTTTGGCATTGATTTTTGGATTGATGTCCATTTTTTTTCCCTCAGGAAAGTTATTTAGCTAATTGTTTCTGAAGTTTTTTAGAAGATGAGAATGGATTGTTCCCAGTTGATGTTAACTTCATTTTATAGAAGGGATAATTCCCGGGCTGGTTCTTCCACAGCCCTCGTGTATGCAGCAGGGTTAGTGTAAAGTGGGTTTATAAGCATGGGGAGTTTCAGTAACTTGAAACATCAGATCTCTGTGCAAAGGCTTTAGGAAAACTCGAATTTCGTGTTCATTTAGCAAACACTGTGAAATCTATTCAGCTTTACTGCAGCAAGTGAAAAACCAAAAGTGGGATAAGCATGGAGGACAAGGAAGGAGGGAATCTACTCAAGAGTGAAAGAAATCCCTTGTAAATTTGTTGCAACATCTGGTTGCTAACATCAGGTCAATACAACCCTTCCTTCAAAATTCATTTTTCATATTAAAGTGCCCTACACATTTTATTGTGACGTTTTGGCTTCCTCTGCTCCTCAGTGGCCTCTCTAGACACGTAACACCCTGTGTGGTGGTGCTAGGAATGAGCAGAGTTGGTGAAACTGGATGCTTTTTACATAAAATACCAAAACCCTGAGCAGCAACAAAGAGAAAAACCCCAAACATAAACAGTGATCTCTTACCTTTCCAGAAAAAGATCTGGGGAGGGTTTCTAGTCTGTGCATGTCTGAAAGTGAGCAGGGTGATGAAATCAAGGCTTGATTTTCATGCCAGGCTTCTCTAACATAATTTGTTTGTTCATAGAATGTCTTTCCAAGTTATCAAGATTTTACAGCAGCCAGGAGCAGGTGTGAAATATCGCAGGTCTGAACTATCAGGTTGTCTGTATTGGTGAAGAGCACCCAAACGCTGCAGTTCCTTCACTGTGATCTCTTCAGTCACTCACCACACTTTGGTCAGTGAAACACAAAATTAAAGCGGTGTTTGTTTTGCTGGAGTTTGCAGCCGTGCTTTTTGCCCAGATGATCCAGAAGTGTCCAACACTGCAGCACAGGCACATCTCTGCTCATACCCTGGTGAGGTTGCCCATGTGGAAATGCTTGTCGTGGTCCCGTTGGTGCCCTTGTGGCAGTCTGAGCTTTGCAGTAGCCCCGGGCTGGGCTGAGCCCTGAGATCCCTGTAACCAGTTGCTCCTGCTGGACACGAGAGAAGAGCTACAGTTGTAGGAGTTAGGTAGGAATGGCTAAGCAAGATCAAGAATTGAAAAGAAGTAAAAATAATGACCTTTTGTATGTGCAGTTGATAGCCTTGGGTTTCATTTATTTTAGTATGAATTGAAATGATTAGCTTCAGCTAATCTGACGGAGATTGAGCTAATCTTGAGCTAATCTGGCACAGAACTGTTCTTACTACTCTTTATGTTGTACACATCCTGCTTGCTTCACATTAAACCATGGCTCTCTAGCGGCTGTATTTTAAGGTATTTTCTATTTTTGTAATGCTTTATTTAAAGTCTTCTGCTATTCTCTGAATTCCCCTCGAAACAAATGACAGCAAACGCTTGTTTTGCCCTTTTCCTTTGCAAAAAAATGTAGACTCACAGGATTGTTAAGGCTGGAAAGGACTTCAGGAGGTCTCTTGGTTCAGCCTCTGTTCAAAGCAGAGCAGGGAGTTCACACAGGAAATATCAGTTTGAGTTTTGAAAGCCCGAAATTGCCTCCTGTAATCTTTTCAGTGACTTTTCCAGTACCAAGCTGAGGCTGCTGCTGACCAGCCTGCACTTTACCATACTGTACTTTTGCACCTTTTCAAGGCAGAGGTGGTCTTTGCCTGTGTTGGAGGTGTCAGGGCCAGGCTGAGCTGGATCAGCCTGCTCTCTGCCCCAGCAGATGTGTCCTGTCTTCCTGCAGGCTTGCTCAGGTCAGGAGCTCCCAAGGGATGTTTGAGTTGACCCTCTGCCCCTCCTGGCTGCCCCTCTCCTTCTTGAACGCAGGAATGTGGGAGACTCTGCTGAAGACTCTGAGCACCTCAGTCTGCCCCTGGACCATCACATCTTGTTTATTATTTTATAGCTCATCCTCTGCTAGGAGCTTTTCTTGATGACCCGTGCCAGCTTGAGCTGCAGATGAGCTTTGGCTTTGTTCAGACCATCACTCGAGGTTTGGGCAGTGCTTCTGCAACCCTGGGTGCTGTCTGTCCTCTCCCCCCTGTACCTCCTTAGCCCAGGTGGGCACTGGAGGAAGTGCCAGGACAACCTCCAGCCCTTTTATTCTGCCTGCAGTGGGTCTCTGTCTGCCACCAGGGCACAGGTGACACTGCCAGAGGAGATCTGCAACACATCAAGAGCAAGCACAGGACTCTGGGGACAGAGGTGAAGGACACAGGAGTGTAAAATATACTGTTAAATATTATGCTGTGAGCATAACCATTCCTTTATGTGCATAATAAAACCTGTACACGCCAGAAATCAGTCAGGAATTCCTGCAGGCTGAGACAAACATGTATTTCCTTGGAATCACAAGCAGAATATTTGAATCACTCAGTCCATTATGCTGTTTTCTGTGGGCCTTGGTCTGTCTTCCACTGCAGTCTGCTGTAGGGAGTTCAGCCGCTGCACAAGTTGCAAAAAGTTGTTGTTGGTTTTTTTTTTTTTCCAGAGTATTTTCTAACATTTATAGTTTGTCAAATACTTCTTTTTTCTTATTTTTATAAGGATGAGGGCAGAAGTGTGTTATCTGCAGGCAATTCAAGATTGTTTGGACACTCAATGCGTGTTATTAACCGAGCACTGCTGTAATGGGCTTAGAGTGGACAGCTTATTCACAAAATTAGGGCACTTAACCTCCAAGGTCCATTTTTCTCATTGTTCAGACAGAAAGAAAACAGTCTGACTCATACCTGAAGGCCCTCTGTAATCAGAACAGAGGATCTAACCTTTTTTGAATTAAAAGCTGTCGTGTAGGTGCGTTACAAAAATATTATGGACTGCAGCATGGGATTTGCACGCTCCAACTCTTGTGTGCCTGTTTAATTGCTCTTTAAATTTTCCTGAGGTCTGAAACTATCCAGTGTCATACATGTGGTATCCAACAACTGCAGCGAAAACGATGAAATGTTGAATTGTGGGTTGATTGTTACTGTGGTGTGAGATGTCCACATGTGCCCTGCTGGAGTTCTGGAGACTTGGCTGCAAAGCATCTTCCAGCTCGTGCAGTGCTTACCCCACCTGTGATTGTTGCATGGCTTCATTTCCTCTCTGATGCAGGGCTTTGAATATTTTTCTTCTATTGAACTAAATGATGTAAAATGTTCAGAGTGTGCCAGAGTCTTTCTAGAGCTTGGTAGAAATGAAAATAAATTCTCATGCTCCTTTGCAAAGTCAGCTGTTTAGAAGAAAAAAATAATTTGAGTTTTATAGAAATGAAATGTACTATTTAAAAAAAAAGTAATTACCTCAGCTGAACATGATTTTGAAGCTTTTGTCTTTCTTTAGAAGTGATGTTCATACTTGCCCATGTGATTTAGAAACTAGTGGAATTTGTGTATTTCATAAAATCCAGTCCCAGGAATTCATTTCCTGCATTGCAAAACTTGAGATGAAAATATGTTCAATCTGAAGATATGCAGATTGTGCTGCCAGAGGGCTTCAGGATAGTGTTATAATTGAGGAGTTTATCACAGTAACTTTGAAGTTCTTGGATTGAAGGCAAAAGAGAGAATTGCCAAGTGCTTTCTGTTGGGAATTATGGTCATTTAAGGTTAAGAGGCTGGTGGCAGTTCATACCCATTAAAGAAAATTAGCTGCACAGCAGAAATCCTGGGAAATGGTTAAAATAATAAAACAGACACTGGGTGTGTGGGGACTGCAAAGGGCAGCCAGAATCTGCTCTGTGGGTATATTCAGACATGGGAGTGGATTTTTGTCCCTTTCCTGGTCCTGGTTTTAGCATGCTCCCAAACCAAGAGCTAAAGCGCTTCTAGAGAGAGGAGAGCTTTTTGGTTTTTGCCTGCAGCCCTGCAGGTAGCTTTCCTAAAAATCAAGGTTTTCCTTATGGCTTTAAGTTTCTGGAGAGCAAGAGGGAGGCAGGTCAAGGGTGAAAAAAATGCATTGCTGTGGAAAATGCAGGTTCTTTTTCTTTCTAGCTCAGGTGCAGTGGGTTTGGGATCCTGGTTACCTGGGGTGGTGACAGGGCATGGGGAAAACAGCACAGAGAAACTTCCAGGGGTGGCTCAGGATGGCTTGGGCTGCCCAAGTCCTTTAGCAGTGGGGGCACAGAAGAAGCCTTGTTTCTCAGGAGTGAGAGCTGCTTTGGTTACTGGGAGGAATTGGGCTAAAGAGTGTGGATTAATTCATTATCACGAGTTTTAGCCCCCATATTGTCAATGTTGCTTTGCCATTTAAAATAAACCCTTTGGCATGTGGTACAAATGGATGATAGCCAAGGATGTGTGCTATCACTTCAAAACAGGTGCTCTTCAGTTTCTTGGAAAATAATTTTTCTCCTGTTCTTCAGGAACATTTGGAAGTTGAATGAAGTGTGTCCCAGGTGAGGTTTGTTTTGATGGGAATTCTAGATGGTGTATTGGATCCTGACCTGTTTTAAAGGGGAACAAGAGATGTTTCTATTCGTTCCTAAGCTTTGTTCCATGACACACAAATTGCATGCGTTCCTCCTTGGAAAATACCAACAATGAGGTGAAGAGAAATGCCTCTTCCCTGTAGCTTGTGGGGTGTTGGTTCAATCAGGATTGCTGTCAGTGTTTGGGTTCTGGGCTGATTTGTTTGTCCCTGCTGTGACACAAATGTGTGTAGCTTTCAACTGGTGTGTGGTAACCACTTCGAAGACCTAACAGGAACAGAAACTAAACTTTGTGTTTGAGGTTCTGGGACTAGAAATGAATATTTACCTCACTTAGGAAGCAGCTGGACAGGAAAGAATCCTAGTGCTGTTTAACTTGGGGAAGAACTGTTTTTTGAAGTGTATGGCAGTTAATTTTTCTTTAAATACAGTTTCCCTACTGCTTTTATTGAGAGGAGCTTCTCTACTGCTCTGACCGAACTCTTTATTGATGTAAATGAAGAAATAGCTGAGGACTGCAATTAAAGTCTGGTGCTCCTTCTCCTTAGATAGCAGGTTATTTTTGTTTTCCACAGATTTTCATTTTGTGTAAGGTTGTCTTAGGCTGAAGACAAGTAATGTTAATTAGAAAACAAATATTTTTCAAAATACTGCCCGTCTAGGACCTGTTTATCACTGAAATGCAGAATCACTTAATGCCATGAAATTATTTGGCATCAAGGATCTTCAGTTTTGTTGTTGGGAATGTCACTGCTTGCCAGATGGGCACCTGAGAATTCTCTGAAACTGAGGGCAAATTTGTTGTTTCTGAGAACTAATAATAAATAATATGGGATAATGAATGGCTTTAACAAAGTGCTACAATGGTGTTCCTTCTAGAAAGGGAACTAAATTCAGGCAATTTGTTTTCTGACCAAATGAAAACAGAATTAGGTCTGAAGTCTGGTAGCTTTTCAGATCAGAAAAAAAGAAAAGTTAGTTTTTTGATTGCTTTTTTTTTTTTTTAAAGCACAAAATAGAACCTCATCTTAAAGCAAAGGCAGCATTAGCAGTAAGAACAGCAGGACGAGTGTGTTTTGGGTGCCCATGCATCAGAGGCAGCAAAACCAAACCATTCCAGAGATGTAGAGAGAGAAGTGGTTTGTGCTGTAGTGAGACTCTTGAATTTGGCTTCTGCGTGCCTGGAAAAGCACAGGGCTCTAAAATGAGCAGCTGATTAAAAGACCCCAAACCTATAGTCTTGAAGATGTTGAAGCATTAAGTTAGGGATTGACCTGGGTATGTTCAAGATTGACAGCTATGATGAGGGCCCAAACTGTGTTGTCCAGATTATCTTGGATATTATAATAGAGGGAGGGTTCAGATGGTAGCAAAAAACCCCTCTGACTACAGTAACAACTTGCTACAATCCAGTAGCATTGCTGTGAATTTTTGCATTCTTGTATACGAAGGATTTGAACGTTGTATAAGATATTTTATTTATACATATCTGCTGAATTACTGGGCTGAGGATTGTGCAAGACTTCGGCATGTGATTGCTGTTGTTGTTGGCTCTTCTGTAAGAGCTGCACTGCTCATTGTGGGGGTGATGGGGTGTCAGGCTCCATCCTGATTTGGTGCATCAGGGAGGAGAGGGAGGCTCCGAGCTGTCCGGGGTCAGGGCTGTGCTCGCCAGGGCTGGAGAGCCCGCAGAGCTGAAGCCCAAAGTGTGAAGAGACAAGTGGATTTACTTCTCCAGTCCTAAACTTTGTCCAGTCCAAGGGAGAGGGTGGGGGTTGAGAACAGCGTCCGGATGTTTTGGAAGAGTTGAGTGGCTGAACAAGAGTAATTATCAACCAAAATTGAAATTATATAGCAGAGGAAATCTGTGCACTCCTTGCGTGCTCCTGGGAATGTTGGTGCTGTAAGACATTGAAAAGTTTGTCTTAAATTCACTTGATTTTCTTTAGAGAAGAACGAAAGATGAAGCAATGCAGAGGAATTATTGCAATGAAGCAGGGTTTGCTCCAGTCGCTCCAAGCATCCCTGTTTGTAATAAGTATGTACATTGTGTGACTCAGTCTTCAGCATCTACAAAATATGTATTGAATTAAATTGTTATTAGAACATAGCAGGACACGTTTATGAATAAAGCTCCCTTAACAGCTCATCTGAACTCACTTTCATGATGTCTTGTACCATTCTAGTCCAATTCATGTTTCTATTCTCACTGAAATAATTCTTTCCATGTCTGTTTTCTTAAAGCTACCACTGTAGCTGCATTGGTCTTAGCATGCTTTATCCTACAAATTATGCTAAAATAATTTAATAATTTGACAAGGCAGGCCTAATTCAAGAGCTTTACCAAAGCAGGTATAGATGTCATTTCTGATTTCTTTTTAATGGAGTAATAATCAATTTTGGTGCTGACACTCCAGGAGAGACCTGTATTCCTTAATGAAGTTTTCTTAGATGTTTTTTCATTGATTGGACAGTCTTGTTTGAGTGTGGAATGACCAAGAGTAGTAACTGGTCCTGTGGGAGAGAGAGATGTGTTGGGTAGCATTCAAGATCTTCTTGGCCCCACATACTACCCAAAATGCAGGAATTCTGCACAATAAGAATATTCTGTAGAATTATTTCATCTGGACATAGATATGTGTTGAAGTGAAATATAAATTAGATTTTCCTTCGTGGTATTATTTTCCTCATATCTTAGACCCAGATGATTTCTTTTCCAAGAAATCTCTTTGGTTCCAAGAGTCCTTTTGAACACTGATGTGTTTGAAAGCCAACCAAGATTACATGTTAAGGTTTAGCTCTTTGTAGTTGAAACCCGCTAGTGAGCCCATAATCAGCTGCCAAACTTTATAAAGGAAACATAAAATATTATGCTGCCCACAAATACCAGCTGTAAACCACTAATGTCTGCATTAGTTCAGTAACTTCAGAGTCACAAAGTTTAATTGACTAATGGGGCAACCTGTGGCAATCTGCTGCTTTGCAGCAGCCTCAGACCTACTGGGAGCGGGAGGAGGGAATTTTACGTAGTTTATCACAATTTTAGTCTGTTTTTCTTCAAATGGCAGATAAGCCTTGAGGCAGAGCATGCTGGAAAAGGCAAATGTTCAGAAGGTAAACACTGTTTTTTAAAACAGACAGAGGCTGCAGTTATGGTTTGAGCAAAGTGAACTTCGTGAGGAATGTTTCTCTTAAGGTTAGAGCATGGTGCAAGTAACTGGAGTACCAGAAATGGAAACCTCTCACTTAGACACTAAACTTTGTAAGTGATTAATAGGATGATTGATATTGTGTATACAGGATGGGCTGTGCCAATCTGCAGCAGTGGAGGAAAAAGCAATCTCCAGATACGTGTTGATCAAGGAATGTTAAAGTCTTTAAGAACAGAGAGCTGCAGATTTCCCCAGGGGAAGAATGTGGAGTGTTCCTGGTTCTGGAAGCAGAGAGGAATTGTGCTCGTGGGTGGGACTGGTGTCTCAGACTGGGTGTGGTGGAGAGGTTGCTGTGTGGATGGCAGGATTGCTGGTTCTGCATGCACTTGCCGAAGCCAAGTAAAGCTGTGCTGGGATCAAGTCTTACCAAAATATACAAAAACTGGGGCCACGGACACCGTGCTGCTCCGTGTCCCTTGGCTGGCTCCTCTCTGCCTTGGGGGATTCCAACCAGCTTAATGTTGTGTTTTGCTAGAGCTTCTCTGAGATAAAGGGAAAGCTTGTGATGGAATGCCATGAAAAGCAGATGGGGAACAACATGCAAGTCCAACACGAGCTATTTACCGTTGCTTACTCCAGATGTAACTCCTGCCAGTGTTTGTTGCTCACTGGCACACCAGTGAGTAGTTAATGGTGCACCAGGGTAGAGGAACTGAAGTGAGAACAGAAGAGGAAATTAATCTGGAAAATCTGAAAGATGTAGGCAGTGATTCAGAGGTATTCTTGGGCAAAAGCATGAGTCAGTCGACATAATAAAGACAAATGGAAGAGAATGACAGTGCCCTGTACAGGCTTTGTGGTTTCTTTTCTTCAGTGAATCTTTCAAAATACAGCTGATATAAGTCAAGTAGGGGTACAGCCTGTCTTGTTCATATAGCTGAAACATAGGGACTTCTGCCCCCTCATTTCCTTATCTTTATCCTTATTTCCATCTGTGCTCTCCTGACAGGAGAATGTTTTTGTATTATAGAAATGTGTCATGTAAGATGCATGGACTAAATCCCATAGTTCATAAAATCTGTTTATAAGCCATTTTGTGACTTAAGGCTTTTATTAATATTATTTTGATGTCTGTTAATTACCATTAGATTTCAATGTTTTGAAACAGCTATTTCTGTGCTCTAGTGCATCATATACTGCTTCAATCCAGTTGGAGTCTTGCTTATATGCTGGACTTACTGAAGGATTGATGTCAAATGTTAAAAAAAGTTATGCCAGAAGTATTATACATTTTGTGTCTAAGTGCCACATTTTTGATGGCATGAAGACCAGAAAGGAAGACCAGCGATTTGTCTCGTCCCTGTTGGACAGCAGTAGGTCAGAGAGAGAACAGTGAAAACCATGAGATAGCTAAGGCTGAATAACAGGACATGCTCAGCTGGCAGAACTTCGAGGGTTCTTGGAAAAGACAGGCCCAGAGGGGAAAAAAATTGGAAAACCAGGTTCTGTGGCACCAGTAAATATTCCAGTCATCTGGGAGGAGAACACTAAGGAGCCACTGAATTAAGTTGTCCTCTTTTTAGGCTCTGTGCAGCCAAAGTTTCTGCAGCAAGTCGGACTCACTTGGGTTTAGAATAATAATTTTGGGGGCCTGTACTTACATTTCAGCCATTTTGTAATAATTTGGTTTTGGATATACACAGCCTCTTACAGAATTGTGGTTTGAGGGGGAAAGAAACATAGAGTGGGCGCTGACACGAGAACTAAAAATGGAGTGTAGAGGTTTGAGTCTCTAATCAGGCAGAAACTTTATTTTGTGCAGAGCTTTTGGTTTGCTAACATTTCCCGCCCAATGCACCAAAAGATGTAGTGGTTTAGTGGTATTTAAAATGTCTATGCACCTGTTAGAGTCACTTACTTATTTCTTGCTGTGAGATAGGACTAGGAGAAAGAGCAAAACAGGATTAAAACTTCAAAAGAAGAACAAAGAAAACATTTACTGACAAATTAAACTGGTTTATGGAAACCAGAATGAAACCTTTAAATCACTTCTCTTCCCCTAAACACCTTTTTTTCCTTTCCCACCAACATAACAATGTAGAGAGGACAAAATACTAAAATTTCTAGTCAGTGTATCACTCTTAGAATAATCTTCCTTTCAGTTTACTCAGGGAGAGGAGCTTCTCACTAGCAAAGCCATGGAGACTTCCCCAGAAGACTTAATTTACCATCTTTCTTGGGCTGCAATCTCCACAAGTGCATCTGCCTGGAGGAAAAGCTGCACTTGCAAAAGCCTTCCCATCTCACAGCTCTCCCAAAGCTGCGCTCCTGAGCCATGTCAAATGCATAGGGGATTATATTTTAAGGATGTTCAAATGCANACACTGGAATCCAGGCTGAGGGCTGGGCCAAAATATCGACAGCATGCAGCGGCCAGGTCGGCCTGGGGCCATCTTTAGCTCGCAGGCTGCTGCCAGTCTCTGCCCGCATTACCGGGCTGCTTTGCAGTCTCTGCTTATAATCCTTCATGGGGGCCAAGCTGGGGGGAACAGCCAGCATGTGGCTGCTATAGTCCATTCCTTCCCCCTGCTCGGTAATGTTCAATAGCAGTGGCATTTCTAGTCCCAGACCCTCTCCAGAATGCAAAGGAAAACAGATCTCAGCTCGGCTGGCCGGGGCCTCCCGGCCTTACCTCCCCTCCTGCTGGAAGGAAAAGAAGAGCCTCCCTTTCCCGGGCTTTCGATTTTAAAATGTGTATCTCACAGAGGCATAGCTTTTTCTGATTGGTCTATTACTTCTGTGGGCTGGGTTCCATCTGAAACCAGCGCATGGGGCAAACCTCATCTGTGAGAACACAGAGGGGGAGGAAGAGGCAAAATGCATCAGGATCGATGAGTTGCTTTTTGAGATTTTAATGCAAATGTTTGTTTGTACAGTTTGAGCAGCTGGTGGGTGCTCCTGTGGTGCAGATGCTAATGGAATTATGGGTGTCCGTTACATTGCCTGAATGCAGCTTTCTTTTTCTTCTGCAGGGATCTAGAAAAAAATAACATCACAAGAATCACAAAGACGGACTTCACAGGGCTGAAGAATCTTCGTGTCTTGTGAGTATAACACAAAATTTGTCTGTTTTACGAGACTATTTTAGGGTGCTACTACTTAAAATTTCCATAATTCCACAGATCAAATTTTAGTCATTTTGGGCACATTATTCACTTGTTGGTATTTTTTTAAACCAGGCAACCTGGACTGTTTGTCATGTGAAACTAAATTTTAATTCTATACCAAAGCACTGTAGTTTCAGAGCTGTTCAGTTGTTTCTCACTAACTTTGAATGAGTCATGTGGTAAAGATTTTGGTCTGCTTTACAATCACTCGTGCTTAAATAAATTATATTGAGACACTAGCAAATAGGACTTTCAGATTTTGTACATGTAAGGTACAGTCCCCCTAGCAGCATTTTGCATAATACTAAGCAGAAGTTGATCAAGAAGAGCTATAGAACTTGAACACAAGGAAACTGGTGAGGTTTTTTTGGTCTGGTATACAGTTATAAATACAACGATTTCAGGTGGTGCTGTCTCATGGTCTCAGTATCTGTCAAGAGCTTAACCATACCTGTAGATAAGCCTTGAACCATCAGTCTGCAGACTTGGGCATTCCTGGTTTCCTGTTTTCTCTACATGAACTTCAAACAGCACCAAGAAGTGACGCAAGGTTTTCCTCTGAGTATCTTCTAAAACAAACCCTTAAAGCTGCAGCTGTTGGACTCTTACAGTTCTTTAGTGATAGTTCAAGTAATATTTAAGTGCTGCTAAGGAGAAGGTGTTTTTGCTCCTGGTACCTTAACACTTGGGAAGAAGTTGCCATTTCCTGAGGAAACGCCTCAAATCCATGGGAAGGCTTTTTGTTCTGGTAGTGTTTCTCTCATCTCTAGCGGAGTTGTTCAGATTTCCTTGGCTCTCATCCCAACTGTCAGCACCATCTTGGGAGTCTATTAAAATACCTGTTCTACACTGTATTAATGCCAGTAGCTCAGTTTGGTGTGGTTTTCATAGTGTCAGACATTGCCTAATGCTGCAGCAGACTTTTGTGCCTTCAGGAATAACCAAAAATGTACAACTCCCATCTTTATGTGGAGCTTCTGTCCTGTGCTCATTCCAGGTTTATGTTGCTCATTTGCTCAGACTTTGGGTAGTGTGGCGTCTGCCACAGAAGTCATTGGAAGAAAACATCCTTCAGATTTTTCTTTACTTTTCTTTGGTTTCTCTTCATAATTCTGTTATTAAACCCCTGTTTTTCCCTTTTTTCCCCTCCCTGCCCTGTTTGCTGGGGGGACCAGTGGGAAGGCAGAAATCAGCAGCCTGTCCCAGTGTTCCTGTGAAGGGAGCTAGTCCTGTTTGCACACATCAGAATGAGGAATAGGAACAAGTGACCTGGAAACCCACAGCCCTGTACAGCAGGAAAAAATCCTCACTCTCAAACAAACACCACACATCCAAAATACTCCTGTGTGCACCTTCTGCTTTCATCCCTTATAGCTTTATCCCTTTTCCTCAGGCAGTATTTCTTCCCTGTTCTTTAAGCAGCAACTTCACAAAAGAGCAACGACTCTCTCGTTCACATGCTTGAGTTTAGTATTTTTATATTTTTGTTTTCTTGGTGTTTTCTGGAATGCTCTCTCGCTGTCTGTGCCCTCAGCTCCTGTCCAGTCAAACAGCTCTGAGCATCCTCAGAGGATCGAGGGCACAGGAGTGGCTGTTGAACAGGCAGGAATGGTGTTTTCCCTGCTCTTCACTGACTCCAGACCGTTCAGAGGTGTTTACACAGAGTGTTCAGAGGTGTTTAGTCCCTGCATGAGTGCTCTGGCAGAAGCAGGAGTGGTGTGTGCTGGAGGGAGGGAAAAGGTCACATCGGGTGGGACTCTTGGAATCTCTCTTCCTTGGCTTCCGCTTCACCTGTCAAGAGCATTTTTGCCGTGGCAGAAATTTTGACATTTCTGAATGGCAGGCATCCCCTGCACACTGTAAATCTGAGAGAAGTCAGTCTGCTTTGCTTGTGGCTTATCCCAGTTGGTGTCAGGTGAGGGAAAATCAGCATCAGCCCCAGTGAGAGCTGTCCCCGGTGTTTGGCACCCAGCAGTGCCCAGGGCTGCACAGAGTTGTGTCACACAGCTGCTCTTCCTGGCACTGCAACCCCTCGGAGCACTGACAGAGGCTTTGCTCCAGAACAAGCCTGAAATCAGCACAGAACAGAATGTGGACAAAAAAAATCCCTTGCTGTGGAGGGGGTTCCTGTTGTGGGCTGCAGAATTCACTTACCTCAGTTAGAAAGATCAGGAATGTCCTAGGGATGTAGCCTCCAGACCAGCATCTTTCTGAGCAAAATGTGGTCACAGACGTTTAGGAACAAAAAAATTTATCAAATGTGGAGGTCAAGAGGAAAATTTGGAGTCAATTTCCTGTTAGTGACCAAGACAAACAGTGCTCCTCTGCCCCAATTATTTTAATAATCTCCAATTAAAACTGGTATTGATACTTGGTGAAAAGCATTTTGATAATGTTTGAAGAGAAGTGGGGATGCTTTTATATTTTGGTAAAATTAACTGATATTTCTGGAATTACAGACACTTGGAAGAGAATCAGATCAGTGTGATAGAACGTGGAGCTTTTCAGGATCTGAAACAACTTGAACGGCTGTAAGTATCTGTATTTATACCCATGGAAAAGCTACAGATTTCCTACCTCACTGTCAATGGTCATCCATAATATGTAATGGTAATAAAATTAACTTTCTTTTAAGGGAGATGGAGATGAGCCTAAATTAAAATATGCTCTTAAATACAGCTGAATTTATATTATATGATAGCTAATACTTGAAATAAAATGTAGAGTGACTGCCAAGAAAATAGAACTGGCATTGAAACCAGAGTCTCAATAATAACATTGTCAAAAGGACATTATCTGGGCAAGTCTTGAAATTGGTATGTGGGGGAAAGGGTTTTTAAAAATAATAATTTCATGTTATTGTATATTTTTGTATTTTATATATGACTATACTGATGGAAATTGCAGCTTTCTCCTATGAGAACTACAGTATTTCTAAAACCACCTTTATATTTAGTTTTATGGTTAGTGTCATTTCTTCTGAAGTAGCATAATGCCAGTGATAGCAGTGGATTCCAGGATACCACGGAAGACTTAGTGGAGGAGGAATTGTAGATAGCAACTAAGTTAATTTTTTTTTTTTTTGAAGGTGAATGTCTCTTAATCTGGAATCACTTTATAGGAAACTCCTGACCGTGCAGGAGTATAAATTTAAATAGTAAAAAGGATAAAGTTAATCCTGCATCCAGTTGCTGCTCTTAGCTGGGTGTGCTCTTATCCTCACTATTAATTCTGTCTGCCTGTGGTGGGAGCAGAACAAAATCTCCGTAAAACTGAAATACCTTGAAAAAATATTCTTTGTTAGAGGTAGGTGACCAGAACAATATCACAAGCTGGTTTGGAATGCTGGCTTTTTATGCTTGATTGGTAACTGTTATCTGCAAGGCATTTCTTGCTGGACTTGTTATTTTCCCATTGATATTTCTAAAGCAGCTTTCAAGAGTTAAGTGCCCACTAGCAATTATTCAGGACAAGTCTGGAGTACTGAGCTAATGCTGTGCTAAAGCTGTTTCAGATGATCTCAGGATTAGATTTGCATTTGAGTTGTTTAATGAGTGCAATGAACATATAAAATTAATTTACCCAGTACTTTTGGCATGAATCAGAAAGCTCCATCTATGGCAATAAGGGAGATGAGTTTTAAATTCTGATTATAACAGATTTTCACCTATATTCAATTAGAAAGTACTTTCGGGTGCGGAGTTTTGCCACAGCTGATTTACTTCAGAAAAAACCCCCAAACTGTAGCTTAATTTTCTAAAATTAAGCATAGTCTGATACTGTAGAATAGCTTTTAAAAATTATATTTCATCATGAAGAGTCAGTATCCTAACCACCAAGTCCTAGTTTTAAGCTCATTTTACATAATTGTGTATACATATATAAATAAATCTTTCTCTTACCTATATTTAGGTAAAGATTCACGTAGTTCTCTCATATCTATATTTAGGAAAAATCTCACACAGTTTAATTTTGAAAGAGTTTTGACAAGCTTCCAGGAGAAGGGTTGGCTATTGGTAGCCAGAAACAAAACTCAAGTGTCACCTGCGTGCTGTGTTTCTGCAGAGCCTGCTCTGCCAGCGACTGAAAACCATGTTTATTGTGAAAGCAGAGGGCAGGAAACACGATACCTTTAATAGTGTCTCTTTAAGTCTGTGATTTTTGAAAGTCTCAACTCTTTTTTCTTTTTTTCCCTTCCCTGTACGAACCCTTCACTTGGCCTGTTAACCATACTGCACCTCTGCTTCTCTTTTAGCATTGCCTGTCATTAAAATATTTCCTAAATTAATGTAGTATGAAGGGGAGGTCTGGAAACTTGCAACTTTTTGGTATTTTAGCTTAAATCATTTTTAGGACAAAACTATAAATCTGGCTTTCTTGCTATGAGTCAGTAGGCTTTGGAGAATGGACCGTGGAAAGTTTGGCGTAACTTACAAAGGCCAAATTGCAACATTTAGGTAATATTAAAGCTATTTTATTAAGTATTGTCAAACATTGCAAAATGTTAATGAAGAAAGTATGTTGGTTGCATTTTAAAAAAACTGGCTCTTTTCCATTTAATTTCTTTCAAATAACAAATAAGAATCCCTTACATTGCTTCGATTTTTGGAATAATGTTCTTTTTTGATCTGTTGAAGTGGATGCAAAAATAATCATTAACTTATTTTTAAACAAAACAGCTGCACTGGGTCTGACTTTAAAGAACAGGAGTAATTTCTGTTCTTGGCAAAATACCTCATGTAAAGGTTTTCATTCAAAGTAACAGTGCAAGTATGTTCCACTCCTCTCTTCCTGGTAAGCATTCAAAGGGCTGAAGCTCAGGTGAATATTGGAGTTAATTTTATTTTCACTTGTCTTGACATTGAAGCATTTCCATCATAATTACCTCAGCAAATTAGCAAAAATTTTTTTTGACACGTAATTTAAAAGTACACTTTAAATAGAATTTCTTCAGAGCTGATACCCATTGCTGCCAAATATGCCCTGGAGGTGTCCCTCCAGTTTATTTTTATTTACTCTGATTTTCTTTTTTGTGGCGAACTGATGTTTAAAATGCAAATAAACGAGGCTATTGTCAGAATTGAATATTGGCTCAATTAAATTTATCAGTTGAAGGAAGAACGTCGTGCAAAGTATGTTGAAGTGACAGCACAGAGCTGAGAAAGGGAGCATTGTGGAAGTGGAAGGTAGAAGCCACTTCTTTTTTTGGCATGTTTGCCCTCAGCACTGGGGGAATGCAGGAATCTAACCCGTAGTCTCGTAGCAAAATTCTGTGTGTTCAGTCGAAGTTCTGAATCCTGAGGTCTGGAATTCTGAGGAAGGCCAGCAGTTCTCACCACAGGGGGAAAACCAAAATGTTTCCAGTGCTTTTATTGCAGCAAGGTTGTATAGCTCCATTCCAGAACATGAAGATTAGTGGTGGGGTATATGACCCTTAGTTTGGATTTTAGCATTTCAGTTCTGTGCTTGCTATTAACACCGTGCAGGATTTTAAGAGAAATGATAACGAAATCTCGCGCGCCAAGAGGATCAGGAGGCGAATTGGTGGGCCTGAAAGATGAACTGCCATTTCTTCCTGAGCCAGATGTATGTCACACATTGATGTGAAAAATGAGGCAGGATATAAGACACCAACAGATCCTGACTTTTCCACGGCCAACTGCCAGAAATTGTCACGTAGCTCTGTAATCTTCAAAAGAATGGACCTTGGCTGATGGCTGCTTCCTTCTACTCAAATTAGTGTCTTTAGCAAGCATAAAAGATCTCAACATCTGAAAACACTAAAACTGTGTTTTTGTTGTTTAGGGGAGGGGGGAAAATATATAAGCGTGGCCAAATCAAATCTTCTCAAAGTTGGGAAAATAATTAGCTCCAAGAAAATAGCAAAAAAGCTAGGATCCAGATTTTAACCCTGGTATGGTTTTGGTTTGGTGTGTGTGAAGACAGAGGTCAAAATGGAAATTACTTTTGATTTTTAACTGCAGTGACGCTACTGTGTATTGAGTCTTTGTAAGCAGCTTCCCAAATCTTGATTGAGGTAGTAAAGTGTTTTTATTTGGCACAGTGTACTGTAAAATTGCTATTAGTGACCGAAGATGCTAAGGAAAAGAATAAATTGTTACGTGGTGCTTCACAATCTGGATTTCATAAATTGAGAAGGCTTTAAATAAATCATGTAACACAAAAAGCATCTTGCACAATTACCACGCTGAGTGGAGAGATTGGTAGGTGCTTCAGAGTAGTTGGGAGAGTAATAAAAGCATTGAGCAGTTTTTGCTGTAGCAAACAAGAGCCAGTCCTTGGCAGCATGGACAGCCCGTGGTGTTTACACGAGGTTTGCAGCGTGTGCAGTTGGGATGCTCCTGCTGGAGCTGCGTGCATGAAGCATTTCAGAGGCCACGTGGATCTGTAAAGATGGCACATGGTCCAGTGTAACCTTTCAGAAAAAAACCCTCATTGTTTTCTGCTCTGTTTCCATGTGGCACATGGGTGGGTAGCACATCCCATTGGGAATTCGTGCTCATGAAATGCATATCGGGAAATGCAGGAGAACAAACCCTGAAATGGATTTAGAGCCGTGACTGGGTATTTAATCAGTTTTAGCAATTGCCTGTCCCATCTTGCTGCCCCAGCTAGCAGAGGTGAGTTGTTTTAGTAGCAGGTTTGCTGCTGGAGGTGTCTTTTTGCACCCTGGACTGATGGATGTCTCTGTTTTAACACCAAAGGCTGCAGCATCCCCCTGGCTCCTGAGGAATGAATTTGGTGTGGGATATATCAAAATCTGAGATGCACGTTCCTGCTGGGCAGGATTCCTGCTGCAGCAGCTGCCTCCAGAGGGGAAAACAGTCCCGTGGTGTCTAATCCCAGGCCACAGTCTGGGAGCCAGAGGTGCCATCTTTTGTAAATGGGGGAGCACAGTTTCTATCAGGGACCACCTGTAAACTGAACCACTCTTTGTGGCAGCTGGAAAAGAATAAACATCTGAAATTCAGTTTGTGACCCTTGGAGGTTGTGTTCTGCTCTCCTGGTTAGAAGGACAGATTAGTTCTTAGTTTTTGTGCTGCCTGCAGCTGTGAGCTAAGCAATATGAAGCTCCTTGTTGCATTGGCTGGTGCCTGCAAATTTAAGTAATATTTATTTATTTTGATTAATGTTTAATTAATGTTGTTAATAAATTTTTCCCCTGCATCCTCTGAGCAATTTTTCCAGTCATAAATTAAAGAGGTCCTGTAACCAGTATCTGACAAAGCAGTCCCTCTTACCTTGGCTCCTCAAGCAAATTTAGCATTGCTTTTCAAATGAGTGTCTCTGTGACTGTTTACATGGTGAGAGGTCCAACATGACGAGCCAGAATGTTTTGGGTGGGAGTATCTGACAGGGTGTTACTGGTTTTATTCCTGGATGCTGATGGGATAATCATGGAGAATGGAGCACTTGGTGCTGCAGAATTTTTCTAGCGTTATTCAAGTCCCTTCCATTTGTTTTTACTCACAAGTCTGGGGTTTGTCCAGGCTTCCTTTTCAGACAACGTCTCTGAGAAATACATGGTAAATTCATGAATTAATTTGGGAGGACTAATTATTTTAACTTGCACGGGTAGAGTCTGACCACTTTGTTCAAGAGCTGTGTTGATTTGGAGTTGGGTCTGCCATTTCTAGGGGCTGTAATGCAGTTTTTACTGGACCATGTCATCATCACTCCTTCATCTGCTGTTCTCTGACCCTGAGAGCAGGAGAGCAGCAGCAAGAGCCTCTCCATGGTCGCAAGTTCCTTCCTGCTGTTGTTGCCCTGGAGTTGTTACTCTGGAGTGGCAGAGTTTGACCCTGCTGCTGCCTCGGAGCCTGGAGTCTGGAGGGGGGCTGGGTCCCCTCTCCCTGGTGCCCTGCAGGGCTGGCACCTCCAGAGTGCCCAAATCAGGCTCAGCAAAAGCATCTCCACCGAGGGCTGTTGAATACACGGAGCCCCCCTCCAGCTGGGCAAGCCAGGAAAAGGTGGAAAGCTGGCAGAGGACAGGAGGATGATCCGTCCTTGCCCGGAGTGCAGCTACGAGCTGGCACTGCTGGAGATGGGATGTGGAGCTGGCTGGGCTCAGGCCAGTCCCAGAAATGGAGATTTGCTCCTTTCCACCTCTTGCCAGAAACTGAACTGCCTCTTTTTCCAAATCTAATTCTGCCCCTGCTGAACTAGCTGACCACCTTTTGAGTATCAGGGATATGCTTTCCTTTGCATGGAGAGGGCCAGGGTGCTTTGGGTGCTGCTGTTTTATCATGCCTGGAGCAGAGGTTTTTAATGGACTTGCAGGAGCTCGCTCTGGATATCTGACTTGAGAGGAGACCTGTCAAGTCACCAGTAAGGAATTAGTAAAGAACTGTTTCTTTAAAGATCTGCTTAACAAAACCCAGGCAAAATCAGTAACTTCCCTGAGGAATTTGAGTTATAACAAGAAGATACAATAATAAATACAAATTTTATTCATGAGATATGATGGAAACTGCTATGCAGGATGCAAATGGGGGCTTGCTGAGCTTGTGTGGTCGATATTTTACCTTTACAATCACACAGGACAAAACCAGTAACGAGAGAGTAGCTCTTACGGTTCTCTATGGGGGAGTGTGTGGGTCTCCAAATAAAAGGATGAAATAGTAAAATAGATATTGGCAGACTGAATGGGAGTAAGGCACTCGGGTCAACCCTGGGGGAGGAATGCAGGTTCTATCCATCCATTGTATCCAGTCTCACCTTGGCTCAAGCTGACAGCTCACCTTCGTTAGTTCTTGGAAGAAGGAAGCTCATTAATTGTGGTTTGCTTTTGATTCAGCATTACGTGCTGCTCTTGGCTCAAGCAGCCAAAATAAACCTTCCCAGGATATGCTCACATGCTTCACTTATCTGTCAATACTGTGCACTGGCTGCTCTGGAAGATTTCACTGAGATGTGTTTTTCTTGCACTATTTAAGTGCCAGTAATTTATAGAAATGTCAGTCCTTTGTGGAAGAGATGGATCAGATATGGTCAGGATTGATTATTGTTCTTTTTTATTTAAAGGAGCTCTCTCGTTGCTGTTCCCACACTGCAGAGCTACAGGAAATTTAAAACTGGGAGAAGAGGGGGATTTGCAGCTATCATTGACATTATATTAGTGACAAAAAGCCTTTTTTTTTCTGCAAGGGAATGCTGCAAGGTGTCTGGTACATACATTTCCCTATAGAGTCAAGATTCTCACAACAGTTAAGGATGGGAAAAATACTGGAGTATGGCCTAGTTTGTGCAGGTGAATAAAGTGATTAAAGTATTCTATAATTTATATTAATTTTTCAGAAAAAAATGTTCCCTTATTTTGGCCTTAGTACAATGGCAGTGACCAGGAATGAGAAGTAATGTTCTGTATGTACTGTAAGCAGTAAATGCACATCCCAAAACTAAGTATACTTAAATCTTTAAGACTGTCTTAACATTTTTATAGTCCGAAATATGTGAATTTCCCTTCAAAATCTTTTTATGTCCTATCTGTAGGCACCAGTTTTGTCAGGAAGTATTCCTAGAAACTTGCTGAATTTTTTTCATAAGATCTACCACAGGGCTGAGGTAATAGAACCTTGAAACTAGAGAATTCATGTTATTATTTAGAAAAGCCAAATAAAAGTTGATTTTTTTAAAAACTAAAGCTCTAATAATATGAATCCTGTTCATAATATTAATTCTGTGTACCAAGTAGTCTGTAGTTACACAGAGATGGTTCTGTAATATCCATGCCTCGGTATCTCAAGATTAATTAGTGTTTACTTTCTCCTGCTTGCAGGTAGAACTTGTTTATTTTTTGGGAGACACAGGGGCTCAAGTATAGACCACGAGTGGAGTAAGACTTGTAAAACAAAAGAGAAAAAGCTGGAAGTGACCCCTAGAAGCAAAACCTGGGTTATTTTCTGATGCTGCCCCCAGTCTGTGTTTTGCTTGTACAGAAAGTCACTGTTCAGTGTCCTAATAAAGCTGTCTGTGGCTCTGCTCCGAGGATTTCAGTAGTTTAAACCACATTGTGGAAAGGTCACTTGATTTTATTTATTTTTTTAGAAGCATCAGAGGGAGCATGACTTACAGAAGTGTAAGAAGAAGCTGAAACCTGGGGAAAAAAAAATCTGGGGCTTTTTTTGGAGGCAGACTTTGTCATTCTGTGGGAAAAAAGAGCAGTGCTCAGCTGTGTCAGGTGCTCTGATCAGGGTGTTACCTCAAATGAGAGGCAGCTGTGGCTTGGGTATTGATGTTGGGGTTTTTTCCTTATATAAAAGCTCGTAATTTTAGTTTTTATTCACATTCATCAAGCATTACTGCAAGCACTGAAATAGGTATCTTTTCTGCACAGGTGAGCTGGTGAGGTGTGAATACAGGTTATGTCCTTGAAAATATTTTGTGTTTCTTACCATCCATTTAGAAAAACCTAAAAATTGCCTTTTCCTTTGCCTGTGACCCTGTTGAAATTATGGCAAGCTGTTAATTTGCAAAAAAAATTCTGCATTTGCTGTACTTGGAGTTTCAGGGCTGAAAAAGTAGGTGCAGATGAATTGAGGAAATCAATCCCACAGTCAGCCTGGCAAAACTTTCTCAACCTGTGTCAGCTGTAGGTGTGACAATGTGTGTTCCTGCACACCAGACACTTTTATCAGAGTTGTTCTTATTGGGAGAGGCACAAACATTCTGAAGTGGTGAAAATTTCATCCTTCTACTGTTGATGAGTACTTTGTAAGGGGTAGGGCTTGTCCACACTGTCTGGAGATGAAATGGAAAGAACAGGTGAAAAAAGAACCAGAGAACCTTGATCAGCTGATGCTGTATAATTTTAGTTCAAAGATGAGTCCCTCCCACTCTCTAGTCCATGAGTTTTGTCCAAGAACCCTATTTTTGTGTTTATTTTTATGGGGCTCTTGTTGAAATAAATTTTAAAATGGTAGGGTAGCTGTTGCTTCCTTACCTCTTGGGGACTATTTACTGAATAAAGCAGTTTTAGGAAACCACTTCTTCTTTGAAGATCTGCAGAGGTGATGTTTTCTAATAGTGTAAGTGCAGTTGGAAAAGTGATAGCTCCTGGTTACTGTATTTATGTCCTGTGGGCTCCTAGAGGGCACTAATATCTTCAAATTTCATGGCTGTCTGTAGCACATAATTATGTAGTTACACATTACTCAGCCATTACTGGACAGCCAAGCTCTTGGTTATGGCTGCTCCCAGAGCAAATCTTTTATTTCTTTTGCAAGCATCATGTAAAAGAAAAAAAAAATTAAAAATTAAAAGTTGGCTCCTCTTCTCCAAGGGAAGCCATTAGCAGCTCTGTCAATAGGCCAGCCCAGGAGGAGTCCAAACACAGGAAAAGTGCAGGGGAGGCTGAGGGCAGTAGCAAGGAGCAGGATGCAATGCTTCAGTGAGAGGGTTTGGTTTGCATTAGTGCCTCTGACCAGGGCCACAAAACAACGAGGTTTATTTTAACAACGTGAAAATAAACCAACCTGATTTCATCAAAAACGTTTTTGTAATAGGTCACTGACCCACAAGAACTCATGGAAAAACAAATTTGGGTCTCATTTATGCAGACAAGAGGTTCTGTAACCACAGGATTCTTGAGCTTCCGAAAGCAGTGCTTACAAAGCAAGTGGAATAAGGACACTTCCACTGCAGGGTAGCCGTAATTCAGTTGGAATAGCTGATCAGCACTGGACATTACATCAGAGCTTTTCAACATTATTCTTTTCTGAGGCTTGTTTGTTTGATTTTAGCGGGGTTTTTTTATACTTGATGAAGATTTATGAGGATATTTGTTTAAGCAAAACACTTAAGGATTTAACAGTCATTTCTTCCAGATCTGTAGGAAATGCTTGTCTGTGTTACTGTTGGTAAGAACTGCTGCATCAGTGGTCTGGAATTATTTGGGTGAACTTTATTCAGCTTAAATAATTTCATCAAAAGGGTTTTGCTTCTCTGAGCTTCCTCATATTAGAAGGATTATGCTGCTTGCCATCCCAGAAATTCCATAAGTGTTGGCTGAATTTCATGCTGTCAAGCACAGCAATCTAAATAATCCAGCTCCCGAGCGAAACAATGATGAATTCAAAACACTTAACCTCCTTTTGTTCTTGGAGAATACATGAATATGTAGGTCTTGAAGTCTCTCTGCCTTGGATCAGATCAGTGGAGTCTTGACTTTGCTTTTCCTGTGGCACGGCTCCATTTTCTCTGTGTCTGTTGAACTGGAGCTCCCCTTGAGCTGCACCTTCCTTCCACATGGAGCAGAGCAAACCAAGCCATGTTAGTAGTTAACTCATGTTAGTGTCATGTCCTCAGTTCCTTGGAGATAATCTCTTCTCTGGGTCTTTCTGCTTGTGTCAAGGTTGTTTAAATATGAGGATCCCAAAAAGAGGATTTTTGGGTTCATGCAGCTATTAAGGACATTCTGTGTGCACTTTCATACTTGCATTTGGTAACTCTGAGTGGAGTAGATGTCCTGTAGTATGCTAGAAATACGACAGAGAAATGGGAACTGCTGGGAAGTGCTGAAGCACTTCAGGACAGCTGACCCCTGCATTTGAAGACCTTCTGGGAAAGCAGAATTGGATCAGAGAAATTATCACAGAAATTGGGCGCTCTCAGCTTTTAGGCAAGGGAGGTTTTTTGGCTTCCTCAGGAGGTGCTGTCCCTTGGCTGAGCTGTGAATTGTAATTGAGAGCTGTTTCTCTTGGATCTATTTGAACAGGGCAGTGCCTTTATTGGTATTGGCTTTTTGGTTGTCAGATTGGAGTCAAGTGTGCAGCGTGCTCCTTGTGCCACTTCACCATTTCCTTATGGTCATTCCATTGGCTTGGGAGGATGGACCCTTTTTTTAAGCATCCAGTTTGATTTCAGCAGGAGATGATCCTGCAAATCTTCCTTTCCTCCTGGCTCTGCTTGGCACGGATCCTGAGAGAAGGAGCACCACCGTGCCCCGAGCATTCCTTACTATATATGGACCGTGTGGGCAGCAGGGCTGGTGTTCCCTCGTTCAAGCAGAACAGAGTTCTGGTTCTTCTGCTCAAAATAACAAGAATAGTTGTACTTGTAAGTTTTCCTGCTAATTGTTCACAGCACCTTCTGACTTCTGGAAATAATATTAATATAAACGTTTAAGGCTTGTCAACGGGGCAGCGTGGCTTGGAGATATGAATGCTGAAATTTACATTTTCCTTTCTTCATAGTCTTTCAGCCCTGCCCTGGTGAGATTACTCACTGGTGTAAAAAAATAGCTGAGTCATGTCTATGTTGCTGTCTTTACAAAAATTGATGAAATATTAGAAGTAATGGACATTTAGGGGTACTATGGTAGATTTTATGTTCCTTGGATTATGTTTCTGTTCTTTTCCCCAGTGGAGTAATGAAAGTTTAGTCAATGGAGTAATGGAAAAGTAACCTTGTTTTTATCATTCTGTATGGGTGTTTTGAAGTTACAAAGTGTGAGGTCCTAATTGTTTCAGATTTCAAATGAAAGAACTTTCTAAAAGCTTTTCAGGAACTGAGAAACAGCTTCTGCAGAGACCATCTCTGCTTGAGGGTTTATGGATCAAACTTTTTTTGTTTCTTTGGATGATAGTTAAAATAAATTGTTATTTTTTGTACATTAAAGTCTTCTGTAGACAGGTATAAGCTGCTATACTGCATGTATGTAACACAGTAATTCTGTAAACTTGCTACTGTGTTCAGAGACTGGGCGTACACCTCTGCTCGCCTCTTCTGGATTTAAAGGATTTTCCTGCTGTTGCTGTTGTCATTAATAAACACTCTGACACTTATTAGTCTCTATTCTCATCTTCACTTGGGTTGGTACTAAGGTTCCTGTCCATTTCTGTATCACTCTAGGGCACTGATTGCAGTTTTTGATGAGCACGAGAATGTAATTAGGACGTTTTTGTTTTTTCATGTTGGCTTTGGGGAAATGTTGAAATTTAAACCTGTTCCTCCCGCTTCTCTTGCCAGTGTTACTGGTTTGTTCCTAGCCAGAGACCACCTGTCCTCCATCCTAATGTTGGATTTTTGATATGAGGAGATACTTAGGAAAAAAAATGAAAATGAAAAGATGGATTCTTATACTGAAAGCTATGAAGTGTTATAGAGCCACAGTTCCTGTGCTGCTGAAATGCACAGACATGTATTCTGCACTTCTGAGAAAGGAAAGATAATCTTTCTCAGTCTAATGAGAAGCTGGTAATAAAGATTACTTGTGACAGCTTTGAAAATGTCAACCAGGACCACCCAGCCTGCTCAGCTTGTAATAAGGGATCTCAAAGTTATAACTACTATAAACAGTTTTCCTTCACAAAATGGTCCCTTAGCAACTTGCAGCGGTGTCTCTCCCAGTTTTTTGTGCAAGCTTCTGAAATAACACATCACGTGGATAAAGAAGTTCATTTATCCCACACCATAATCCTGTAATATGGTTGTCCTGGGCTTCCTCATAGTGCCCTTATTGAAATTCCATTTTAGATCGTCTGGCTTTATTTCCTAGGGCAGTAATATAAAGAGGTGATGACAGACAGTAATGGATAAGGTTGACTTTTTTTACTGGTGCTGCATCTTGACTGTTTTTCCTTACGAAGAGGAAGTGATACAGAGCAGAGGAGAAGTTACATTAATGATCACGACCGATCTCTTGACTCTAATAGGATTTTCTGGTGAAACCATTGCAGGCAATTGGCCGTGCTCCTGTTCCTGCTTCCCAGGCCAGTGCTTCAAAGAAAAACTTCCTTACTCCTTGGATTTCAGTAACTCCTGTCTTTCTGTTTGAGTTTTTTATGCATTAAGTCATTTTTATTGCTTATTTCTTCTGCCCAAGCTTGTGATGTAACCGCTTCTTCCTTAAAGTAACTTCTAGGAACCCTTTCAACTGCGTGTTCCCCAAGCCACATCTCCAAGGAGGATGCCAAAGAGCTCTTGACATCAAAGGAGAAAAAGGGACCTTGCTTATTGCCAAAAGGGAGACCCATACCTTTTGGGTGTGAAATAAAATAAATGGCCAAGCTGGGGAGTGAACCCCAAGTTACTTGGATAATTTCTGGATATTAAAGGCTGAAGTAGCAGGAGTGCTCCTTTAAGCTACCTAGTTAAAAATTTAAAAGCACTGTAGTTCAGATTTTTTTTTTTTTGTTGGAAAATGAGTTGTGTAGTAGGCAGCAATTTGAATATGGATATTAAACTTGGAATTTGTTGAACTTGTGTGGAAAGGAACTGAGTGCTACCTATTTCATGAAAGATGTGAAGTGCTTTGATTTGGGTCAAAGCTGGCAACGCTCAGTAGAAAGGCAGACAGGATTTGGAGGCTGATGAGTATCACACATTTGTGAGGTTAAAACCAGATAATTGCTCTATTTGGAGACAATAATAAACCTGTCAGGTTTATGTCAGAGCCTGTGTTTCAGCTTAAACTTCTGGGTGGAATGTGTTCAGTAATATTAGTTAGTATAATGCTTCAAGACATTTTAAATGAAAACCAAAGATGTGTGGAAGAGATTTTTGCTGTGAGATTATCTAGCAGAGCCAGGGCCTTTGCTTTTTTCCTCCATAGCCATGTAAATTCGGTGGTTTCTGCTCAGGCCTTGAATATTTGCATGCTGCCTGAAGTAACTGATGTTATGGTATTCAGAATTTTCAAACTGAGTCAGTGGCATAATTAGAAATCAAATTGCATTGGAAAACTGCACAGTTTGCCAAGTTTGAATAAATAATACTTGCATTGCTTTTACACTGGGCTTTCATATGAATTCCACAGTCCATGGAAAGCAGGCAAGTTTCTCTTTGAAGGGACTTGAAGGAAATTTCTTGTGGAGTGAGTGGGCTTTCAGCTCACTGAAACTTTGCAGAAAAAGGGTTTGGGTTTTCTCTGATTGGGTTTTACTCTTGCTAGGAGTAAAGCTGCCCTGCAGCTGTGAGAACAAAGCATGAAGCTGAAAATGCTCTGTCTCAAAATACTGGCTGCAATTGTATTTGGCTTGATCTGTTGATGTTGCTTCTCCGACTCTCTCCTTGTATACCTTGTATATAAATGAATGAGAAGTCGAGGATTGTGATTGCACTGAAGCTCTTCCATATTGTCTAGATTAATTGTATAAGGAATGCATAAGTCCCGTGATTTAGATGTTCTTTTTACCTGTTTATTTGATTTCTGAATCCTGAAATTCTTCTGAACCTTCTAAAGGCTTGCCCTGCTGTTATTAGTCCTGAGAAGGAGGGGATGTTCTGCATGTGAGGGGTACAGCCCTGCAGGGTTGTTGGAATGTCTTCTCTTTCAATCCGCAGTAGCAAAGAACCTGGTTTAGATTCTTCTTTCAAAAAGATTAAAATAGCTACAAGTTGAGCAATATTCTAGTTCTGCTTCCATATGAATTTTGTTCTTTTCCATCTATGCTGATCATGCCTTCAGTAGAGATTAAATTTAGCTCCTCTTTGCCCTTTTTGTGAGTCGAGCTCCATGAGACAACAGAAGCAGAGTTGGATGTGACCCTTCCAATGGTATGAGCATGAGGGATGCAGGAGGAGATGACCTCTGCCTTAAGAACAAATTGAATTTTTTCCTACCAATATTGAGGGTTTTTTACTCACCCAGAAGTTATCCAGAAGAAAATTAATAAAGCCAAAAATATAATTAATATCAAAATAACCTTTGTAAAGTGTAGGTATTTTGCTCCATTTTTTTTCAGAGAATGATTCTGCTAAACATCTTCAGTCTTCCTTTAGTCTTGGTAGAGGTAGTCCTGTTTATTTCCAGGCTTCAATTGTTGTTTTTTACTCCATGTTTTAATAATCAGGGGAATCTTAATAGTTAAGTTTCTCTCCTATCCCAGCTTCAGACAGAGGAAGGAATATGATTAGCCTGGTTGGAGCCAGGAAGGCAGGAATTTCACAGTTAATAACTTCTCCATTGTTTTTTTAAGGGCCCTTGATATTCTGTGATTGACACAGAGGTTGTTTCCCTCTCCCCTTTGCCTTCAGGACACAGGAACCCCCAGTTGGGCAGCAGGCTGGGGGAGCAAGGGGAGAAACTGGCTCTTGTTTATATATATGAGCAAAATATTTTTGGGAGGTGAGAGGAAGTGTTTGTCCTGTGTTGGAACGGTGTGTTGGATGCTGTGTGGGGCTGCTGTAAAGAAAACTTAATAAACCAGAGGGCAGCATTGTGTGTGTGGCCTTAGAAAATTCTACAAAGTGAAACTCTAAAAGTCTCCATTTTAGGCCATTTGAGTTATAAAGAAAGAAAATGCAGTTTGTAACATGATAAAGCTGTGAAATACAGACATTTATGTACTAACTTTATATGAGAACAGAAGTCAACAGCCAGTATTAAGAATTAGTAAGCAGCCATTATTAAGAATGTGCCAGTGATATGTAATAATTTCAGAAGTAGAGATATTTGACTTTTGCACCGAATTCCTGCAGGCAGAAGTATGGGCTTTTAGCTTTTATCCTTTGCAACTCCCTAAACATCTTCCAGCAGAAGCAGGGTGAATGTGAGCCTGGAGAGAGAGCAGTGTCCTGGCGTGCTGGGCTCCGTGCAAGCCCTGGAGGTGATGGATGGGCTCCTTGGCTTGTACCTCGAGCACTTTGTGTGCACTCGGTGTCTGCTCAACTCTTTTGGGGACCTGAGGAGCAGAATAACAAACCGGAATAAGCCAAGTTCTGTTTCCAGAGGTTAAAGGAGTCTGGGAGATGGAGGGAGCTGTGGTGTGTGGAGATTGTTGACTGCACAGCCAGCATGTGTCTAATCAGAGTTAATCAATTTGACTCAATGCAGGTATTGCCAGAGCTGATATGACTCCTGGAGAGCCTCTCTGCACAGTTCTTCAGCTTCCAGGAGGCTTTATGAGTCTGGGCTCCATGCTGTGCACATCCAGAGCTGCTTCTGATCCAGCACTGGAGCTAATCTGCTCGTGGCATTAGATGCTTATGCATCATTCTGCCCAGTGCTCCGAATTCCCGGAATACTTTGCAGGTCTTATTAGCTGTAAAGCATCCAGCTGGGAATACACTGGAGACTGAGCAGCTGCATTCCCGTCCAGATAATGTGGAGCAGATCCTGCCTGGCTCTGTGCCCCAGATCCCCCCCTGTCCCTGGGTGTACCTGGGTGCTGGTGTGTGCACAAACGTCCTGCCTGCAGGGCTGGCGTGTTCCCAGCTTGGGGGAATGGCTCTCTTCCAAGGGTTTCTTTTTGTGCTGCATCCCAGGTGCCATTCCCAGTCTGAACAGTCCCAGGGATTTCCTTTGATAATGATGATTTTGTAAAGCTGCAGTCTGCTGTTCAGCTCCCCAAAGCTGACCTGTCGCTCCTCCGTGTTGTAGCCAGTTAGAGCTGCAGAACTGGCTTGGATTGAAATTCATTTTTCAGGTATATCCTGGTGTTATTTCTATTTGAAGTAACTGATTAAAAATCAGGAATATCTGTATTTGTTAAAAAGTACAATACCAGGAAAATGTCCACAGAATAATTTTACAAGATTCTGGCTCCTTTTGTTTATGAACTTTGTGCAGACTATTTTTATTTCTCTGTTATATAGCATCACTATTTCCAGGATACTTGTTATAAAATCAGAAGTACTCCTGTAATTAAAATTACGGCTGACAGAATTAAGATTTATGTAGTAATGGGATGGTAATAGGTCTCTGAGGATCATTTGGTCTGGGCAGGGGCTGCAGCCCAGCAGATCCCTCAGGGTGCCCAGGTTGTGCTTTGCACCTCTCCTGAGGCACAGCTCCATCCCTGTGCTGGAATTCCCCATGTTTGCTTCACCTTGCACTGGAAGTTTCCCTCTCTGCCCCAGAACTGATACTGCAAGGTGA
This sequence comes from Regulus satrapa, assembly GCA_013396955.1. Taxonomy (NCBI): domain Eukaryota; kingdom Metazoa; phylum Chordata; class Aves; order Passeriformes; family Regulidae; genus Regulus; species Regulus satrapa. The sequence continues at coordinate 513,291 of VWZN01003861.1, forward strand.
GGATAAACTTCAGTTCTTGTCAGATGATGTGTTAGGAACTCTCCCACTGCATTTCATCGGTGTTTGGCACTTCTTTGTCAAACCAGAGGAAACAGTGCTTACAAATGACCATTCAGAACATTTGGTCTTTTCATTAAATAATCTTTAAACACGTCTCTGTCTCTTTTTTTAGGAATTTAAAAACATCCTGTCTGGTACTTTGATACTTCTGTATTGAGGACTTTCTTAATGGCCTTTCTCTCAAGCCCAGGAAGAGAAATAAGAGGTGTAATTGGGATTTTTTTTTCGTAGGCTATTGGTGGCTTTCTGGCACATAATAAATATGAGCATGTTGAATGTATCCTACATCAAGTATGTCTAAGTTTCTATGAGGTGATCTAGTCTTACATTTCAGTAAGTGCTGCAGTAGAAGTTATAATACAGCAGATGATGTTCAACAGAAACAACCTCCTGTTCATTCCCTTAGTTCCCCTGAGAATCTAACTATGACTAAAATGACTTTCGGTGGAAGTTTAAGCTTGAAATAAATCTCAGGAAGTGGTAGAAGGTTTGGAGAGTCCCATAGCTTGAAACAAGACATGGATGGACACTTGTCTTCAAGTGCTACATTAATTTGCTTCCTGATCAATTAGTGACATAACCTGGCATTAGAGAGCTGCAAGCTCTGGTTTGTGGCAGAAATAAAGCTCACCTGGAGCTTCTGGAGGATGGAATCTGTGCAGGAGCACTGACCAGTAGTGCTGGGGGAATTTCCAAGATTACCGATGTTAAAACAAAGTTTCACTGAGTTCTTAGCCTTGATACACAAATTCAGTTTGCTTTCTGATGCAGTGTAAAAAGAATTTCATTTATAACAATATCATATGAAAAATATTGAAGTACCTTTAGACCCATAGAAAATGTTTAGTGCTCGTAAAGAACAGGTCACGGTGGGAATTTCGCAAGGGTCCCCATGTGGATGTTACTTCATATAATGGTCAAAAGAAAATCAAAATGGACAGAACTTGAGGTTGAGATATTAAAATGTGTAAGAGAGTTAAAAAGAGCAGCTGAGAACTTGGTCCTTTTGCTATCACAGGTAGGAGAGTGTTGACGCATACTAATAATATGAAATAATTTAAGATGTTCAGTCTTCTGCATTAATTTCATAGTAAATTAGAGAAAAAAACCCTCAATATTAAGGGTTTTTTTTTCTCTCTGGGTTGAGTCTTGGCAAGGTGTAAATATTTGACTTCTCAGGTTGAAGCTGGCTAACCTGTAAACACAATTTCTTGTTACAACACATATTTTCTCATCTGCTTGTTGGTGTGAAATGTCCGGTTCTAGGAATTTAATCTGATTTTGATTAGTTTCTTTGGCTTAAAACAATAAGCATAAGCTCAGCGTTTGTAAAATCTTTGCAAGTAAAGAAAAGAATATTCTTATAACATATTCCTGGGATGTTACTTTGAGATGAGTTGGATGACTTTGGTTTGACAGTGGGTAATTATGTGTACACTGTGAGATCTGGAATGATAATCAGACACAGGAATAAATTTGACACCGTGTGTAGCAGATGCATTTCACTGGCACTCTTGCCTTTTGGATGATGAAGAGGTTGATTTTGCTCAGTGTTTCTCAATGACTAGCAGTGGCCTTGGTGAAGGAGGATGGATGAGGAGTGCAAAGCCCTGAATAAGTTTTGGTTTGTTTTGTTTTTGTTTTAAATTTCATCCTGTTGTTCTAAAAGATAAACATCATGAACCAAAGTAATGGCTTTGATGAGGGCTAAGTAGCACATTGCCATCAACCTTGAATTAAATAAGATTGTTTACCTAGGTATAAAGTTGTGAAATGTCACGTGGGTGTAAGGGAATCAGTTTCAAATCTTCTCATGTGTTTGCTCAGATGCAAAACTAGCATTATATTCTTTAACGGTTCATTTACTGTTAATTTCTCTCAAAATTGTCTTTGAGTAGTTGGTAAAAGCTGCAGGAAATAACTTCAGCAGCTACAAATCTGGGTTCTCATGTGGTGCGTGTAATGTCCAGTGCTCAGGCTGTGTGAGCTTGCAGACAAAGCCTTTGATCTGTTCTAGGTGTCAGAAAGAGAAGTTAAAATTCCCCTCTCCTCCATCACCCCTTTATCTCACAAGATGCAATCATGTGGTGGCCATGTGAAAACCCTGCCATATGAAACCCCACAATGTTAGTTTGATCTCAGGAAGGCCTTTCAATTCCAAAAATTCCTGAATTCTGATAGTGAAATTACTCAGCATGCAAGAAAACTGGAAAGCAGATAAGGGGTGCTGAGTAGCAGTGGGTTTATAAAAGTTCCAGGTGTCTTTGGAGATCAAAACTTCAGCAAAAAATAGATCTGCTATCCAAGTTCACCTGGAAGGTGGATTGGGAACAAAGGGGGCACAAAGAGAGGCTCATGGATGAGCTTACAGAACAACTCAGCTTCCCCTTCAGGCAGTGGGGTTGTTTGTCATTAGCTCAGGTCAACTCATTATGCAAATACCTTTCATTAGGACTGTGAGAGCAGGTGACTGTTTCCATTGAAAAAGAGTTGAAGAACAAGATTGTGTCTTACAAGCAGAACTGCTTTTAGATTTTGCAGGGCTGTCACACGTTTTATGGAGAGGAGGCTTGTGCTTTTTATAGTTACAGAGCTGGAGTAGCTTGGAATGGTTATTTCCCAAAACTGGCAAGTTGTCACCAGAGTACAACTCATCTAGTGAGTGAGTAAAAGGGACTAATGCATAAACACTAATCTGTCCTCTGAAATGTTCCTGGAAGAATCTTCAGGATTAATACTCTATTTCAAATCACCATGTAGTCATCTGGTTACCCATATGTTCATATTTTCTACAACAGTGCTCAGGTTTTCCAAGTGAAGTTTCAAGAAAATTCTCTTTTTAAAAAAACTTATGTATACTACAGAAAAAATAGCTAATCTGGGAATAATCTTGGTTGGTCAAGTTACTGAATTTACCCTGCCTACATTTTTGGAAGAGAATGGAAATCCAGATTCCTGCCAGTAGCTGCTCCTGCAGCAGAGCGAGCTGAGTGTATGATTCTCAGTAGGCATCCAGAGGAAAATCTAAACCTTCTGTTTGTGTACTCATCCATATTAAAACTTGGTGGTGCCTGCCCCTTGACTGCCCAGCTCGTGGATGTGAGCAGGTGCTCCACAAAGGGCATTGCTTGGCCCCCTGTATGAATAAAATCCACAAGGTATCCAATGGCAAGTTCAGAGCATGAGGTTTGGTGCGCTGGGAGCTTCATGTGTTTATGCATGATAGAATAAACTTCTTCAATTGGAAGCTAATCTAATCTATTATTTTTATTCTGTTTGTAACTGCTCAGGCGTCTGAACAAGAATAAATTGCAAGTTCTTCCCGAGCTGCTTTTTCAGAACACACAGAAGTTAACTAGGCTGTAAGTATCATCTGATTTATTTTTCTGTGGCGTGTTTCTATTATTTGTTAGAAGTTGTGCAGATTCACGTGTTTGTGTTTTGACTGCGGCGAGAGGTTTAATTTTTATGATATTAAACTGCCAGTAAATAAGGGGTTTTTAGGGGATGTGTTATGTTTGCTTGTGTGTAGTTGTAAATTGGCGGAGCGTAAATATCAGAGGGAAGAGAAACCACAAAATTTTTCTGTTGCTCATATATTCACCAGGATGACGTCAAGGTGACTTATTTTGAACTCTGTAGAGCTACAGAAACCAGGGAAAGTGTCAGGTTCACGTACCTGGTTCAGGCGAGGTGTCCACAAAGAGGGAGTGAATATATTTATTTTAAATTAATGGAGGTAGCTGTAAATTCTTTCATTTGGAAAACTATCTTTTCAAGTAAGTGAAGGCTTTGTCAGATAGACCAGCAAAGTTATAGCTGCTGCCTCGTCAGGCAGGAAGAGGAGAAATTATGGATAGGCAAACAAAGTTTTTTTTCCTTGAAATATCAAAACTATGTTAAAAAAATGTTTAGATGGCTGCAAGGCCCATTTGAACAGCAAGCATATAATGAACTTGGCGTTATTTGGTTTTGGTGGGAGGAGGGAGAGGGTGGTGTTAGAACAATAACTGGATGATTTACAATATATATATATATTTTTAAGTGTATAAAAATAAGATGGATGAGCAGGTGCCTGCAAATCTATTATTAAAAAAAAACTAATCTCCTTTTTTAAAGGAGTAGTCAAAAGCTGTTTGAAATAATTTTCTGGATCCTGCCAAAATTAAGCTCGTGATCCAGATTGGCTTTTTGAGATTTGGTAAAACTGTTCTTTTGATGCTTGAGTTTGTGTATGGAAGATCAGATACTGAGACTTGGGATTTGGTCAGTGAAATTGTGAAGTTATTACAGGGTGGCTGAAAAAGTTCTCCATTCTTGTGGAGTTTTTATAATTGTTTTAATACATCAGTGTGCAACCAAACCCACCATTTAGACAGTGCAGTAAATTTTTCTTCCTGTGGAAATACAAACCACATGGTGATAGTGCAGATTAATTTTGGGATCAGATAACTTTAAACAAGTAGTATCTTGGTTTATGTTTAAAAGAGAGAGGTTCAACAGTGCTGTGCAGCAAGTGGTATTGATAGTTTGGAGAAATTCTCCAGGGAACTTTTGGTGTTGTCCAAACTGGCTCATGGAAAAACTGTACAAGTCACTGCTATTATTCTGCAGATGTAAAAAAATATAAAAATAGATAAGCTATAGCTGTCTTTTAGTTTTAAAATCTTGGAAAAATCTTTGTTGGACGTGTTTTACAAGCTTTGTTGTGACTTTTGACTTCACTAGGATATATTTGCTGAATGGATTTGCTTGAGCTGAACTATTTGGTTGCATTTCCTAATGTTCTTTGCATGATTTTGAAATTTTGCATCTTGGAACTCTGCTTGAGTATGAAGTGTGAGCTGAGAAAGAGCTGCAGATACCTTTAGCTGGTCTCTGGAAGGTGCCAGTTTTATTTATTTGTTAGAAGAGTTCCTTTATGTGGGTCGATTGTCTAATGATATGATGATGCTTTCAAGAGAAAAGCTTTTACAGTGTTTACCTGAATCTCTACAAATTCCACCTTAACACGTTGAAAATCGCTCTGTGAGTGGTCTCACTGTACCTGGATATCATGAGAGGAACTCTCTGGCCATTTGTGGTTTCAGTGGAATGCTCTGTGTGCTTTGATAACTCGTGTTCATCTGTCCTCAGGAACCTCGCCCCAAGAACTGGAGTGGAAGTGGCTGGGGCTGTAGAGTGTGTTTTGCAGTAGGTCATGTAATCATGATCCATTATAGCCCCTGACAGCAAGGGCAATAGTTTTGCTTTTGGAATATAAAGATTGTAACGAAGTGACGTAGGATGGAGTGATGAATCTGTTCTGTAATGCCTCCCAACGGATGCTGTCGGAACATTTGTCTTTATTCCCTGACATCCATTCAGTCTGGCTTTGCTGTTGAACAGTGCATTAGATAGATCACTTTAACACTGTTTGTCAGAAGAAAATCGCTTTTTCTTTTGAAGATACAAGTGTTATATAAATAGAGGGTGTATTATACACAAATAAATCTTAGCTCAAGTGAACTGTTACGGTTCCAAGTGTAGTTGGGTTGCGTGTTTTCCTGTCATGGGATAAGAATGAAACATTTGCTTCCTACTAGAATTTGTAAAAATACACCCACACATATATATGGTTGCTCCCTGTTGTTACTGTCTCGGTCCCACTGCTGGTAGATCCAGAGCTGTTCTTGCTGCTGTTCTGCCTTGTGTGAATGCAGCAGAGCCCCTCTGCTCCCAGTGCTGAGCCGAGGGGCAGTGGTGCCTGCATTCCTCCCTGCAGCTGCTCTCACCCAGCCTCTCCAGAAGAAAGCAGAGCTGAGGAAGTGATGAAAGGGCATAAAAGCAGTGAAACAAAAATCGGTAAGACAGGCTGATGCAGGGGTGAGGTAGAGTCTGTGGAATTTACGAGGAGTGAATTAAAATGAACGTTAAAAAGTGTAGATAATGCTGGTCTTAATTTTAATTTTCCATGGTATAGCTATAGTACTTCTGCTGCCATATTTTCCAGACGTTACTCTATTATTTTCATCTTAATAATTATAATCCTCATAAAGTAAAAAGTCCAAAAGTCAAGTATTTGTTTGTAGAAGCTTGCTGCAGCTAAACAATGCAAAAATTTCAAGAACTAAATATTTTGGTGCAGTATGTGTATCCAAATTGTAGGATTTGGGTTTATTCATTGGAACAAAGAGCTCCTAGTCTTGTTCTTGGAGGAAATAGAGATGAATTCTGTGATTCTGAAGCTGCCCTGCCCAGCAGGCATGCAGTGAACGCAACAGTCCATGACTTTGTTAATGAAGGTTCCAGCTCAACTTTGTTTTAAGGTAAAGTTAAATAGAAAGATGACACTCTGTTTGGTAGCTTGATGCGAGTGTGAAAATTGAACATATTTATTATCACGAATAAAATTTGGTAGAGATGGAGTGAGGGAGATGCTTAAACATGCAGGAATTTTGTGTTCTGTAGAGTTTTGGGTCTTCCTGCTAACATTTCAGGAGCAGTTAAAGGCCGAAAAAGCAGCTGAGGGCTTTTCTCAGTGTTCTGTCAGCCAGGCTGAAACCTGGGACTTTGCTGGAGGAGCCAGCTTTGTTTGTGTGGATTGGTATCAGCAGAAGCTCTTCAGCTGCTGGGAATGAACAGGTTTGAAAAGCTGCAGCACAAACCTGGGGGTGCTGCTGCTGTTCCACGGGCACATGGAACACACGGTTTGGGACAGCAGTGCTGTCATCCCCCATGGGCTGCGAGTGCCACCGGGGCATATCCACTCTGATAACTTCTGAAACTGAATTTAGAATGCTTCTCAGGTTATAACTGCATCCTCAACCCTCACTTCAACTCCAAGGTACCTTTGGCTTTCTTCTCCAAGGCTCTCCTAAGTTTTGAGCTTCAGGATATCCTTGCATCTTTCACGGGGCTGGTTAGGCTTTGCTGGCACATCTGGTTGATATTACAAGCAAGAATATATATAGCGAAATAAAGCTTAAATGGAATGTGAGGCGTCCCACAAAACGAGTTTCTCATAAGGCTTTGAGCCTTTTCTTCTAGAAAGAGTGGCTTTGAGCCTCATGGATTTTGTTTGCTTTGGTTTAGATAAGGGTTTTAAGTTTAAGTTGGATGGTGAATGAGCCCTCGATTGGATTCTCCAGTGGAAATGTTTCTCATTGCTCTGTTGCCTTCACTGCCTAGGTTTTAAAGCTTTGGAACTGTTTTATCTGGGATAATTATATAATAATTCAAAATGCAGGCACTTTTAATGAGAAAACTGAATCGAGTAAAAGACATTTTTAATGAATTGAGAAATAAAAGCATGAAAGACTTTTTAAAAAATATTTTCAGCTACTTACTAATAGCTATCAATAAAGGAACAGGTATTTTTAATACAGGTGATGAAATACACAGAAAAAGTATAATAAAATGAAACATGTAATTTAACAGCTATAAAAATAGGCTTTGATTCCAAGGCAATTATTTTCTTATATCCAGAACAACTCCTGAAATTTACCCCCAAAGGTTGTAAGCAAAGATTTATGCCTGCTGGAATCCTTTGTGTGCAAAGCTGATGTATAAAATGATAGCAGTGCATCTGCTTTTCACTAAAAAACAAGTATACTAGGGATCCATGAGAGACTTATTTACCTTTGAAAACAAAAAGGGGAAACAAGCTCGTTTTCCCACAAACACCCTGTCATGTAAGAATGTATTTGTTTCATTGTTGGAGCTTCTATACCTCAGGCTAGCTGCTAAGTAGTCATGGTAAAGCTCCTTTGTGTGTGGAATAAAACCTCTTAGAAGGGCTCTAAACTCATGTCTTGCAGTGAGAATTAATGACTCTGCCAAATTAATAGCCATGGACTGTTTGTTGGGTCTATTTACTTTTAATGAACTGCCTTAGTTGTCACTTGGCTGAGCAAACCAGGACTGGAAATTTGGATACTGAAATCTGACACCAAAATATCAGGATACTGGAAGCATCCATTAGACTCTGAAATGAATTTGTTTGCTTTTTTGAGTGGCATCAGAATCTAGAATTTATTCGAAAAACTGTCTTAGAGCTTGATCAGTGGGATGCTTGTTTCTTGTCTAGTGGAGTATTTTGAAAGTTGGTTGATAGATGGGTAAAATAGTGAGTAAGTACTTGCAGCACACAATGCAGATTCTGTGAGTAGCCTTAAAAAGAGGCAATGTTGAGTTGTAGCAGGATGACAGGAGGGCTGAGGTTGTGTGCTGGGCTGACCCTGGCGGGACACTGGTGCCCAAAGCTGCTCTGCCACTGCTCTGCTCACCCTGGGCAGGGAGAGAAAACATCATGAAAGGGTGAGATAAGAGCAGGGAGAGATCCCTCACCGGTGACTGTCACAGGCTAAACAGACCTGACTCGGGGATATTAACTTTCTTGACAATGAAATCACAGTAGGGCAGTGCTGTATTTTTAGAAACTGCCATTTGCCATCTCTTTCCTTGACTTGTCCACTTCCTTGTGATAGCAGCGTGCGTATTTGATTTTGTGTAAGTCGTTTCCTCGGATAATTCCTAGCAGGAGCAGCTGGAACTCTTTGCTGAGTGCTTTTCTGAAGAAGCTGCCCTGGTTAGACCCAGACACGGAGGTGCTCTCCCGTCCCTCTGGGACACTCTGTGCTGCGGGCAGGTGCTGGCCCAGGTGAGCCTCAACAAGCACAGCTGGTGCCAGGTTTTCCCAGTGTCTGCTTTCCTCTGAGCACCTGTGCAGCTCAGATGTTTATTGTAGCCAGGGGTTGCTGCACCTGGCTGGGATTTGCCCAGGATCTGCTGCTGGGAGCCCTCGGAGCAGTGCCACTTGTGCAGCCCCATCCTCAGCCAGCTCAGAGCACCGAGCCACGGCTCCTGGTCACATCCAGCCTCTTTCATCCTGGGGGTGTCATTAGGAGCTGTGCTTGGAAAAGCAACCAGATCATAAATTTTCTTAGTGTCCTCTTTATTTCTCTGTTTGTTTCCCTCTAGAAAGCAAGCTCTCCCAGATTGCTGTCTCGGAGCTCCATTACCATTTCCATTAAAGCAGGATCCTGACAATTCAGTTGTTGCAGGAGTTTGAGTTACGGTGTTGCCATGACAAAAGAGCACGGGCTTGTAACAGGGTGTTTTTGTGGTTTTATCCACATCCAATAATTGTAGTTTTACTGTGTATAGATCACAGCAGGTCTTTTCAGGAGACAGTAAATAATTACAGTAAGTGTTTGCTGGTCTCTGGGGTGCACTTCTGGCTTGGGAAAGATGTGCATTAGGTCAGGGGCTTGTGCTGCAGATAGCTGGATGACATTTACACCATTTATCAAGCTGAAGTCATTCCAGATCTTTTGGGCTCTGCTAGTAAATAATGTATTTAACCTTTTAAAAATACAAATACACACCAATTTTATTTGAAGAGTCTAAGCATCTTCTTTCTAAATTAGTGCAGAAGAATAATTTTTAAAAATACATGTTTTTACCTATTATTTTGAGAGTAGAAAGCAAAGGAAAACATGTTGAAAAGCCAGAAGGCTTCCTCCTCAGTGCTGCTTTTTCCCCTGTGTGAAATAGGTTATTTGAAATGACAGTGTGCAGATGTCTTGTTTCTCCTCTTATGGGAAATAGGCATGACTGGGGAAGAAAGGGTGTTTTTTGTGAAAATTACTGCTGGGTTTTAGTGGCGTCTCCCTTCCAAGGAGGGTTCTACTGCCAGCTTCTGTGATCAGGTCATCTTATTACAAAGCTATTTAAGGGAGTTTGTGGCAAAGGATTATACATTTCCAGAAGAAATGCCACACATGCAGATTAAGCATAAGTCTGCTTTGGAAATAAGTTGTTTTCCTCTCTTAGTTGAGTAACTACTGCCTTGCATTCCCAATGTTTTTTCCTTTGCAACTTGAAGGGTGACATCTTTTCATTGATATTCAGGTCAAGAAATCTGGAGGCTCCAAATTAGTGGAATTAATTTGCCATTTGATTATTTGATAGTTATTTGGTAGACTTAGCCATGCTGCTGGGTGTCCATTTTCCTGAATTTGGGGGTTTTTAAAGCACTCCCAGATATATTCAGGTTTCACATCACATGGCTTGGAGATAGCACATTAAAAATAGTGTTAATATACTGTGACTGGCTGCTCAAAGCAATCCTGAACAGCAAAATAACACCAATAGCAGCCTTGTGAACTTATTAAGTCCAGTCCATGATTTTGCATCAACAGAGCCCTTGTAAGTGGTTTCTGATGCATCTTAAAATTTGCTGTATTCTTAGTATCAAACAAGGAATACTGACAAATTCAGTGTGTGCTCACAATTAGACATCAATTCCCATCAGACTTCATTCTTTCTGAGAACATCCTGGAGGTGTAATTAGCAAAATTAGGCTTTTCTGAACTTCTGCAGAATCTGCTGCTGCTGCTGCTTTGAGTGAGCCCCAGCAAGGGCAGCTGGATGGGGGCTCCGTGGTCACTCAGCACCTGGAGAGCTGCACACGTGGGCTCTGAGGGTGGCTCTGTGTGCTCTGCCAGCTCTGAAATGTGTCCTTATTAACTGCCTTCAACTCCTGTCCTTCCGAGTGATGAGTTTAAGTGGGGGGAAAGCACTGACTCAGCTGCTGGGTGCCAGGGCTTTCACATGACTGAGCTGGGTCTTAAAACGCAGCAGTTGTGGGTGGGCATTATTGGCTTGCTGTTTTCTTAGATTAGTCTTCAAAATCTGGGGATTTTTGCTTCTGTGAGCAGCAGTCCAAATTCTGTAGCTCCCTTCACGGCTGGGTTTTGGTTCCTGGGGTTTGATCTGTGGTGGTGGCAGGGCCAGGGAGCTGCTGCCGCCTCTGCAGGGTGGATTTGTCTGTGGCACTCGCAGCTGCTTCCAGGCTTGGCAGAGGATTGAGTGGCTGTGGAGGTTGCAGCTGGAGATTAATTAGGTTATATCACAGGTATATTATTACTGGGGGATCCTGACCTGGTGGTTTATAGGCAGTTTCTTTTCCGGAAACTGGATAACCCTGGCAGTCTGTGCAGCTCTTAAGTTTGTCAGGGTCAGATTTACTGCATTTGCTTTGTTAATGTGGCTTTCTTTGGCCTTGCCATTAGAGCTGGTCAGCAAATGTCAGCACATCACAGTGTACTCACATTCAGAATGGTTATGTGGATATTGCTTTTCTTGTTTGAAAACTTCCTTTTAATCAATTAGTTATTACATGGATGTTTTTTGCCTTTCCCCTTTGCCCGTGCTCTGAAAGGAGATGAAAAGTGTTTTCCTGAGTGTTCAGTGCATCTGAGCTGCTGGAGTCTTGTCCATGGATAGATTGGGAAATTCACTTTTAAATTGTCATTACTGCAACCAGGAGACAATGCAGAGTGAATGCAACTCTGTTCCTTTTGGTGAATGGGAGATTAGAATACATTTGGAATTATTTTCACGCTGAGGCAGTTTCCTCACACGAAGCAAATGTAGGAACAGATTGAACTGATGACCCAAAGTGCAGACATCTCATCTATGCAACAGGAAAAATATCATAATGATAATGTAAATATTTCTGCTGCTTTCCATAATAGACTGTCATCCTGAGGCCAAAGATGAGTTTACATTCATCGTCTTGTAAAAGTCCTTTCAAATGTTTTGGAAATACGCTGCAGATAATGAGAATTTCTTGTAGTGTGTGGACAGCAGAGGTAGGGGATATGATCATTGGTGTAGAGATGATAATTTAACACTTAATGGGTGTTAAATTACAGTTGCTGCACATGAAGTCTTGATTTTCATCAGTGTCTTTAAAAAGAAAAGGCCATTTCCCATCAGCAGCTTCTGGCTTCAGCTCTCCTGGTTGTTTCATGACAGCAGAACCCTGATTTACCTACAGACATTTATTGTCCCATCAGAGTGCCCCATCATTTAAGGGTTTGGTGGGTAAAACAGTGCAAGGCCAAAAACTTCCTTGTTTTAATTATCATTTGGTTTTCTTCTTGAAGTCTGCAATGTGTACAACGGGAAGCTTAAGTCAGGCTTTCTGGAGCTTTTCCATGTGTTTCACAGGGGTAACAGGCCATGCCTGTTTAAAGTATTTCAGACACTTAAAGGCCTTGAAAATGAAAGCTGCTGTTACTTTTAAATGCACTAGGTTTGCTTTTGAAATACAGCCATAAATGATCCAGGATTTCATTTTGATTCCAGTCCCTGCAGTTGGGAGAGCCGTGGGATTGTAGCCCGGGGCGTGTGTGCGCCTCTCAGAAGGGTCAGGAGCTGAACCAGGGGGTTTGATCTGGAGCCTGACACAGCTCCACGGCCCCGGCACAGGCTGCGCTGTAAAACTTACAAGGGTAGAAAATGTTCATGAAACAAAATTAAAATAAGCCCTGCAAGTCATTAAATGTTGCGGTGCTACGAGAATAGATTGGTAAGGGTGGTTTATCATCAAACTGCTCTCATGACTAAGGCAAGGATGTTGTAGACGGTGTGCCTTTGAACTGCTTTGATTTCTTCACTCAGTGTAACGCACTGAAAACAAAAGGCTGTGGCACCGTGTGTTATACAAAGTCCATGAGTTGATTTTCAATGTTTCCCTCCTATAATAGTTTGGAACTTAGTGAGATTCTTCAAATATACAGTAATTGCCACTGTTGAATATTGAGATTTTCTGCAATGAAAATGCAAATACTATGGAGAAAATTGACTGAAGCATATTTGAAATTAAGTACCTGCCTTTTGCTTTGCTCTGTTAAACTCAGTGATGGGCTGAATGTTTTCTTCAGGAAGCAGCTGATATGAATTTACTCCATTCCTATTGATCTATGAAGGAATGTTAAGTTTAATGTTTTGAATGGTTTCTGTGCATGGTACAACATCAGTGCTCGGTGAACTGTGAGGGAAAAATGCTGACAAGAAAAGCATCTGATACGAAACCAAATATTATGCTTATACCGTTAGTTTCTTTTGTTGAGAGAATATTCTTGTATCCTGCCACAGAGCCGCAGGAAGAGAACCCCCTGTAAGCTCTGCTAATCATACCTGGGTCAGCCCTGCCTCGCTGTCCTTCCCTGCAGTGAGCAGGGCTGCTGAGTGCACTGGGACATTCAGTCTCCGAGCCCCAAACGGATTTCTTTACAAGCATGTGCACCAAGTGACTGTATCTTCAAAAACATTGAATGGAATTATTGCTTTTTTTCACCTTGAGCTTGCACTGTCCTGCTCCACCTTTTCCCAGTAATTGCTTGATTAACCCCATACCTTAGAATCCCTTATTAAGAGGGATTAATAGGTATCCCTACAAATAGGGATTAGTATTAGTAGAGCATAATACCAAGCAGTACTGCAGATGGGATATTCATGTGTAACATGTATGAATATGAGCAGGTTTTTTACTGGGACTTCTGCAGAAGTGGCAGCCTTTGCGGTGTCTTGGTGTTATTTCATCCCGGATATAACTGCTGGTGGAGGAGGTATTTCCCTCGAACACCTTCCCTTCCTTGGCTCCAGAGCTTCGCGTTGCTCCTGCTGTGTGAAGAGCTTGCCAAGGGCTGTGCTGGAGGCACCATCCTGGTGCACTGCCCCGGGGCTGGCTGCAGAAAACCCCCCAGAGCTGTGTCCTGGGCTGGGTTTGTTGGGGGCACACGATGGCACGGCCCTGAGTGAGCCCCGGTGAGCTCGGGGGATCTCTCTGAGGCTGTTCTGGCGTTTGCCTGGGGATGGGAAATGCTCAGCTCTGCTCCAGAGTGTCCCTTCCCGCCTCTGACAGGAGCACAGGCAGGCTGACATGGCTCAGGTGGGCTGCTCAGTTTTGGCTTTCAGGGCAACGTTGGTGGAGCACTTTGATAAAGTGTAATTTACATGCATCAGTAATTACAGGCTCCAGAGGGACCATGGTATTTTTTTCCTGACACAACAGAAAACAAATTTCCCAGAAGCCTGGGGAATGCAAGGTGCCACTTGCCCCAGTTGGTGGTGAACTTCAAAGGAAAACAGTGTTTCTTTTTACTGGCCTCGGCTTTTGCATTATTTTATCTTGAAAACTGGTATTTCAATTGCTTGAAGGAAATGATTTTTCTTCGCTGCTTGTTACTCTTTTTTCCCCCAAATGGCATTGCTGGTTTTTAAAAAATGAGGACCACCTCACTCTCGTGCAGCTGGAGCTTATTCCAACTCCTCTTTAATGAGGTAAACCCATTTCATTGTGTTTAAATAAGCACGCGAACAAAGGGCCAGTTGCTGGGTTGGCCTGTGGGTAGCTGTGGCTTACAACAGGCCATGTGTTGGGTGTCGAACTTGGCAAAAATATCAGCTAGATTGTTTTTCACTTTGTAGTTAAGGTTTGTAAATAAATACAGGTTTATGGCAAGTGTAAATGATATACCCTCAAAAGTTGAGACTTACTTATTACCAGTCTGTTTTTTTCACCTCTCTTATTTCACTGGAGACAGTCCTTGCTTTCTAAAGAATTAAATGCAAAGGGGAAAAAGGATTCCTCTCTTCCTTTAGGGCACATTGAGAATACCATATAATATGGAAAAGTGAGGGCTTTTCACTCTGGCTTGACTCTGTAGCCTTGCCCTGAAAATGAGGAAGGAGTTCAGTTAGCAGAGACTTTCTTGAGGCATTTTGGTGCGTGTGCCCCAGTGTTTGAGTGTCAGGTTGGCAAGAAGAGTGCCAGGGTGAGCTGTTCTTTGGGCTTTTAGCCTGGCCTCTTCCCTTATATATGGTGACCTGAAAGATTAGCACAGTTAAAATCTGAGGGGAAGCAGTTTTTATGTATGAAAATTTCCAGTATTCATAAAGAAACAAGCTCTAGCAGTTCCCAGTGAATATTCAGGAGCTGGAATGCTGCTGGGGATGTTGCTGAGTTGAACAGCCTGTGACAATGCTGCTGTGTAACTTTAAACTGCACTTTTTAAATTATGCAATGCTCGGATACTTCACCGAAGTTTTTTCTGAAGTAAATTTCTGCAACTGACTTCATCTGCACAGGCTGGGAGGATTAGCTGCGGAAATAGTCAGTGGCTTGTCTTGGATCAGCGGTCACTGGGTTTTTAGGAGTTTTTTCCCCACTAATGTGCCTTCTTTTTAAGGTTTTTGTACTCCATACTGTGGTAGCCAGCCCATTTGTTTCTTTCCCCTGTAGAAGGAGGTTTTTCTGCTTTTCTTGCCAGAAATATAAGAATCTATATACAATACAATAAAAGAAAGAATGGAGCACATGAACCTCATCAACATGTAGCTGGCTGTGTTTTGAGTGGAAGTTGAACCGTATGACCTCAGAGGTCCCCTGCAACCTGAAGTATTCTGTGGTTAAATTTGTTATTTACAGTTTTTAATGCTAGGGCTTGGAAGCTTTTAGCTGGTTCAAGGTTTGGCAGATACTGTGGATGGGATAGCAGACTGTGGCGTTTTTCTTTTTTTGTCCTTCTTCTATTCAGAATGAAAGATGAAATGTAGTAGACAGGATTTTTGTGGCTGCTGGAGGATCCTGTGCCTAAAAAGTGCAAGATTGTGCTCATCAGCAGGATGTTAGAGCATGAAAAGTTGGTTTTCAACTCCCACAACCCTGCAAAGTCATCAGGAGGCAGAACTGATGAACTGCTGCCGAGGAAAGCAAACTTCAGCTGTGTCCCACCCTAAGTTGTGCTGTTTGAATCCTTTTGACTTTGGTGTCTTTTCCAGAGGTAGGATGTGCCTTGGTGCTCAGCGTTTTTGCACTTTATCATCTTGCATCTTCCTGTGGGAGGCATTTATCTGCTTTATCCCTTTCATGAATGTGCCTTGTTCCTGCTTTGCTTGGAACCAAACCCAGAGTGGTGACTGAGGAGGCTGGGCTGGGCTCGTGGTGTGACAACAGTACAAAAAAGGGAAAGGAGAAAGTGTAAAAAAGTATGGGGAGGTGGCTCCTGTTCTTGGGGTTTTCCTTCCCAAGATCCTGTTCACAGTGGACTCGGCATGGCTGGAGGATCCAGGTTTTCCTACAGGACTGACCTGTTCCGTGCTCCATCCGATGGTAAAATCTGAAAGAAGGGCTCAGCCTCCCATTATCTAAGAACCTAGCTTTGGAATTGAAATGTTATTAACTTAGTTTCAGGTTGCAGCTACAGCAAAAGGTTTGTTCTTTTTCTCATCTTAATCCGATGATCTTGATTTAATTTTTGAATTTATTTCCAAATAGTCCCTAAGGTAATGTTACTAAAATGTCAGCAATCTATTTAAATTGCAGAGAATTCCCAACTATTTCAAAGAAAAGTGGTTAAAAGGAAATGTTGTCTTAATGTCCACTGGGTTGTGCTGAATTTCAGGCATGTTTTTAGCTGCTGCAGCACTATGCCCATGTCACAAATGGGGTTTGTGTGTGAAGATTCAAATAGACCCAAGCAATCATTTCATGGTTTTGAAACTTGTAGTAAAGCCCCAGCTAAGGAAAATACAACACCATTTCTTGTATGATGATACTGGTGATACTTTCCTTTGACAATGGGTTCTTAAAAACGTCTTCAGGAAGGCTCAACTTGAATAATTAAGTTACTGAATTAAAACCCTTTGCTTTAATGTGTAAACCAAAAGATTTTTTCCAAAAAAATATTTTTTGTGAGTTTTTCTGGCAGCCATCTGTATAAAAAATGTTAAAACAAAAATTCCAAAATCTAACGTTTATGTTAGGCAGATTAATTAGTTTAGAGTTCTTGGCTAGTCAGCCAGAGAAATGATTTATGCTGTGGAGACTGCCAGGTCAGGGACAGGTAATATGTGAAGCAACTGTTAACTGTGTGGATGAGACAGCAACTTCAGTTTTAGGGAGGTTTCTTCTTAAAGAAAAAAAACTAGGTATTAAAATGTCTTTCTGATTTTATTTTTGTATTAAAACGACAAAAATCAGCTTGTGTGGTGATTAGAACCATGAAATTTTATTTAGGGGTTCCTCATTTTATATTTTCACAGACTGAAGACAGACATCACCTCATAGCCCTGCATCTTAAATAATTCCAGATAGCATAATTATCTTTAACTGCTTAATTATTAAATTATTCTCTACTTTGTTACTCTGTTATATTGTAAATAATTGAGTGACAATTATTAATTGTTACTTGTCACAGTAACTTCTCATGAATCCATCCATCCCACTCATTACCATGTATTGATGATGCTTATTGAGACTAGTACACTATTGATAAACATTTTGTAGGGTTATACATGTTATAATTCCTGAGAGAAAATGTGGGAATTACAGTTGATGTGCAGTGTTCTTATTCCTTTGAATTACCCCATGGCATCTGAGTATTTAAATGAAAGGATGGATTATGTGTTTTAATGAAAGGATGGATAATGTGTTTTTTGATTATTGTCAACTCTTCCCTTGCTAAAAAACATTTAGAGACTTTTCATGGGAATTATGGCTCTTTTTTTGCAGAATTATTATATGTAGGTGTGAAGAAATTGGTGGCATTTATTTCACTTGTAAAAAAATATTAGAGAGCAAAAGAGTGATCCATATAAGCGAGGAGCCAGAAGTGGCATCTGCCAGGCTGGACGAGGATTTTGTGGCAGCTGTTTTGCTCTGCTGTGGGGTTTTTCCAGGCTGAGGCAGGGCCAGAGGAGCTGGGTGAGGATTCCTGGGGCAGGTTGCTGGTCCTGCAGTGCCAGGGTGAGCTCTCCCAGGCCTGCCCATCTCTGCAGCTCCACAAGCACACGTGGCTCAGCTGCCTGGAATCAGAACTGGCACCAAAGGCCATCAGTAGAAACCCCTGGGAAGAAATGCAGTCCTGTGGAGCTTCTGCTGACTGTTGAAACAAACCTCACCCAGCCAAAAATGCTTCCAGTCAGACAATTAAAAAAAAATAAACTTAAAATACAGCGGTGTCTTACGCTGTTGCCTTTGCACAGCAGAGTCCATGTTCTAAATATACCAAGTTCCAGATAGTCAGGAGAGCAGCTGGAGCTTAAATTCTGCATTACTGGTGGTTCTGACTTCGTCTCTTTGCACTGAACTCTTTCAGGTGTGTGCAAGTCCCTTTTCTGGAAACCTGACATTGCTCTGCTCAGCATTTTGAACAGGAATAACTTGGGGAAACAAAAATCCCATATGGAAAAACATTTCTTCAGTGACTGAGTTGAGTACAAGGACTGATTTTTTTTAAAGTCCTGTTAGAAAATATTAATTATTAGGTAATAAGGAAAAAAAAATTCCCTGATAAGGGCAAGGAATTTTGGAGTGTGGTTTGTAGGACTCTGTGTCCTGATTGGAATTTTCAGTTGTTGAATTAAGTGTGTTATTTAAACAGCTTGGATTCAAGAGGATTGGATGGCATTTTGAATTAAGTAACTTTGTGTGGGTTAGTTTACTGTTAGACAGCATGGGTGTTAAGAGCTGGTGATTTATTTTATTGTAGGTAGCCAAACATCTTTGTGTGCTGGTTGTTCCACACACACATACATTTTACTCACCCCCTTGGTAGGTACTTTTTTCCATCACTGCTCTTGCATGTGTTGTGCTGTTGCTGAGTTGCTCTTGGAAACCATTCCTTAGTATGGACATTGGGAGTGTTTTTCAAGAAAATGCAGTGTTTAATAAAAACAACCTGTAATGCAACAGCCCAAATAATTACCAATGTGCATACTATTATATATTCCATAAAAGTGTTACAGTAATGCTACTCTTTGACTTCAGCTTGTTGTATTATTGGCATATTATATAAATAGCCAGCTGTTGAGATACTTGGGAATTTTTGAATGAAAGGTTTTGTAGAATTAAAAATTGCTGGGTTTGAGTTTTAATGGGAATATTGGGAAAATCAGACACTACTTAAATTGTCTGAAGTGATTACAGAATAAGTAAATTCTAAAAAGACTGCATTGTGATCATTTCTGTTCCTGAAGCACTGATGTTTTTCCAGCAGTTGTAAATCAGTGCTTAAATAGTCTCTTGGTATAGAGACAGGACACAAAGGGTTTAGCTGTGCCTTGCCTTGAAAAGTCATGGAATTTTTTCGTTAAACACAATGAACTTGAAATGGTGAAATCTGAGTGAACGATCTAAGTAGTTTATGTTGCAGTTTTCTTCAACACTTCCATTGCCTTATTTTTGTGGCATAATAGAAGGACACAGATCAGAAATTGAGTTGTGGTTCCTGACAAAAGGGTTCCTGATATTAATAGGAAGGAATAAATAAATCGGAGCGATTTTCATGCACCACTGAAGAGAATGTGTGATGGTGAGCCTGGAACAGCAGCCAGGCTGGAACAGAAACAGGCCTTGAGTTTATGAGCTTGAGATAAATATTTTAAAATGCCATTTCACTACGTGCAGAGAATATTTTTCACATTTAAGTTTGGTTTCCTTTTAAAGTGTGGGTCAGATAGGAGCACCTGCTACTGCTGGTGGTGGGCAGGTCTGGGAGCCCAGAGCCTGTCCAGGGAAAGGCTCCAGGGACTGGCAGAAAAGAGTTTCAGTATGGGCTGGGTGGTGAAGTTGAGAGGGTCAGTTTTGGAGAATTTCAGCTATGTCATGGGAAATGGCCACAGCCAGACTTGTGATTAGCAGGAGAGAGCAAATCCTCTGGGTCATTGCCAGGGTTCAGGAGGGCAAAACACTGCTGGGCTATCAAATTGTTACCATACTTTGTTTAAAGAAGAAAGGGAGGGCAAATGTAAGTGGGGGGGAGGGGGGGGGAACCCCAACCTAACAAAGAAGCAGATGATTTTTTTTTGGATGTCAAATGTGCCATCATTTTAATGTTGCTGACATGTGCATCCTGAGCAATGTATGAGGATGTCGACAAGTGCATTCACATATTGAAGGTATTGAGAAAACCTGAAAAGTTAATAGCTACTGAGTTGTTTGGGTTTTTTTCTTTGGATTAAAAGAATCTTCTCATAAATTGCACTGATTTTTTTTTTCCTTCTTGTAAAATTTACCTACATCAAGGGTGTTCATGTATTACTGATCCTAAAATTACTTAAAGCTGATTTTTCTGTGTCCTAAATGCAAAGACATCATGTGGCATATTGAGGGAGTATGAAAAAGTATTTAACTTTTTTTTTAAACAAATAGCAAAAGTATATTCTGAAAGGACACTAATTAGACCCAAAAGCAATGCAGACAACTGAAGGGACTCTCAGTACACTACAATTCATTGAATTTTTCTGGTGGAGAGGCAAGCTGTGGTAAATAGCTCCTGTATTGGTCAGAGCTGCTGAGTGTGATTTGTGAGAGCACTCAAGTAGGAGTTTCCTGGTTCTGGGACATTGCAGTTTTCCAAGTCAAACCTCTTGATTCATTCACCTCAGGTAAGCAGACAGAGGTGTTTTGTTGAGCCCTTCTGTGGTTGCTCCCAAACCATGGGGCTGTGGCTCTTGGAGCAGCTCTTGGGCTGTGGAGAGGGGTGCGGTTGTGCCCTGGCTCTCTGAGACAGGGGTGGCAGAAGAAAACCCCGAGTCCTTTTGCCTGGGTTAGCCCTGGAGTTCTCCAGCCTTGTATCCTGATCACAGCTGTGGGTACTTGCAGCTGCCAGCCAGGGCAGGGACAGTTTAATGGGTCAAAGATGATTATGCCAGACCTGGAAGTGACAGAAATGCTGGTGAAACTCTTTCCAAAGAGCCTGTGTGTCAGGCCTTACATAGTGCTCCGATTTATTTTCTGATCACTGGGGTTTTATTTATTTCTTGTTCCCTCCCAAGACTAATGACATTTCAAGTTAACCTTTCTGATTTTTCATTTCCTTACACGGTTTGATCTTTCAGTAAATACAACCCCACATTCTTTACTCATGTGTAAGTTACAAAAAACTTACCCTAAAAGCAAGCTGCTGCAATTTATAGGTCAGTAATTATATTTTTTCTGTATTAATCTGATTGTTTGAATTAATCCATCCAACCCATTTCTTTAGTAAATGCAGAACACTTACAGGTTAGTGTTTCAAGAATAATACTGTAAGTGAGCAGAGCTTTGCAGGCTTCTATGCCAAATGCTGTCTAGATGGAGAGTTCTTTCCCACGCAGGGCTGTCCTTCCCCCATTCCTCTGCAGCAGTGGGAATCAAAAGCTTCATCCATGACTCATGGCGCAGAGCTTAATGTCTGCTCTGGAAGCTTGGAATTGTGTCTGCTGTGGCCCCAGATGTAAATGTGGGACTATGTGCTGACCAATTGAGAGTTTACATGGAGCGTTTGGCTGGAGGACAACATCCTAAGTCCATGGTGATAACACTGATGCATTTGGGTTGCCTAAAAGCCCTGACCTAGGAAGGTGTATGTAGTATAAATAAAGTATTCAGAGTGTTGATTTTGATATATTTCTTTTCAAGTTTAGGTTGAATGCCAGCAGTCAAGTAGGCTCTTGTTAGTGCTTGAGACTGATGGGTTGTCTCTTTAAAACATCCATTTCCTAAATGAGAATTGATTCTCTAAGAAGTAGCTAAACCAGAGGTAGAAGTAATAGCCAGGTTTTTCCCAGAAATGAAGCTGTTCACTTGGGGTGACATCTCAGTCTCTGATTTGGCCCGAGACTTCGGGTTGCAGAAGTGTTTCATTCCTAAAGGATAAACGGACTGGATAAGCACAAAGTGGTTGTCTGTTTTGTGTTGTCACCAGTGGCTCCACTGAGGGCTCTGTTTGTCAGACTGACATGCAGGGTCTGAAAGAGAGTTCTGAGGAAATCTCACCCTCTTAGCTGAGGGATTAAGAGGTCACCACAAGAAGTTCTGGACACATAATCCTGGAGTCAGAGGCTGAGGCAGTGTTATGCTGCAGTGCTGGGCATGTTCCAGTGACCAAATAATTACTGGTGCTCTTGGCAAATGAGAAGATGAAATGTAGGGAGGAGCAGGTATGAATTGTGGGACAATCTTTAAAGGATGGGGAGGTAACAGAGCTACCTGGAAACAAGGGCATTTCTCAAAGTTTTCTGCAGTCTTAAAATGAGAGGAAAGCCTAAAAATGCCCAGATGTGTAGAAGAGATTTGCAGTGTGAATGCATGGATACCGTAATAATTGACTCACTTTGAAGTGTGTTTTTGATTATGTTGTTTTCATGTAGTGCTGCGTGTGAAATGTTTTGATCTCACATAGGAAGAAGAGTTAGGTCTGTAACAACCGCATGAATGGTGTGAGAGTGCTTTGCAGTGTGTTTCTGTGCCTGGAAAAACTGGCATCTTGTTCCCTGTCATCAGCTCAAGATGCGAAAAGGAAATGTACAACTGCTGAAAGTTGTGCAAAGAATCTGGTGAGGGATCTTCTGTCTTTGAAGATCTCCATATGTGAAGAATTTGTGCACATTTTGAAGATGACTTGGTTCTTTGGGATTCCTGAAGGTATTTGGGAGGAATGTTTGTAGCAGGCATGTGTTTGGCAATAGTTTAACAGCACAAACCAAATCACAAATGCATAAATACGATAAGTTATTGTCTCTGTCAAAACTGAGCACAGTTAGAAAGCTCTGTCCAACTGTGATCTGTGTGGTCTGGCTCCTGGCAGTCAACATACTGGAAGTGTAGAAGTTAATGTTCCAGAAACTTATCTGCAAGGAGCTGTCTGAGCTCCTGATGGGCAAGGCTTGTGCTGTCAGAGATCAGATCGTGTTGTTCTGATAGCAAACCATCCATCTTCTTCCTGTTGGCTGCCTTGTTCAAGCGAGGCTGAATTTCCAAACTAATGTGCCTTCCAAGTACTGATGATCAGTTGCTGGACAGAAAGGTGTGCTCAAGGAACTATTTGATGTGAAAATATATGGCTTGAAAATCATGAGAAGTTTCTAAAGGGAGAATGGGAAAGAGTAACTGGAGTTCAGAGAGAGACTATAAATTGCACCTTTAATGGAACTCCATGCTGGGCTCAGAACTAGAGCTATAGAAAACAGTTCGTGTACCTCTTAAAAATAAGAAAAATCTGCTTCTGTTTCAATACAGTCTTTCTTCCCCGTATGCACCTTGCTTTGTCTGTAGTTGCACCCTGCAGCACCTCCCCATTGCTCAGCTGTGAGCTGTCACTGCTCCTGCAGACCCTGCTGGTTTATGGCAAACTGATTCCAAATAGTCCCAGTTTTTTCATCAATTCTGGAAGAATGCAGAGCTCCATGATACATTTCATGACCTACTTTCCATATCAGACTTGATAACGGTAATTAATTTTCAGTAAAAATTGAAAATGTTTGCTTGCAAATCCCGGGAAGTTGTTTGTTTGCGTGGCTTTGAGAGTATTCTCTGAGAACAGAAGCAGTGCATGGCAAACTGAGAGAGAATCCTCCTCTCTCCTGCAGGGATAGCAGTGTTATAGGGAAAAAAGGACATGAAAAAGAAAGTGAGTGAGTGGTGATTTGTGATGGTGGGTGATTTTCACAGGGTAAATCAATCCTTTAGTTGGGAATTGTGTTGTTTTAAACAGGATGCGCTGGATATACTTTTCAGACATTTATTTTAATACTTGTCTTCCAACTTTGCCTTGTTTTCCTTGGGGCTGATGAGTTGCTGGGTTTTGCTTTGCACCTCACATCCTTATTTGGGTTGCTGTGTAGGTTTTCTGTATTTTTTCTGAAATCAAGTCCCCGAGGGTGCCAGGTCAGAGCTGCTCTCCAAGTAACAACCAGCAGAAAGGGGGAGCGATGGTGATAATGGACAAACTGGGTTCTGGGTGTGGGTGGTATCTAAAAGCATTTGCCCACACTTTCATGTCACGAGCTGCAAGTCAGTCGTGTGCATTTCCAGTGACTTTATTCTGAATTAAGGTGAGCTGGTAGACATGCAGATTTAGAGCCTAAATGGTTCTTATCTACAGTGCTTCTGGTGGAGCTCTGCTGTTTTGCCACAAAACAGATGGAGCTTTACTGAGGTGTTTCATAAAAAATTCTGGGGATGGCTTTGACAGACAAATCAGGAGGAGAATTTAGCACTCAGATGGCTCTAAGCTGTCCCAGGAAATTCTGAGCAGAATTCTCTCTGGCAATTAAAAAATCTCCTGAGAGCAGGGACTGTGAATGTTGGATTCAGAGAAAAGCCTGCTGCTTCTATAGTAATGAGACATAATTGAATGTAGTGTTTAATTCACAAGAATGTTTTCTGAGGGATATTTGGGCTGCAGGAAGAGAAATAGACTGCACTAATCCAGGTCGACATTTTTTTGAGGAGTAAATTTGAATTTTTCTTTGAACATTAACGTGAACTAGGCTGGGCCTGGTGGTGGAGTGTCCTGATAGTTTTAGTTTTTTAATCACATGAGCAAAATATGTGCTCCACATCTTGGTCAGCTCTGCTTTTCCTGAGCAAAGTCAAGGCGAGTCAAGATCTTCCTGTCGAGCTGTGGAAACCTTTTGGTCTCCTTTGCATAAAATGATGGAGTTTGTCAATTCCTTGTAACTTTCTTTGGCTTGTTTAGTTTTTTTTCCCATTTGACTTCTTGCTAGCAAAGATTGTCTCCCAAGCCTGTGTCCTGTGTCTCGGTAAATGTTGTGTGAAATTAGAGTTTTGTAAGCTCGTGGTTTTCTTTGTCCATTGCAGTGTGTTTGGGTAATGAGAGTGATGCTGCTCCTCAGTCTGCACTGGGAAATCCTCTGAAGCAGAACTGTTGTGGCAGATGAGAAAGTATTTGTCAGTAGGTGTAAAATCAGAGAGAAATTTACTTGAAATACTGCTTCAGTGTGGAGGAAAATCTTTGGGAACACACGAGCAGTTTGGAGGTGAGTGGCAGGGAGGAAGCCAGGTGGATTTTGGGTAGAACCTTCCTTGCCCTGCTCGGGCTGACTCTGTGCAGGTGTTGAGGAATTCCTGTGGGTGCTGCACGGTTTGGGGGGAGGATTTTACTCTGAAATGGTTCATGGTGTCCCTTCAGCTCCACAGCCTGAGCGTGGACTGAGGTGGGGACTTGGCAGTGGAGCCTGGCTGGAGGTAGAAGTACCCCTGGAGTCTTGCAAGAACAGCATTGATCTTTTCAAAATCAGAAATAGATGTGCCTTTGTTTTAACAGGCTGATCAAAGCATTAACTTCTCTGGGTTTAGAAATTTAAATTAACTTTGGGTTTTTTTTGTTTTTTTTTTTAGAACTGCAACACAAAAATGAGAAATTACTTCTATAGTGTTAGAAGTGTTAGAATATTGATTAATGGCTTAAATATAACGTGCTTTAGGAAGTGTTCTCCAATATAAATGTGAAAATGGGAAAGTATTTAGGTGATAAAAAACGTGCTGTTCTCCCATGGAGCCTGTTCTGCCTGTTAAGGTGTAAGCCATAAGAGTAGAAAAAAGAAATATGCATTTTCTCTCTGCTGTGTGTGTTATCTCTGCTGTTTCCATTGTGAGTGTTGTTTAGCCTAACATTGACTTGATTGTAATATTTATTTACTATTTGTTTTCTGATGTTAGTTTGGACTCTTGATATGAAGTGTAAATTGTACACCCTGTACCATGGAAATGTAAAATCACAGGTGTAGTTACCATGGCATCTCCCTTCTGGGTTTGGGGGTTTGCAAATTTTACTTTGCTGCTTAATTTATAAGTAATCTAAGGCCAGATAAACGTCACATTTGCCTTAATGTAAATTTATTTTCCCTTGTCTATTTTATGAATTTTGCCTACTATTTATAGATCTGTATCACACATATTCTATATACAAGTGTTGCTAGATTTGCCTGGTTTTCTTCCCATTTATTTTTTAAATTGTAATTTCATCTGATGAAAGGTAATCACTGCATTTTTAGATACAGTCTGTGCATTAAAAATAACCCTCTGAGCTTGCTGCAAAAAGAGATTATGCAGAGAAATAGAAAAGTAAATATAAACTTTAAAAGGAGATGAGATTGCATCTCTGACTTATGCTTAGGCATTTTAGGAGGAGGCCTGCTCATCAGCTTCCCTTCAGAGTGGATTTTTGCTATTGGTGAACTTGTGATGCAGAAAGCTTCAGTTGTCTTTAAATAGAAGAGTGTACAGCTGTTTGGGGCTTTTTCTCCTCCTAAAAAGGCAGACAGGCTTTCAAGCCCAGTTCTGCAGCTTCTCCCTTGTTTGCAGAATTACCAGAGGGAGAGATAAGAGTGAATTTTGTCGTGCTCCTTATCAGTGACCCTCCCTGGGCTGATCTGCCCCTGTAAGGAACTGACAGTTTTCCTGCTGCAATTAAAATGGGAAGTATTGAGACAAATGGTCCAAGTACAGCCTCCAAACACTTCTGCAGGTGCCTGGGGCAGGGGATTCTTGCCCGTGCTGCCCGTTCCAGCCAAGCAGTGAGGCTGAATGGGCTCGTCTTGTTCAGTGATGAACAAACTCAGCTGTGCAGAAAACCAGCTGCTGTTCAAAGGCTGCGAGGTGGTGTAAAACAGTGGGAGCAGGGTGGTTCAGGTGGAGAGGGGTGGTAAGTTAATGACCATTCCTCGGAGGTGAGCAGGGATGCAGAGCCTTGTAATGTAAATATTCTGAATAGTTGCTTTTGGAAACCTATGCGTGTTTTTCTTCTGGGCTTTTTAAAATCCAGTTAGCCAAATAACCCAAACAATTTTCTTGTATTTATTTAGGCGGGAAGCCAGCTGCTCAATTTGTCCAAATTAACTATCTGAGAATTTAGAAGAATAAATATTCTATGTAGTTTTCATTCTCCTGGAGATAAAGTACATTAAAAACCTTCCCTGTAAACGTCCACCTTATTTTTTGCTACAGATCAACAATTTTAAATTGAAAAACGGTCTTATTTCAGGATGATTAATTTAGCAGCTCACAGCAAATTAATGGTAATTGCAACCTTTGGACAAAAGGGTCTGATTAATCATAAGTATTTGGAGTGCAAAGATTCACAAACTTCTGCTCATCATAAAGTAGGAAAAATCCCCTCCATTTATTTTGCCAAAATTATTTTTAAAAGCTCCTCATTTAGTGCATCTCCCTTTCCTGTAAAAAAAGCCGCTACTTCTGTCACCTTTTGACTTCATAAAAGTTTCCCAAATAAAGTAGCAGTGTTTATTTGGAAGGTAAATGTTTATTTTTGTGCCTAAGGACGGGATGTGTTTGTGCCTCCTCTTTGCACTCTGGAGGGGAAGAGGAAAAGAACTCCTGAAGCTTGGCTTTGGCTTTTGAGAAGGCATCACGAGGTTTCAGTCTCAGCAGAATTGCTGAAAAATGGGGTGGCTGGACCCACGAAGTCCGAGCTGATGCTTTTGGCTGCCTAAGCACAGGAATGACTGCAGTGACCCGTTTGATCCCACGGGGCAGCTGAAATCCTCTGGGATGGACAGAGCTGCAGAGCACCCCAGAAATCTGCTTCAGACAGAGCAAATGAGAGAAAATACCCCAGAGGCACTGGGGATGCAACAGCTTTTAGTTCTCCAACATTTACCAGGTGAACAGACAAGTTCAAGAAGCTTGTGAAATAATACTTGCTAAGTGAAATTAGCTTCTTGGTTTCAGTCTGCATAGTTAGTGCTAATCAGCAGCAGTTTCTCGTCAGCAGGAGATGCTGTCACCTGCACAGCTCCACCTCTCTGAGCCGAGGGAGGCTGTTCCTGCTGCGGGTTTGGTACCCAGGGGATGCCCAGGGGCGAGGACATTGCCCAGTTCTCACTCCCTGAGCAGCCCTGCAGGGGTGGGGAGACTTCAGGTCCCTGCAGAAAGCAGCTGAGTGCATGGAGAGGTGGAAGAGCAGGGGAAATGGTGCTTGGCTCCTTCGTTTCCCAGGAGCAGGGTTATAAACTCGCGTGTGTGTATTTGATGGTTGTAAGTGTGAAAGTTCTTTGGAATCTCTAAGACTTGCATTAGCTGGTGGTGTTCAGACAAGCAGAGTTTTATCAGTGAATTTTGCACTATAAGCAGCATTTGGGACATCACTGTTCATTAATGAATTTGCTATAATAAAGCAGCTGGTTCCTCTGATTTATTTCTTCCTGTTTCTATTATTTGGTTTTTCTTGGTGAGCAAAGTTCCTTTTTCTGTTTGCTGTCCTGGTGGCATCCAGAGCTAGGCAAGCCCCATTAAGAAGATTGGGGCCTTTCTGGATAACCTTGCAGGAGCTGAAATGGAAACCAGGCACTTGAGTTGATTGCATTCAATTTCCATTTGTTGGTGGGTGATCTGACACCTGCAGCAGGGGTGTACAAAACCTCTTTGGGTGAAGCACAGAGAACAGCGATATCTGACTGCTCCAGCAAACTCTACTTACTGTTAGCAGGCAACTTGATTATTTATTTATTGATCATTTTATTGACATTTTTACTTGGTTAGGGCATTGTGTTTCCAAAGCCATGTCTGTCATATTTGACAGATCTGAATTGTAAAGCCACATATGTCACAAATAGCACAGAACAAATTTTTGCATTTCTAAATATTTATCAACATTTATATGAAGCCACCTATCTCGTATCTGAAGTCACAATTGTTACAGGAATCAGTTAAATCAGTAATAATATCAGTTCTCAGATATACCAAAAGATTATGCAGAGTCAGTTCAGCTGTAATGAAAAATCTTCCTTTTATATAAGTTGCTAGTGAAATTCAAAATTTGGCAGTAATTCCAAGATGAACTGATGTGTAGGTTGGGATGAGGAAAAGTTGCCTTGAGAATGAGCTAATGAGCATCTGGCTCTAAATGGGAAGTTAACTGTTGAATTGAGGAAATAGGTCAGGCTGGTTAACAGACCATTACCCAAATTCAGCCCTTATTTGTAAATGCATTTGTGATTCCATTGAAAAATAATTCAATCGGCTGAATTATTATTATGGAATTAAATTGTTTGGTGGTTTGTTTTGGCTTTTTTTTTTCTTTCTTTTCACACATAGAACCATTTGATAATACTTTGATCCTAATTTGGTCTTCTGTAACATCTTAATTTAAACTTCTCTGAAAAAGAAGAATTTGGTCTTAGTTCCTCTCGTGGGCAAACCACAGGTTTATTTTTTTCCCCCCTATGCTATTAATGGCCATTTAATTCAATATTTCAGTCTTTAGATGAAGACCAACTTTTTTCAAGCAGTGAGAACCAGAAATCCATCCCAGGCTTTTGTAAGTTTGGATAGACAAAAGGTGATGCTTTCTTACAGCAGCAGGTTGGATAATGGCCCTTTTCCCCTGTAGTGGAAGTTCTGGCACCTGATGTGCAGAACAGGACTTGAATTTCAGAAATTGCTGTGCTTTGAGCTGCTGCTTGGCTGCTTCCTGTGAGAAGTGATTCTCTGTATGCCCTGTATCGGTGCCTTCAATAACTGCATTTTCTTTCCTCAGAGAACTATGAATGTAGTGCTGTCGTTTGCTATCTCTGAAATTTAAATTCTAACTGAATGAACTAAAACATGCTTTGAGGTTTTGTCGCTTCTGGTTATGTGTGGAAAGTAGAAAGCAGTAAAAGGTATGGAAGAAAGGGATGCGTGGAGGAGATGTTTTGATTAATTCCTATCCTTTTTGGAATTACAGTAATTTGCAAAAGGCTACACTTAATCATCAGAAATAGGAGTAGAAGTGGCTGGTGACTTGTGTTACACAATTGCTTTTGCAACCTTTGATTCAAACAAATGAACAAATAAAAAATTAGAAAAACAGTACAACTCAAAACAACCTCCCTCAAAACCCAAATCCTGGGACGAAAATCAACTTTACATCACTCTCTTTTAATGCCATCATTTTCTGCACAGATCTTCCTAATGGTTTGTGACTTTTTAATTTTCCCTTTTATAGTTGTGGATGCTGCACTTGAAGAAGACTTCTAAAAATCTCTGCATTGGTTGGCCCTTTAAATATTCAATTCAAAATTTGGGAAATTACCTGTGAGCTATGAGAAGAGAGTATATGGATTCCAAAGTTTTATCTTTGTTCTTCTCCTTTCTGAGAGAGTCTCATAATCTTCCATGAGGATTCTGAATGTTTTGATGGTGTTTTAAAATGAGTGGAAATTCAGTGTTTGTGACTACTGGCAAGTAAATCTTGAGAACACTGTGAACTTTGTGCATGTGGGGCATTGGCAGCTGCGAGTCCCCTTCAGCAATTAACTTCAGCTCAGCTGCCTAAAGCTGTGCAAGCCTATTTAAACACAGTGACAGCGAGCTGCTGGCAGGGGGGTGGGATCTCCCTGCTCTCCTCTCTAAAACTCTGCATTTGTTGTACATGCCTTGTTTTCTTGCCAGGTATCACATATTCACAGAAGGGCACTGTCCAAGGAGAAAATATGAACATTGAGTGAATAAAATGAGCAGTGCTGCCTGTGTGTCTTAGAGGCATGGCAGACTTGGAAGGAAAGCTTATTTACCGCAAATTTACCGATTTAGTGTCTGCTTTTTGTAGTGACTTTTATGGGGGGGCTGCTTCTGATATTTGGCAACCAGTTTTTAAGAGCAAAAACATATTAAGGGAATTTTTGAAACATGATGTTTCAAATTGTCTTTAAAGGAATAACAATCAACTACTTAACTTCTGTCTACTGAAAAAAATTAGGAATGGAGTATTTTGTGCTGTTTCTGGAGGAAACCTGGTTATTCACTTGTAGGCTTTTTAATGCTAATATGTAACAACAGCTACTGCAGACAAATGGTCCTGAGAGGTTTTACTGACAGCTGTGGTGATGGGTTTGGCATCACCATGACTCACTTGTAGCCACAATCTCTGACTTTCTTTGCTGATGCATTGTAGGGATGTCACCTCAGAGGAGCAGTGATTGTATCTGCATGTTTTCTCTACGCTGAATTATTGGAGACTAAATGATTGCCTTGGCATCATGGTTTGCGTCCAGTTAAGACTCTTGTTGATGGAAAAAGAGTTATAGTTAAATGAAAATACCCCAGCAACAAAACAAAAACAACCCCCACAAGCAGAGAGTGAATCATTATATTCTATTTACAGTTAAGCTCATCAGGTTTTATTTGTCATAATTTAAAGAGAAATTCTCAAGTTGAGAAGTTAAGAAGCAGAAGGAATCCTGGGGGCTGTTCATGGAGGCGCCACAGAGCTGTACTCAGTGTTGATGTATAGTTCCATAATGTGCAGGAAATGTGTCGTTTCACTTGGTGCTGCAGGATCAGGGGCATAATCCATCTCACCCACTGTAGTGTGACGAATCAAATCACTGTCTGACAAGATCTGCTGCTTGGTAGCTCTGCAGAGATGAAATGAGGTCTAAATTCAAGGGCATGTGAGAATAATACTTCAGAAAACACCTGGGGATGAGAACTAAATGTACCAAAAGAAGCTAAAATGTTGAATTTTTAAAGGCGTATTTGCTGTGTATAGTTCAATAAGTTAATGCTTTCCATATTCTGTGCTCACAAAAAGCAAAAGCAGAATGTGTGTTCTTAAGCAGTTCCTCGACAAGGGCTAGTCCCGTTTCTGTCATTAACGAAGGATAATGTCTGGAGTGGCAAATGTCCAGAAAAAGCAATCCACTATAAAGGCATATTTACTTCAGTCAGAGAATTCGAGCTGTGGTTAAAGTATCAATATTAGCTTAAGAAAGTATTTGGCAGAGAGAGGGTCCAAAACCCAACCGATTCCCTTACACCGCGCGCTTCGCTGCGGCGCCTCGCCCTGGCTGTCACAACGCCACTCTGGAGCACAGGGATGCGCCTCCATCCCCTCCCTCTGCTCAGCTCGCTGGAGAACCTTGGCTAACAATGATTTCTGCCAAGCTCTGGTGTTTGGAGCCCAGTCCTGCCCTGAAGGGGTGTCTGGGTGAGGAGGAAGCTGCCCAGATTTAACAGCGCACGCCTCACCAGATCCTTCCTCAAATGCGAAATGCCCGAGTGTGTCACTCGTGGTGCACCGTCTCACATTCTGGCTGTCTGTAACACTCTTCCTTGATGATTGTGGGTTTCCTGTAAATTCAAGGCTACGGCATCTGTGCATGAACTGTTTGCTGGAAGAATCCCTTCCCTTTTATTAGTATGCTTGTGTAACCGGTTTCAAGCTATCAACACTCCTTCACACCCTTCCCCCATGTAGATATTTAAAAATAAAAATGAACTCAGTCTTGAAGTGGGAAGCATAAGAAGCTTTGTAGGTAATTCCAGCTACATGAATATATATGGGGCTAAGTATTGGTCAGATAGGAAGCTTAATTTCAAATTACTCCTTTGGGAATGTCGTTCTGGAGGGGAACAGTACGCTGCTTGATCCAGCTAAGTCATGTTCACTGTCAGCATTGCTCAAGTGCTGGGGGTGTGTTTCAGGTTATTTTAATGTTTTGGCCAGGTTTTACCTTAGATGTTCAGCTGTGAGGATCTTTATGCAGCTTCCAGTACCGTGGAGCTGCAGTAATTTGTGTTCAGAATCAAGACGTTTTCTGTCTTGTACAGAAAGGGACTGTTCTGACACACCCCTCACTATTTTCTAATTAGAACTTAATGAAATGCAGAAATTCTCCCTTGTAAATACGTTATTTGGTCTGATCCAGCAGTATGAGAGTCATTGGAAACGTGCTGTAACCTTTCAGGGGATGTGTGAGTGTCCTGTGGCCATTCTCATGTTGTCATTCTCAAGAGTTGATTCTGTGGTGAAAAGTCAAGAAAGGTTAATCTTTTCTTAAATGAGATTAAGGCTAGGGAGCAACACGATTCACATTCCAAGTATAATTAGCAGTAAATGCATAAAATGCACAATTACTTGCTTGGCCTGTGATGAAGATGATGGGGATTTTTTGTTGCTGTTGGGTTTTTTTGTTAGTTTTTTGAAAGCAGTATCAATGCAATTTTGGGACATAAGCTGATCCAATAATGCCCTGAGTAAAGTTAAAACCTGGAAACTGCTGATTGGATTGCATATTTCATTAGTTAACAAAATTTTAATTTCTTAGGGCTGTGGTTGTTTTCTTTTGTTTGTTTGTTTATTTTCTTGTGTGAATCTTTATCCCTTGAAGTATTTTTTTCCATGAGTAGGAATTTCAGATGTGGGTTAAATTCAGGACCATTGGTGTTTAATGCATCTTCTCTGAGATGCGTAAAGGTCTTTATAAAAGTATTTTCTATTAAGTATGAAATCAGTTCATCTTGGATATTCAAAAAGTTCTGTTCTTGAGTGGCTTGGTGTAAGAAGTATTTTCATAATGAAAGAAGGGGGGTATCTTGAACAATATCAAGACCAGCAGATTTTCCTTATGTTTTTTCCTTTTCAGTGCCCAGATCTCTTCACAGTGCAGAGGGTGTTGGGTAACCTAATTAAATTATCAAGTTGAGGATTGTATTTGCCTTTTTTTCCCCCTATAGTTTTACTCTCTTAAGATGATTCTAACAAGAGAATGTGCACTATTGCAGTGTTATCTTGACTTGATTATTTTGTGATAGATGGCTTTGGCATTTCGTAGTCTCATCCTTCCAAAGTATATTGAAAGATTTTGTGTTCGTAATAAACATCTTCTCTCAGAAACTGATACTAAAGGTCTGTTAAGAGTAGGAATTAAAAATGTCAATTTGTTTGAACAGCTTGTGTTGTTTTAGTACAAATTGTTTGGTGAGTACACAAGGCTCCAGTTCCATCTGAATGGTACTAAATTATGCTGAACTAATTATATTCTTGCTTTATGTAGCCTGACATTTAATTACAGAAATTAAATTCTCTGTGCACACCTCACCCCGTGAGTGCATGACATGCAGCTCTCTTTCCTGTAGCTCTTTCACCTGCTTTATCTTCACATCAACTTCTCATTTGCAACAAAAATGTATTTTCATAAGAGCTTTTACCTGAGATGTTGCCTTCGAGCTGCAGATCATAAGCCATGTAAGCAATTGGCATGGGTGCCGTTTTTAAATTATTTTCAAAAGTGTGCATCAGTCTTAACTGATGGAGTTGAACTCTTTTCAATAAATTATGATTTGACCTTTTTTGTTCTCCATGGAAACCAGCCTTTTATTAATGCTACTGTTCTCCAGCAGCTTTTGTGATGTATCTGGGTCTGTAGCAGATATTAAAGGAGAATCATTCCACACCAGCACTCCCTCCCCCCCCCATAAAGAAAACCATTTATTTTAAATTGCGTTTTCAGGTATGAAAATTTGGGTGAAGCATTGACTAAAATGGTAAATATGTGAGCTGGAACCACGGTGGAAGCAGGGACTGGTAAGGGCAGAATGGAGCAGTCAGCTCCCAGTGGAGACCTGGATTTGTCCCTGCCAGGAGCACTCCAAGGAGGGGGAATATTCCAGGGTGTCCCTGCAGTGGAATTAGGACAGGGTGCAATGGTATCAAATGCATTTGCATCGGCTCACGGCATAGGGAAGAAAAAAGGTAATTTCCTATAAATATGTTAAAATACAAGAGGATCACCAGAAGTCAAGTTTAAGCGCTTAAAACATTGTGTTGTGTTCAGTAGGAGCTTTGTTTAATTTGTTGTCCATGTGTGCCTGTTGCTTGAGGAACAAAGTATGGACTATCTTTTAAAGTTAAAGCAAATGGTAAATGATGACAGAAACAGTGACTAGCAGAGAAATGGCATACGTTTATCAAACTGCTTTGAATCTCCTTGAAGGGATTACAAATTCCCGCAGCTTATTTAAAATAAACAAATCTAAAACTTATGTCCTCTTTCCTTTCTGTTGTGTGGTCTTTCAATAAGGGACTTTTTTTTTTTTTTTAGTGGTCCAATTAGAAGGTTTTCTTGTGCTAAAGATTGATTGGGGGAATTCAGAAGAATAGAGCTCTCCAGTTCGAGTTACAAAATATACAAGGCTGCTCCGTAATTACATTTCCTGGAGCTGCTGCCTGCACTTGATGCAGAGGTTGGTGTAGGTGGGAAGGACTCTTGAAAACCAATATCTTGAAAATGTGGCAATTGGGTGCCTTGAGAGAGGACTGGCAGAAAATTAAGTCTGTAGCAGAGATACAGTGGTTATACTTTGTTGTTTTAAGGAAAAAGTACTGACCCAGCTACAAAACTTTAGTTTTGATTGGAAAGGATCATACCCTTTCTACATCAGAAATGTCAATTAGTGCTACAAGAATGAATGAAAGATGCTAAAAGATTCTCACAGTGGGGCTGTGGTACCCAAGAGAGATGATGGCATTATGGCAGAGCACTGATTTAGTTGACAAAGCACAGGTTTGTGTGATTATTATAATGTAGGACATTCCTTCTGAATGGACAGAATATCCCAATTTTGAAGTTAATACTGAGGTAAGGTCCTGTCAGAAAGTTGTACTTTAATAGTTTCCAGTGATTTAAAAATAAATTTTTGCAATACATGGGTTTGTTTTCTTTGTGACAGATTTCTCAATGAATTTGATTAAAAATATTGTAGATACTGCTTTAGCAGTGATGCCTCCTCCATTTAAAAAACACGTGCTATTTAGATAGGTTCAGATTGATATACATATTAGAATAATTTCATCAGTAGGTGAAAATCCAAATAAAATCTCTTTGATTGAAAAAGAAAACTACCTTTTGGCAGAAGGATTTTAAAGAATTATTTAATTTATGGTACTATAACATCAAGAATTTGTAGGTTGAACATGTTAGCCCTAGAGCCTGGCTTGGGGCTGATTTAAAAGTGCTCGCTGTGATGTAGGTGTAAATATCCAGCAGTGTCCTGAGTGGCAGGGGCCAGGATTGCAGGCACAAAATTATTAATACTGGATCCAGAGAGAGGTTGGTGAGAAGGCCAGGAAAGGCAGAGGATATTAAGGAGAAATGAAGGAGAGAGCAATTACCAAGTGTGCGGGAACACAGGAAGGGAGGGACACAGAGCTGTTGTGAGAGGGACTGGCCAGAGCTGAGTATTTGCTTCTCTTTTTAAATTTTAAAATAGCTCAGAAATTTGTGGTGTAATATGTCATCCTTTTTTGTTCGGAAATAATTGGTGTGAACCAATAATGTGGGCTTTTTTGTTATTTGGGTTTGTAAATTGCATGTGAATGTACATCACATTGGTTAAAAAATAGACTGCAGGGCTCCCTATCTCCTTTTTTTGCCACCACTCCAAGAAATCTTTTGCTTTTACTTTAGAGCACTATAATTATCAACTAATTTAATTTTGTATCTTTCAAATATCCAATTTCCAAAGAAGTATTTTTGTTGAATGCAACATGTATTTTTCTTCTTATTACATATTTTTATGGTTCCTTAAGTTTCAGAAATCCAGGAATGCTGCACCGAAGAAGGAAATCTAAGTTTAAATGACATTATAAAAAATGTTAGCTGCAAAACCAAGCGGTGATACTTTTTGCTCAAGCGGTTTTCACTTTGGAGGGATAGAATAGTGCAATTTAAAAACATCAATCTTGCAAATGTTTGAAGTATTTGATAACTGAAGGGAGTATCAAAATATGGGACTGGGATTCTGAGGACATCTTTCTGTGCAGAAGAGAATACATGTTTCAGGCTGACTTTTTAAAAGCTCAGAGGATTCCAAGAGATAAAAAACTGGAATAAATCTAATCTTGTGTGAGAAATACCATCTCCCAAGAGACACCGTTCAGTGGCTGAGTGCTTTGTAGTTTTATGGTGCCTGAGACCCTGAGGTGCTGTTTAAGCACCTTTATTTCAATTTCTGGCAATTCCAAGCTCTCCAATTCACCTGGATGCCACCTCACTAGAGCTGAAGCTGCTGCAGCTCCTCGGTGTTTTATTGCTCATAGCGGGGGGGGATTGGGCAGAGACCAATCGAGCACCAGTTTGTAAGACCTCAGAGAGTTGCCCAAAAAATGCTACATCCTTCTTGAGCAGGATGTGTCTTCAGTTTCAGGAAGAATTAGAGCCAAAAGCCCAGTTCTATTTTAGAAGCAGGAACAAGTATTCAGAATCCCTGTCCATTCCCTTAATGGAGTAAAGTTACTCTGATGGAAAACCACGTTGGCACTCCTGTGGCCTCAGGAGAGAATTGTACTCCCCCTTACCCTGCCACGTGTTGTGGCTAACCTATAGTAATTAACAAGAAATAATAGCAATTAAAAATCATATTTAGCTAAACTAATTAAAAATACTTTTTTTTTTTCTTTAAAGTTATTTCTAACTGGGGCTCAAGAGGAGGAAGATCATCTCACTTCTCTCCCAGCTGAGCAAGTGAAGCCCCAGGGCATGAGATTGGTTTTAGCCTTTGTGTGAGTGTAGGTAAATAAGTGTTGACAGTGAGTTGTAATGTAGAATATTTATTTATATTCTGCTTCCCCATCCGACTGTTGAATGTTAAATATTTGCCTTTTGGTGCTACAAATTTCTGTCCCTTTATATATTTTGTAGCAGCCTTTTAGTATACAAGATCTACATTTTTGTCTTTTTCATCAAATGGAAAACTAAGTTTATTTCTGATAAAACCAAGGATTTAAAGAAGTTGTCTTTGGTTATATCAACACATATCAGATTGCCTTTTCTCTCGAGCAGGCAGGTGTTTTTGTTTTGAAAATAGCTAACTGTAGATAGCAGTCCCAGAGCAAATGTTAAGGCAAATAGTTTAAAAAAATCCAGTTTCTGTTAAGTTCTTTCATGCTTTTGAGAGGTTCTTCCTGCTGGAAATATTGGTGCACTGATATACCCTAAGGGCCCCTGCTGTAGGCTTACAGCTCAAAAGGTGAACATTAAAGTCCATTATAACATTTAGGGTCACGAGGGTTTTCTCATGTGGTCTCTGTTTACTTTGGATGCTCCTTTGAGGCTTTTGAGTGTGAAGTGGTGGAAGAAAACATACAAATCCAAATTTCACGTTGTAGGAGGACAAATAGCTCTGGGAGAGTTCCTTTGATGAATGCTCACTGCCATGGATATAACTGTGACATTTTGGGGGAATATTTTTATCCTTTGAAGCTGTTTGCCTCATTGTCTCTCTCTTTTCAATTTCTCATTATTTTTATGTGCTATATACCAGTCATCAGTTTGTACTCTAAATTCTGGTTTTACTTTCATTACATGGCTACATGCTTTCTCCATTTATCTTGGTAAGCACTGTTCCAGACTCTTTAAAAAGAGGTTGCTCATGCAAAAACTATGCTGAAGTGCAAATCTGGACATATTCAGAGAGCTGTTGGATTCATTTTGCTTGAGCTTTCAATTGATTTTAAGGTATGAAAACCTGGGCTTTTATCCAACTGGCCAGGCCTATTACACCATCTGCTTTTGCAGATATTGCACCTTTCTTTGGATCTGCTAGTGATATATTTAAGGTATTCACAGATGCCGTGGTGAGAGGCACCATTGTGGATGTCATCAGTGATGGGGCAGTGGGAAAGCTCAGATCTGGTGAGGTGTGATGTGACTGCCTTGTTTTTTTAAAGCCAGTCCAACAGAAAAGAACGGTTAATTCCTGTTCAGGATAAATGTGTCATTAGCACAGGGACTGAGGGAGAAAAATGAATTTCAGTGTTTCTGTCACATCAGGTAAAATGGTGCTGTTTTATAGAAAAACAGCAATGAGTGCATGAGAGTCGAGTGTGTTATGTTAAACCCCAGGACTTTAGCCCCAAACTGGTATTGGTTCTTCATCTGGGCTCTTTGTGGGTCCTTATGTGAAGAATTTCCTCTGATTTTTGGGCCATGTAAGTTTCTCCTTGTCGGGCTTGCCACCTTAAAGCTTTGGATGGGGTGTCCTGAGTGGCTCCAGTGTTGGCTCTTTGCCCACAGGTCCATATGTTCTGTGTGGTTTGACAAGTTACAGTGAATATTACAGTGAATATCCTTCTCTCTTATTTCTGCTTTGCAATCTCTCCAACAAAACCACACCCGCTGGCAAATGTTTTTTACATTTCAAGGAAAATACACGGGCCTGTGGGTTCGCGTGGTTACACCACCTTTTCCACCAGGGAGTTTGACACCTGGGAATATAAAACTCCCCCCAAAACATAGCTCTGGTTTATTTGTGCGTGGAACACTTGTGGAGTCATCCTGTGCACAGCACAGATGGAAATCTGTGCGCCCTACGAGGGAAGCTCACAGATTAGATCCTTGAAATTTTGGGTCGTTCTTTGAGCAGCAGGAGAAAGATTTCCTGCAGGTTTATTTGATGACTGATCAGCTTGTGCCAAGGGATGCAGCTCCCTGAGATTTTGGCTCCATCTGCGAGAGTAACTGAGCAGGGTGCAGGGAGAGTGGCTCGCAGGTGTAGCGAGAGAGCGCAGCAAAAAAAGAAGTAAGAGCAGCAGCTTCTCAGTCACTGCTTGCAGCAATTCCTGCCAATTGGATAAAGTACGTCTTAAGGAATGAAATCATACGGACAGTCAAAAATGTTTAGGGGTAAGAAAGCTGACACATATCCTATTTGAATTAATATGTAAGAAAATATCAGATTATTCTGTTTTCAAAAGCTTTAAACTGCATGTTTTGTGTGGGAAGTAATGGAGATACTTAGAGATGCACTGAAGTACAAGTGTTGTTAGCTGAGCCTCATGGAAGGATCAGCCAGCCCTAAGCCAAGATGAAGTAAGAGCATCATCAACGAACAGTCTGGATTGAAAGGAGTAATCTGTGGATGACTGTGTAGGAACAAACATGATGATTTAGGTCAGTTTGAGCTGAATCGCAGTTAACTAATCTCACATCTATCAGGCATTTAAAGCCTGTTCTTCTGGGGTGAGTTTGTACCCTCTCAGTGGCAGGCAGTGTTAAAGACAGAGTAATCAGGAGAGGCTCGGGGTGAGAAATGCTTTATTAATTTACATTGCTTTGACCCCAAAGGAGTAAATCTGTTGGTTTCTGCATCTGCAGCTCCAGCTTGCAACGTTGCACGATTGCATCTGCAGTCAAGCATGACCCGCAGCCTTCCTGGAGTGCAGACAATTACAGCACCAGGCCCTGCACCACAGAAATATTCCCAAAATGACAAGCAGAGTTTGACTTTTAAAAGAATTCTTTTCAGCAGAGAATATTTAGCGCTGTGGAGAACAGTGGCGCTCAGATTACAGATAGTTCTGTAAATGGCTGCTAGGAATGGATGGACGAGCACTGAGAGACCACTTTTGTCAGATTTGGCAGAACCTACCCTGTGAAATGGGCTTTATTTCACCAACATTTTTTGC
Organism: Regulus satrapa; assembly: GCA_013396955.1. Lineage (NCBI taxonomy): Eukaryota > Metazoa > Chordata > Aves > Passeriformes > Regulidae > Regulus > Regulus satrapa. The sequence continues at coordinate 553,166 of VWZN01003861.1, forward strand.
TCCGGGAAGGAATGTTGATAGACGCTTCAGTATCGCCTCTTGCCCATGTTTTGACATTCCTATCAGCTATGTGCTATTTGCAGGGTTGTTTGCTTTCAAATGGTGTTGCTTTTTGGAGGTTTTTCTCATCTACGTTACTTGTATTTTAATTTTTTGGTTCGCAGGGATTTTTGGAGGATCTCAAAATACGCAGGCTTTGTTTACATTCAAACAGAATTGCATTTCAAGATATTTAAGTACTTTTCTACATTTTCTTCTGACATACAGTTTTACTGTCTGTCTTCTCCTGTATATGGGTATAGTATGGGGTGGCCACGATGCTCTTCCCCTGTGACTGACAACATCACATTGCATGGGTTTGGGCAAAATGTAATGTTTCTGAGATGCACGTTTTTATTTGTGCAAATTAATTCTTTTCCAGATAAAATTCTATGAACCCTTTAACGGTTAATTACTGCTAAATTTTTTTAGTATTATGCTCATGAAATTATCATATTTTAACATTTACAAAAGCTTTAAAATTACTTCTGAAATAGGGAGATGTTAAGACTTTTTTGGGGGAGTGATTGATTAATTAGGGGCATCCATTATTTTTCACATGTACAGATTTCTTTGAATTTTAGTCTATTCTCTCAGCTTTGGGAAAAACAGGTCTGCTAAATGAGTTTCAGAAACTGATTCCAGGCCTGATTTCTTCAAGCAAGGGATTGGTATGGGAGGAATGCTGTTATCCTGCATTCTGTAGCCTGGAAGCCTCATGAGGATTATACAGTCAGAGGATGCTTTTTTCCCTTTTTAAAATATTTCTGCACTTCTCATTTGGCTTTATGATTAATACTGGGAGAAGCTGTTTGCTTGCAGTTATTAATATATTCAGTGGCACTTGATGCCTGATGCTCCTGGCTTGTTGTGTTGATGGCACATTTGTGTAAACTCTCACAGCTTTGAACTCCTCTAAGATTGGTCTTGTTCATCCCAAGATCTCACGGGAATAATCAGAATTTAAGAGGAATCTCTGGGAAGTCTGGTTTATTTGCAGAAGTGGACATGAAAGAGTTAGCCAGGTGGTGCCATTTTGCAAAGATTACTTATCAAAGAAAGGAAGATGGGCTTGTGTGTGAAGAAAAGAAGCCCTCCAAAAAATCCTGCCCTGAATGTAAGGCAGTCTTGATTTAATTTCAGTGGTTGCAATAATAACCATGTAGGGAGCATAAAATAGGCAGTCTGTGTTGAGCAGGGAAAATTGTGGGGTAAGGCCTCCATTTGTGTAATCAAAGCATGTAATAGAACTCGATTGTCCACAAATTTATACTTATGACAGCCTTCATTTTACGTTCTATTTAAGAGGACCTCTGTATCTGAAAATGAGTAGCAGGCTCGCCCAAAATAAAACAACTTCAGAGAGGATGCTGTGTTGTAATGCATTCCCCAGCCAGCCTAATCAGGAGCCATAAATCAATAGGCAAATAGGACATGCCACTAATTAGTCAGTAGAAAATTCTACCAATGTGTTTTTCAGCAGAGACCTGTGCCAAAAAATCCCCCACTTGTTGAAGGCATCTTTTCAACTTCAGTGCGTAAAAGACAGATCTGTTTTTTCAGAAGAAAATTTATGTAAATGGTATGAGATTTGTGTCTAACTGGAGTAAACCAACGTATCACTAACTGAAATCAAATGTTTGTGAAAGTGTCTCTGGGATAAATCTAATCCTATCTGATTTCTATTAGCTGATTTGTTTTGCAATTTAATGGCTGTCAAATTTGGCCCTCAACGTCAGAATCCCGTTTAGCCAAATGTCACTGCCAAGGCAATCTAACAAGCAGTGCTCTTGGTAAATAAAATTTGGCAGCAGGTTCATCAGTGCATGTTGTGGTTCCTCCAGCTCCTGCCTGTATTTTACACATGTGTGAATTCCTCAGTGTATGGTACCTCTTATCAAATAAGCATATTTTAGTTTCATGCTTGCCAGGATTTTTTGAAAATGGCAAGGTCCCCTCGAGTTGAGCTCTGCAGCACATGGGATGGAATCCCAAATACCTGCTCCAGTTCCACGTGTGAAAGCGTGCAAAGACTTTGTGGATGCCAAATATGAATCCAATATTGAAAAGGCTATGAAATAAGCATTCTTTTTCTTTTGCAACTGTTATTTAATTCAAATAGTCTTATTCTGTGGTATTCTGGTGTCTGTGCCCAGCTGTTAATTAGGACTTTTGACATGCACTGCTTCAGGGGTGATCCCTGAAGGAAATTAGTCTTTCACTTTCTAAACACAATTTATGTCTTTCTAGTTGAGATATTTGCATATAAACTGCTATTTTGGTGCACATTCTTGCTGAGTTGCTTTATAAATCTTCGGAGTTGCTTCACAAGAATGAAGATGTGCAATCTACATACAAAACATGCTGCAAATGACAGAAAAATTGTTAAATTAATGAATTTTATATGGAAAGAGCAAACTGTAGGAGAAACAGAAACTTCTGTGAGATATGGGATAATTTTAGAGTATAATTTCCCCTTTTTTCCCTTCTTACTTTTTAAGTTCAGATACGAACATGTCATTTCTCTTTCAGCCACGTGATGGAGGATTTTTGCTTTTGGAAGAGTGGACATTTTATTTCTACTTATCTCATGTTTTTGTGAGGTGACAGCCCCTTGTGATATGAGAGAGTATCTGTGAAACACATTAGTGCCTGAATTTTATCTTTACTGATGCTGAATGTCAGGCATATCCCAATGGAATGTGTGTAGGGCACTTAAGTCCTCCAACAATGCAGCTGTACCGCAAAAATGACAATTATTAAGGCTCATTGGAGCCTGAAACTTGTAAATCAAGTAATGTGGAAATTCAGTATTACAAATACATGGGAATCTTGCTCAAGATGCATTTAATCCTGTTGAAATGAGCAAACAAAACCCCACTAAAAAGCCTAACGAGAAAAACCCCCAAGAACTGTAACCTCAAATCCATACTATTGGACTGGTTAGTTCTTCACTCCCCAGTGAAAATGTATTAAAAATAAAAGGAAAAAAAAAAGAAGCAGAGAAAATAGCTTAATCCTTTTGTACATAATGTGGATATTGCATTTCAGTTCCACAAAATAAAACTTTTATCAGAATGCAACAAAAGGTGAACAGGAGTGGGGCACTACAAAATCTGTGGTTTGTGAAAAGAATGGCTTTTTTAAAAAATGGGTGAATAAGGGGTTCTTCAGCTCTAGGAGGAAAAGACAGTGGTTCAAAAGCAAAAGTGTTGATTTTTCATTAGCTCTTTCCCCTGGTGCTGGAAATGGGAGATTGTCTCCTGCCATGACTCAGCTGTGAGATTGTCGGCTCCACCGCTGGCTCTGCTGGGTTGTTCTTGGTCCAAGGTCTGTTTCAAAACTGCAATATCACAGTGTGGGCGCAGAATGCAGCCCGTGCCAGGTGTGCCTGTCAGTGATTCCCAGGTGTGGGAAGGGAGGTGTGCCCTTGGAAGTCCGTGGTGGGATAACGGGGGGACAGATCCCATGGAGTGCAGCCTCCCTCGTGCTCAGGGTGGCTGGGGTTGGTGTTGGCTTCAGTAAACAGGGTATGTAAAAAAATTGGAATCTCTGTGCTTGCTTTCCTACAAGAGAGGATTCTTTGAGGATTTCGTTGTCCTGCTTTTGATAAAATGATTCCTCAGTTTCTGTAATCATTGTGCAACTCAGGCTTTTGTAAAGGGGTTTTGTTTATTATAAGGAAGGAGACAGATGTTTTTGGTAAGAACTTTTTTTTTTTCCCCCAGTGCTTTATGAAATTAAAACATGAAGTTTGTTACTTGGTGCTGTAATCCATGGCCAGTTGTGCTGTTTATAACTTTGTGCTCTGGTTAGTTCACTGGTTGTGTGAAGTCTTCATTGAGGAAATAAAACAATACCCTCATGGCTGTGAGCAATGCTCAGGCGTTAACACAGTGCTTTTAGAAACATCTCTAGTGAGTGCTCAGAAACATCCTGAAGGATTCGGAGCTGCTGCTTGGGGTATGCTGTTGGATATTAATGCCTCCCTGCATAGCTTGCACTCCTGTTGATTGTACTGCCATAGGAAATGTGGGAATGGTGAATCTTGACTTGCACAAATGAGAGGACAAATTACGCAGCTGGGTTTTGGGGAGAAAATAAATTACTGATTTTCATAAATGACTGTTTCAGTATTTGGCATCAGTGTCTGAGGGAATGATGAAGGTGCAGTGCCCAAAGTGCTGTTCCAGGCCTCCTGTTCTTCCATCATGGTGCCTGTTGCACCACAAGTTCTTCAATGTGCTCCTGGAGCTTTAGAGATGCTTTGGACAGGACAAAGAGGACTCCCAATCTAGTGAAACAGTCTCTCTGCCTATTTTAGCAGTGGTGTTTTGGGATGGATGGAGTTCCCCTGAGGGCTCACTTGGGAGAGTTTGGCTGTAGAATTGCCGTATCGCTCTGCTCGAGAGTGCCAGGAGCCAGGCAGTGCCTTAATCAGAGCTTTGCATCTCTGTGCAGCTGGGACACATTGGTTTGTTTGCAGTGCCTGTTCCAGGTGGTCAGGCAGGGAACCAGCTCCCTGAGAGCAGAAACCACACTCACAGAAAGGGCTGCAAGCGTTTGTTCCCTGGGCTCTCAGTCACCAAGCATGGGTAGTTAGAGGAGAAGACTATTTCTGGCATGACAAGGGTATAATTTGGAGGAATAAACTCTCGCTCTATGTTCTAGCCATTTTTTAAATGCAATTTGACGTTCCCCTTAAATATGCCATGAGATCTTTGGCTCTGGCAGAAGATGAATACTATATTCTTCTAAACAACATCAGATACATATGCATCCCCGGATGTGGTAACGCTCGGATTTCCTCCCAAAAATTTCAAAGCGAGCAAATGTACAGAGTAGGAAGTGAAAAATATATTCCAGTGAAAGATCCCTGACATCTTTCTTGCTACTAATGCGAAAAAGAAATCATCTGTAATCACTGCATTTCATGCTCATAATGCAACAAACATTTAAGCAGTGATGCTTAAGGTAACTTGTAGGGAATGAAGAAGAAAGAAGATCCCATATGTTATTGAGAAAAAACCCAAACTCCTCCTGAGAGCTCAGCATTGAAAGCTGTGGGGAGGTGCTTTTTCCATTCACTCTTTTTTGCTTCCCAAGATTCTGGAGCCCTAGTTGTCCAGCCCAGCACCCATCTCTCCATGTTTGCCTCCTGGAGTGTATCCTTTGGCTGAGAATTCAGTTATAGAATTTCCTGTGCTGAAATAATCCCTCTAAAAGGGAGTTTTAGCAAGGTTTGGACCTAAGTCCTCCTGGAATGAAGTAACAGTTTCTTGGCTTGAAGGTTCTGAAATCAATTTGAAGGGCCAAACTTCTGAAATAAATCAAATCAGTGATTTTGTTTTTGTTTTTTGGGTTTTTTAAAATTTGTAGTTATGTCAAGACCTTTACTGGAATAAACTAAAGGGCAAATCTTTTCTGAACTGCCAGTCTTTAAGATGTTTCCCAGTGCTTATCTTCACTTTTCTATTGAGAAAACAGAGATCAGACTTTGAGTTGAGGATTTGCCAACGTCTGCCTTTGAGCGTTGTAGCACAGGTGTCTGTGAGGAATGTTTTAAACAGAATTGTACATAACTCATGGACTGCATTGTATTCAGCGGTGGCTGCAGTTCCAAATTTCTTCCATGGTCAAGGATCCTGTTTTCTTTCCCAGTTTCCAGAGGGTTTTCAAGTGCTGCAGTGTGAGGGTGTTGACTGTGATATTCACTTTGCATTGCTCTGAGGCTTTTGAGGTACACAGCATTAGGCAGGATCAAGGTTCTGAGCTCCTTTCCCTTTCTCTGGAGGAAATTACCTGTAGGGTGTTCTAAGTTGTTTTGAGCTTTTTGTTTGGTGTTTATATGTTGGTTTTTTGGTGTTTTTTTTGTTTAATCAAACCAGTGGTAGGACCAGTGAGGCTTGAATATTGCTTTTTTCCAGCCTTATGTTGCCTTAATATGCTAAGAGCAAGAAAAGAAGAAGAAATTATTTTCCACCTGTACTACTAGATCGTTTCTTGTGTGGGCCTGTGCTTTGTGGAAGGATCAAACACCCTGTTTGGACACATCCAGTGCGGTTTGACTAAAAAATCTAACTTAAAAGGTCTTCATCTTCTGAGGAACATATTGCCATGGTAGTCCAGGGAACCTCTCCAGCAGGAAGAGAAGAATGCTTGAGAATAACAGAATTCTGAGACCTGTGCTAGAAAAAATTTCTGATACACGTCCTGTTTCCTAGCAGCTGGACTTGGTTTTGTGGGCTTTTTTTTTAGAGTATTTCTCTGTCCTATGTCCCTCCTGCTTTTTCTTAGTATTCTCTTCATTTTCCCTTTGCAGAGTGCAAGTTTGTTTCTTGCAGATTGCAAGAAAGTTAAAACTGACTTTTAAAAACTGCTCTTCTTGAGTATAAAATTAGGGAAAAGAAAGGTGTGTTTTCTCCATGCCCTCAATGTTTTTGCAGGGGGCAAAAATGATATGGTTATGTGGAAAAAATGGGGAGGCAAACAGCATGTGAGGAAATCCAGCAGCTGAGAATCAGAGCCCAGCTGAGGCTGGCAGGGAGATGCAATCCAGCCATGCCTGAAGCTGTGTCCAAACGGATTTTGAGCATCTTCAAGGGTGGAATTCCACCACCTCCCTGGGCAGCTTTATTTATAAAGCACCTACTGGTGTCGTTTGTTGTTGCAGACAGCAGCTTATTTGCTTAATTGTTGGTTTATTTAGGATAGCAAAAAGTTTGCAGATCAGTCTTTTTGGCAACTTCGTTATGAAATACAGCTTAGAACAAGTACTGTCTCTTTTAAATGAACTACTTACAATGAAAACAGATGTTTGTCTTTATCTGCAGAGATGAAAACTTGATCCAAGATATTAGTCCAAAATTAATTGACTTAATAAATGCTTGAAGATTAATGAAAGTATAGCTCTTTCAGCTATACTTTAAAAAGGATTTAAGAAAAAAACAAAGTTATGTGAATCATAGAGTGGTTTGGGTTGGAAGGGACCTTAAAGGCTTTCTGATTCAACCCCTTTGCAATGGACAGGGATGCAACTCACTAGAACAGGTTGCCCAGGGGCCCATCCAACTTGGCCTTGATGTGAAGCATGAATAAATAAATTAAAATTAGTTAGCAGTATTTCTTTTTGAAGTTAATAAGCTAATATTAAAGTTTAAATCTTAAAGTTAGTATAACAATTTTAAATTATTTATTTTTATCTGAGTTCTCTTGGAAATGAAAATAATTGTATAAACCTCTTATATATTGTGTATTTTTCCCCTCAAAGTGTGTGTAGTGCTGCAGCAAAACTCTTCATTATAGAGCAGTCATTTAACAAATTGGATGTTAAAGGCTGCAAAATGAATGGTGGGCACTCGAGGCACCATCTGTAAGAACTGAATGAAACACCATGCACGGGGATATAGTGAGACTGGTGTTAATTTGGGACAAACAGGATATGTGCCAAATTCTGGAAGGCTGTGCTGCTGTAACTCAGCCAGGCCTGGTAAAAGCTCTGTGCTGCCGGCCCTGTCCTCTCCCAGGGCTGAGCACGGCGGCTCCCAGAGCTCTGCTCTGCCTTCTCCCTCATCCTTCTTGCACTGCTCACACCTGCCAGAGCTCAGCCAGCTCAGCAAAACAAAACATGGAATGGTTTTGGTTGGTGTGACTCGAGCAGCCCCTTCCCAAATAGATCTGGAGCCTGGTCCCGTGTGGGAGGGCAGCTCCATGTCCTCAGAGGGCACAACAGGCTCTGCTGAGAGTTCCAGCTGGAGAAAGCCAAACTCAGCAGCCACTCTGCCCTGCCCAAACTGCTTCCTAGTCTGGGAAGGAACTGCTGTTAAATGTGAGAGGGGCATGATGGATTTTCTGCCTGGAAAAATAGATGTAAGAAAAGTTCATCTCAGAAATCCTCCTCTCTGCTTTTTGGTAGGTGGGATAAGTGGGAGAGGAATGACTCTTCTAGAAATTTCATATATCAAATGTATTTATGTATTTTTGTTTTCACAGCTGTGTACTTGAGGAAGATTTATTTGCTAGGAAACTGAAGAATAGTAGCCTTAAAAATTAAGAGTTCTTTGGCCATGTGCTCTTCAGTAATGAACCAGAAGCCTGAGGGGGAGAGGGCACAGCCTGTGGGTTGTGAGGCTCCCTGGTTTCTGTGGGATTCCTCCAGCAGGATTCTGAACTTCCTGCTGGCAGAGGCCTGCGGTTTTATATTGGAACAGCAGAGAAATCTCCTGGTAGGAAGCGGAGCCTAGGACTGCATTTAAGGCTGGTGATGTGTGTGCAGTGCAGGTGGCTGGTTCCGTGCCCAAGTGTTACTTCTGTTGGTCCCTTTATAACCCTGATGTTTTCCTGTTGGGGGGTTTATTCAATTATTAATCGAGATGATGGATCGTTCTAGAGAATTTTTGCTGCTGAAAGTTTCTTTTTAATAAACTGCTCTGTGATGCAGATGCTCCTTTTGTAATTTCACAATTTCTTAAGCTGCTTGAAATCGTACCAGGTTTGTGTTTGAGCTTGGCAAGTTTTAAATTCTAGGACTGCCATAGCTGTTTTTGATAGCTGGACTAAATAAAGCGGTGCTGTAAAGCACTTCTCTCTTTCCAAAAAAGCAGTCAGAAGGTAGCCAGACGTTGAATGGCAGTTCTTTTGCAAAGCAGTTAATCTTCATAACATGTTACTTAAAAATATGTAAATGTGCTCAGACATTGGCAAGTGTAAATTTAGTGGTGATTAAGTGAAATCATAAGTTATGCTTTATAATGTCTTTCAGTCTCTTTTTCTGCTTTCCCTGGGCAGTAGCAGGATTTTTTCTAAGGTGCCAAGTTTAGTTTATAAATTAGAAATGTGTAAGGAAAGAATGTTCTCTGCACTGACTCACTCTGGTGTCTGGTCTTTATTCCAGGCTGTATTGATGACAAAGTATGCCATGAATTTCGAACATCTACAGCCCTGGAGGTGGCAAATTGCTTTCTGCTTTACCTCCAGTATTTGCATGCTCATCAAGCTTGCTTCTTGACCTTTTCTACACCAAGTTGCTCTTGCAGAGCAGTAGCACAGGTGTGCTCTTTCCGGGAAAAATGCAGCCTTTCTGGGCTATCAGTTTGTAAAAGTCCTCCTTGCCTCCCTTTGCATTCAAAAGTATGAGTTTTCTCTATTTTGTTTTTTTTTTTTTCCCCCTATTACTCGCAAGACCTTATGTAATTGACAAACCCTCAAAACACCATCTAGAAACTAATAAAGAAAAAAAGATGTTTCTGAGTTTTACATGGTTTTGCTTAATAGAAACTGTGCTGGCTAATCAGAAGTCACTTCTGTTAAAATTAAATCCTGAAATAAAACTTTTGAAAAGTCTCTAATCTTAATGTGGGAAGCCACCAGAAAGAGAAATTGGAAGAAAAGCCACGTGAGTGCTGCTGCATCTGACCCAAGGCTTGGTACCTTTTTCCTCTTTGGGATCCGGTCCGTTCACTTCTGTAGGATGCAGATCCATGCCCCCTTGGAGCAGCAGGCTGAGTATCTTCCCTCCTATCTTGAGCTTATTTGGCATCCCAAAATCTATTATTGTACTAGTTTTTGGGGAGAAGAGGCTTTCTGGATCTGTCACTTGAGAGGTGCACAGGCATTTCTTAAGGAATTTTCTTTCCCTACTCATTTTATATTTGTCATTTTTGCAAAGAATTAACTGAACTCCCAGAATAGGTGACTTAAGTGTTAGACTTCAAGTAGATTTTTGAAAAAAGCCTTTTTTGCCTGAATGATGGTGCGCATGAGTGTTGCATAGGCGGGATCTGCCCGAGGGTGTATCAATGCCCCTGGGAGATCTGCAGATAATTGGTTTCATTTCCTCTCTTGCCTGGATCAACTAGACAGCAGTTGCTTTCCTCTCACTACTGAGGCTCAGCACTAAATTAAACTCTGCTATTACACACCTAGCTCTGCAAATTATTTCTGCAGTCATCAAAAAACAAGTGGTTTTGTCTCAAAAGGAGATAATGAGTGCAGGAGAGGGAAATGTTTCTGCTGAGATGCTGCTGCAGCAGCCTTGCTGCCCCTTGTGCAGTTTTGCAGTGAACGAACTCTCAGCAATAATTCTGTCAGTCCTGACCTGGAAATTTGGGTTTATTGTTAGATAAATTTGGCCTTGGTTTGGAGCCGTCATTATCTTTGCTCTGGGTAATTGTCTACCAATGGATCAAACTCCTAAAAATAGCAGCTGATAAGATATGGGACATGCTCTTCATTTTTTATTAATCTGAGGTGATGCCATCAAAGTACTAATTACATTTCCATGGACTAATTTTATGGAGCTGGAATCTGTAGGTTTCTTTCTTCTTTCACATTTTTCACCATTTTCATACTGGAAATATCTTTTAAGACTTTTATTGAATTTAATTCTTTTACTCCTACTTTTTAATTTCTCCACAGATTTAAACACATTTCTCATGTGTGGTATTCAGTTCAATTACGCAGACCTTGAAAAATCTTTTAGGACTGTATTTGGGGTTTTTCTTTCCCCAATAGTTTTATCTATTTTTATGCACTTCTAAAGGGGTGCACAGGATCCCTGGGGCAGCAGAGGAATGTGGTCCTGCAGGAGGGAGGAGGCTCCATCAGGCAGGGCTGAGCTCTGCAGCAGCCTGTGACATTTCAGTGCCATCCTGACCGTGTTTTGCCTTCCCTGCTGTGCACGGGTGGAGATGGATAATTAAACTTTGAACCAGCAAACAGAATGGAGGGGCCGGGGCTTTGAAGAGCAGGAGATCACAAGGACAATTTCCTGTGGGTTGCTTTGCCTCGGATGCAGCTTCACGTGGAGCTCAGCCCCTCCTGGTACGGGCAGCAGCCTGAGCAAATGTGGCACAGGCACTTCATCCCTGTGGAGCCACAGTCAAACTCATTAAAGGCTTCTCCTAAATGGAACGGGCTGATGTTGTACTGCAGTGTGATCTGCTTCCCCTTCCAAAGCTCTTTGGTTTCTGTTTTAACACCGATTCCAAAATGAAATTTGCCTTTATTACATCGTTGCTAAACTCACAAGCGTAGAAGAGCCCTACACTTTTTCAATATTTTGTCTTCAAGTGAAATTTGGGGCAGATCACACTAAAAATCTTAGAGTTCAGTCTTCCCTTTTGATGCTGACGTGACTGCTTTAATCCTACAAACGAGCTCTGTCTGTGGAAGTGTTCCCTGCCGGTCCCTCAGCAGGGAGCACCACGGCCTCTGTCCGTGGATGCTCTGCCCCCCAAACCTCATCCCCTCTCTAACCCTGTGCTGCTGCCAGAGTGGCAGCCAGGAGGGGCCGTGCAGGCTGAAATGCCCCCTCAGCCGCGCAGGGCTCCCAGGCAGAGCTGGACTCGGGATGTGCACGGGCTTCGGAACAACTCGAAACTGAAAATAGCAGCTCTGGAGGTCAGCCTGCCCTGTGCCAATCAACCTTTCAATTCTTTCTGGATACAGGTGGAGAATATTTGTTTACTATGTCAGCTTTGAGCTTGTGTTATTCACTGTCAGGAAACTCATTCTTCAAGCAATAAATAGACATGCCAGAAAATTTTTTGCCTACCTTTGAAATATTCTGTAGGAAACAAATGTCTTTATAGATTAATACATGTTTCTTGCTGACTTTGTAAAAGAATTTGAGGGCACATAGTAAACTTTTATTAAGAATTTATGGTTTCCTGGCTTACATTTATTGTGTATTGATAAGAATAATCTCATTGTTTTAACGTGGCTCTATTGGCTTGTATTCTTTTCTCTGCCTCCCATTGGTGGTTTTTTAAATGAGTCAAAAAGAAATAATATCCCTGGGGAGGACTTGAGAGCAGAAGGTAAAGTTCAGAACCAGAAAATTGTTTTCTTGTATGAGACAGCACCTGGCTGACCCTTTGTTGTTTGAATGTGGCCTGAAATTCTTGGTGGCTGGAGTGTAAAACCTTTGCCTGCTCTTGCCCTCTGGCAATTAGCAAGTCAGCACAGAGCTGGAGATGTTTTGTCTCAGAAAAGGAGCAAGTGGCTGTTGGTGGCTGCAAATACCCTCAGCATGTCCCTGTGAGAAGGGGGCACAGGGTGCACACTGAGCCCTGGGCAGTGGCTTGTGCCTCTCTGCACCTGGATCCAACAGAAAATATCCATTTTTTTACTGCCTGGCCGAGACAACTCGCTGGTTTCTGGGGTGGAGAGAGAGAATTTCGTAGCACAATGAGTGGGGGGCGTTATTTTTTGTTGTCTTTTTAACTTCAAGGCAAAGTGTGACCTTCTAATGCCTTTTTAACCTCTGAGAGGTTTCTCAGCTCTAAAGCAATTTAATGGCAAACAGTAATTAACCTGAAGGGAAACACAGCTTTGGGTTTTATTGTATCTCAGTATATGGGTCAAATTAATAACACTGCAGAGGTATCATCTCTGGTATTTGAATATATTAGTAGAAAAACATCGGCAGACTTAATTTAAAATTAATATTTTCAAAGATCTAAGTGAGAAAATTTTATTAGAGCAGTGGTGTTTTGAAAGCTTAAAATTTTGGTGGTTTTAAAGACAGTTTTACTCTTGAGGTGGTGATGGACATCAGGTGAATGTCTGGGGTTATTTAGGTTTGTTTTTTTTTTTTTGCTTAGTACATGATTTCTGACACAGTTTCAGAGACAGCTTTTTAGTGCAGTCTAACTTCTATATTTATAAACAGAGGACTAAGATGCTGTTACTTACCAGGGATCATAAACCCCACAAAAAGGAATAAATTTTTAACACTCAAAATTTTCAAAGCCTATTACTAAGTCCTCAGAGAAATTAATATAACATCCCCAACCTTGCTTTGGGCATATGAAAATTGTCTTAGAAGGAAAAAAAAATAAAATCTGAACATAGAAATTAAGTGAAGCAGCGTCTGAGTTTTCAAAAGATGAGCTGTTTAACAGGTTGAAATTGGGCACAGGGTTTGTAGGACACAGACCTGGGGTCTCCATCTGGGGAGGTGCCCAATGCTCCTCATCTGCTCCGGGGTTTTGTTCTTTAAATCACTTTGGCATCATCTCTGCTGCACAAATGGGGTCTGCAGGTAATAATGGACCAACAGGTCTTTCAAATGAATAGTGATCCTCCTAACAGAGAGAACAAGAAGAAAATGGTGGTGGGAGGGCAGAAAGAAATCAAAATGCACTCCGTGGTTTTTACTACCTGAGAACTCTCTCCCAAGCTGTTTATAAAATACTAGGTTTGCATTACACAGCTGAAGGAATTCACAAAATGTTAAAGCTGTGACTAAACCCAGCCTGTTCGGGTTTTTCCCTTTGGTGCTCAGAGAAATGAGAGTTGAGGGAATTGACAATGAAACATTGCAAGTTTTCGGCAGGAATATAGCTAAGAATGGATATTTGAAATGGGGCGGAAGGGAATTAAACCCAAACACAAACTTCAGCACCATTACCCCAGCAATGTATGGAATGCACTGCTCTGGGAGAGCTCCTTCCCTTTTGCCCCCACCCCATCCTCGAGTCCTGCAGCTCTGCAAAGCTCTGCTCAGAAACCAGGGAGAGATGGTAGGAAAAAGCCAGGGTTGGAAACTCTGAAGAAGGGCCTTTGAAAGGGGAGCCCATTCGTTCTCTGGGCCACACAGCAGTAGGAATTTCCATCAGGGTGAAAGAATTTACGACGTGCAGCCTGTCCACAAGCAGCTCCTGCAGCCCGTGGAGCTGGGAGTGTTTTCCCTCCAGAGAGGGCTGGTGGCCCTGGTGGCCCTGCTCACCTGGGGCTGGGCTGATGCCCCTGGGTGATGCCAGCCTGGCAGTCCCGTGCTGCGGGAGCTCCTGGCGCGCTGTGCCCTGAGCTGGTAACAAATTTGAAACCTTTCTGTTCTGTGTCACACCTTGGCAAGACTTGCATTGTCACTCAGGTCACCAGTGCTTCACTGTGACACAAGGCTCCCTCTGAAGCTGAGCACAGCAAATATTATCCAGGTTCACTGTTAAAAGCAGATTTTTTAAAATGTTGTTTTAGTTCAAGGTTTCTTTTAACATTCAAGGAGTGTGTTTAGTAACTTCATCGAGACATCTAAGTAGTTGTAGCAGACATAACAAGCTATCCTTTACTGCAGTGGTGTTTCTAAGAATGAAACACACAAGATATTTGAGGGGAATGTCCTTCAGTTTATAGAAGTTATGAACATGAGCCCAGATTTCATATCTACATTGTGACCGTCTACTCTTCTCAAACTACTTTTTGGCAGTCCATCAGGAGAACTGAGTACTTGGACTTAAATGCCATAAAGGTCACAAAAAAATTCACTGGCATAACCAGTAATATACCTTGGAATCTTATTTCCAGAGCTCCATTTAATTTTGAGACCAAGGTATTTTCCTTCTGTCACTACTCATTCCTGGCTGAGTGCATCTTTTTCTCCAGCAGTCATCAGTGACCTCCTATCTCCCCAAAAATGCTGTGTAGTTCGTTCTTGTGTCTAAACCTTTGCTCTTCAGCTCTAACAGAATATTTTCACTTTATGATGGGGTGTGGGGAAGGACTTGGATGGTCCTTTCAGGACTTCTGTCGTGTCCAGCTGCAGGTTCATGTCCTGCTGTGCCATCTTTGCCTGCAGAAGGCTCAGGGCTTTTCCCAGACGGTTCCAGCTGAGCCAGGACGTGCCAAGAGCAGCGGCAGGAGGATCCTGGTCCTACTTCTCCCTTCCACCTGAGAGAAAAAACCACCACAAGGAAACAAACACAGCTCCTTGTCAGGCAAGTGTGGGGATGGCAGAGAAATAATCCTTCAGTTGTGCTGCTCGGAGGTGGGAATGTGCTTTGGAGCCATGGGTTTGGTTTGGTGGAACCCGAAGAAGGAAAGGTTTCAGTCCCAGGTAGGAGCTGCTCACCTTTTGATTGACCAGACTGAAGCCCTGTGTAATGTCGAGAGGTCCAAAAGGAAAGCACTGATTTTTCAACTCAACAGAATACAAAGGTTGGGATATTTTTAAGTTCATGCCGTTCAGTTTCTGAAATGCTTTGTAGTGAGCTTGTAACCCTGTGGTTTCAGAACAGAGCAGTTATTCAGGTTTAGTAACATGAAAAGAGTGCTATGAGGTTGAGTAAAAGAAGTGTTTCCAAGTTATGCTAGGAAGGCATATATAATTACTTTTGAGACTGTTCTCAAAAATTCTCTTGAAATACCAGTTTGATACATGTAATTTTAAATTTTCCTTTTTAGGTTTTTTTTAGGTTTTTAGGTTTTTAGTTCTGTTTTGGTTTTGTCGTGAGTAGCATTGTTCTGCAGTAAAAGTGCAGTCGGTTGTTTCAGTGATGAAATATCTGGCAAAGCTCTGGAATGGCTTTGTATGAGGGAAAACAAGGCCCGCATGGTAAGCTGCTGGCTGTGGACAAGGCTTTTTGGGATTGCTCCTGGGGACAGCTGCATGAGCTTTACTGGTGACAGGAGGCTGACCATGGCCAATTTCAGTGATGTAGGACAGGATTTGGAGACGGAATGCAGTTGATGTACAGCACTAAGGTACTGGTTGGTCAGAATGGAAAAAGCTTTGCTAGGTTTGAAAGCATTTTATAAATTGGAAATGTGATGGCTGTTGTAGGTGGAGTGTAGGTGATCACATGAGTTTTATTCAGAATGACATCAGTATTTTCAAAATGTGACTTTTAATTCCATAATCTAATCCTATTTTAGATTAATTAGGAACACAGTAATTTTGCATTTCCTCATTCTCCAAGAACTTTTTCAATGGAAGCAGTGAGTGATATCCTGTCACATTTCCTTTTGGTGCATAGGAGTGCGAAAATATTCTAGGACATAGCAAATGGAATATATAATTCTATTTCAGTTTTTGGAATTTAATTATGTAAGAGGAATTAAAAACACTGCTTTGGAATTATCAGTCTGTCTGATTTGAATCAAAGTAGTCTTATATGCTGCTGCAAGTATTCTGGAAAGAAAAAGGGAGATAAATCTCAGTTAAGGAAAAAAATGTGATACCTGATCCTGCCTTTAAATGTGTTTAAGTGATATATTCATCTTGAGCATGGTCTTGCTTCTGATAGTTTTTGCCCTGTGGTTTATTTTGCAATTGCTAAAGCTATTCCAGATGCCAGAAGTGTCAAACAGACAAAGCAGTGATTCCAGTCGACTTAAATTCAGATTATTGATTTAAGGGGTCAGTAGCAGCATAAAAATACATTATACATTTAATGTGTGAACTGACATATAAAGTCTTTGACTGGCATTATTTTGGTGACAGGCAAATATTTAGTATGGTTTGAATTCAAAGTCCATCCCTTTTTTAAGCTAAGGTAGGTAGAAGTGTTTGTAAATATTATTTAAAAATGAAAAATCAGAAAGGAGGATTGTCAGATTTTGTTGCAGGGCTTTGGAACCAAAGAGCTACTCTGGATTTATGGTTCAAGAGAAAGTCAAACATGAGTTGGCGATTGATGGGAAACTAGGCCATGACTGTAGTGCAGGCACACTTTTGTGGAAAGTCTTTTGTAGGAAAGGTTTCTCACCATCACAGGCATTCCTTTTCTTTCCAGGTATGTTTAGCCAATTCTTTCACTTGATGTCCTCCAGGATTTTTGTCCCCTTTTTCTACGAAAGGATGTAAGGCTCTTAGCATTGCTACCCTCTGTAATGTTGAGTTTTGGGGTATAAAAATAAAGGAGAAAATGTCAACAGTATTTATGTAGAAGAATTCTCTGGTACTGATTGTGGTTATCTCCTGACAATCCAGAGTGTGTGAGCACAGACGTTTTGTACGAGTGATGGGCAAGCTGCTCCATGTAGGTTTTCCCCCCAGGATTTATTGGTGGCAGACAGGGATTAGGCACTGAAGTCGAGGGCCCCTGGGTCAGGGCTCAGCTGGCATTGCCAGGGCAAAGGGCAGCTTAGCCTGTGAGTGACTCCAGCTCTCTGCCAGGTTTTTGGAGGTCTCCTTTTCTGAGGGATGTCAGTGTTTTAACATCACCGTTACTGAGACCTGGGCCTTTGTTTTGCACACACCNGCTTTAAAATATAAACCCATACAACTAGGAGCATAATGCTTGGGGACCCCCCACCACCACATGCACTTTTAATTAAGTGCCTGTGTTGTTTCCAGATGAGAGGAAAGATGACTCATTTGGTGACTTAATCTCTATTTTGTATTCAAAAAGTAAAAACTACATTCTAAGAATTACTTCAAGTTGCACATTAGCACCTGCATCATAATCGGAGGTACTGTGTTTGCTCTCAAACTAAAGTTTTTCAGTCTGGATTTTTAATTTTTGTCTAAAGCTTAATTCCTAGAATCTGAACCTCAGCTTCTAGGTTTAATGAAGTTTTAACCTTATAAAAGCAGTTATAAAAGCAGTGCTTTGTCACGGAAAATGCCAGGCTTCCACCAGGAAATTGTACTTACACCTTCCATTATCAACATAAGAGGTATTATTTTAGTCATGAGTCTTAAAATAGAAAGAAGGAAGCCACTTTAATCAATACAAGATTTTGCACTGCAATTCAGAAAACTTTGTTTGTTTACAGATTTGCTGATGTTTAACTGTGTGGTCATGGGCAAAATTCTGTTATTGGTAACTGTCCCTGTGCCATGATTTACTTTCCTTCCATCAGTAACTCATCTCTTTGGCTTACACCAACCTTACCTGCAGTCTCTGCCCCTGACGTGGTGAAAATGGTGACCCCTGGCTGCAAATACCAAACCTGAAATGCTTCAGGTGGCTGCAGAGCTGCAGCTTCTCTATTGGAATATAGGGATTTACCTGGGAGCAAGGATTGGCTTCTGGGAAAAGCACAAAATTGACCGTACACCTCTGCAAAGTGTGAAAATGAAAACTTGATGGTTTTGTTGCATCAAGCTCCTGTAGTTGCCATATTCATATTTTATTAGAAAATAAGGGAAAACTTGAACAAAACCCCAAGTTTTGCTTTACACCCTTTAATCTTTGTCTTTAATTAACCTTGGAGGGTGGTTAAACACCACTGGGTAATTTTTTGAGTTGGCAGTTGCTTATTTATCAAGTGCAGTGGGATGGTGAAACATTAACAATCTCCTTTGGATGTCAGGACTAGGACAGATGCAGAAAGATGTGTCTGTTAAACTCAGTTTAAAGGAGAGACCTCTAAAGTGTTTACTGCACCCTGAAATTGAATTTTTGCAGTGGTGCTGGTGCACTGAACTTACTTTTTCTGCTGTGACTATGCTTATAATAAAAGTTTTAAATAAAATCTCTCAGTAAGTGTGTGTTTTTATATGTGTAGCAGAGTTTTATTCTTTGACTCCTTGGCCATGCTGCAGCTAAAGGAACAGGGGGAACATTTTACAAAATGATGAATATTTCCTGAGTAAAAATGAGATGTTGTTGGGAATGTAGAGAAAGACAGACTAAATCTCTTCTGTTTCCAGCATGCTGTCAGCTGGGCTGAGTCATAAATTCTTCAGTCAACAGCAGTTCTACGAATGCTGGGAACAGAAATGTTAGTCTTGTACAGAGAGTAAAGAGCTGAGACTTGCAAGTGAACTGAAAGGACTATGATTCATTAAAATCCGAGAAAAGTAGGGGTCCACAGGTGAGAACAATATATTCTTGTCATGTGCCCTTTCAGCACAGCACAGTCATTCATCATTCTGCTCCTTGCTGTAACCAATGTGTGAGGAGCTGTGTTTCCCTTCTAGGCATCTTTTTCTTTTTTTTTTTTTTTTCTTCTTTCCCTCACCCCCATCCAAAAAAAAAAAAAAAAGGCAGTGGAATATTGCTCAGATATTTGCTTCTACTTCCTTTGTTGAATCTTCCATAAATCTTTATCTGTTGGGTCAATTACAAGTCATTACTAAAATAATTCATTACAGGCTTCAGTAAAGTTAATGTGGTTAAATTATGAACCACTGGAGGCTGTTTGCTTTCCTGAAGTTTTCCTTGAGGTTGGCAGGGTGGTGTGAGGAGGCCACTGGGGCAGGGGGAAGAGCAGGGACAGGGCTGGCTCCTGCCTCACTGACCCACTGGTTTGGGCTTTGTCTTTATAATAATTACACCCCTCCTCTTTTTATTCTGTCCACACATAAAACAGAACAATTTTTTCCCGTCTCTTGTTGAAGTAAAAGGTCCTCTCAAAGCAAAATTTATTGTGGATTTACAGGCACAGGGGAGTGGTGTTCCCGAGCCTAGCTGGCAGAAATGTTCCAAGCACAGAGTTCACCACTTTGTGTGACCTAATAGGGAGAAAAACCATTATTCTTCTTGAAGACTGTCATTTAATTAGCTTCGTAATGGATTTCCTTTGACTTCCTCTGCATGAGAACTACTCCATAAGTTCATTACTATGATTTAAACGCAGCTAATTACAATCATAGCTAAATAATTGTGTTCAGGTATTTCAGCATGTTTTGATTCTCATGTTAGCAGTTTCCAGGCTATGCATCTCACCTGTGTCTCATTTATAGCCTTTTTACAAAGTGGTGCAAACATAAATGTCTTTGTTTCTATAAAACAAAAGGGAAAATCAATTATGTCATCTATAAAGAATGTAAGCGTAACAGCATTGAAAACGATATGATGAGTGTAAAATGCTTCTTTTTCACTTCTGAACGAGAACATAATATTCTTCAACAGCAGTTGGTATCTTCAGATTTGCTGGAATGGAAGCCAACAAACAAAACTACCTTGTGGAATTTCAGTCCCAAAGCCTGTAGGGTACAGTTTGACAAATCAGGCAGAGGTTAAATGACTTGATTTTTACCTAGTG
This sequence comes from Regulus satrapa, assembly GCA_013396955.1. NCBI lineage: Eukaryota > Metazoa > Chordata > Aves > Passeriformes > Regulidae > Regulus > Regulus satrapa. The sequence goes on from VWZN01003861.1 coordinate 572,924, forward strand.
GACTAAAGATAAATCGAAAGTATTTCGAAAGTGGAACAGGTAATGTTTTTTTCTTGCTATGATGGTTACTAAGAGCTAATAATGGATGATCCTGTTGTGTAGAAAACAGAGTAACTAAGCAGAGACTTCTTTCCTGTTCAGTGGAAAAGACAAGTTTGAGGTTGCAAGGAAAGTATTTTTTGGTGTGGGGAGTAAACTGATGCTTCGTAGATGAGTTGTGAGAGCAGGAAAAGGGGGTGATCTCAGCCATGGAGAAGCTGTTCCTGCCCTGTTTCTGTGTGTGGAAATGCAGCTCTGCTCTCTGGGGACTGGCACTGGGCTCTCAGACACGCTGGGGCTGTGTTTGGGGAGTCTGCAGATTTTCTGAGAATACTTTCCCCCTGATATTTTGTAGTCTCTGGTTGGGTGGGGATTTGAGGCTTGTAATGCCTGTTCCAGCTTTGATGTGCCTCAAGGTAGTGCTGGTAGGCAGGTAGGGTGTGCTGGTCATTAGGATTTCAGGATATGAGGATATTAAGTGCTGGGCTTGATGCATTTTAGTGTGTGGTTCTTTATGACCATGGATGTGACAGTGATTTAAAATAGACACAAATCTATTTTGTGTTCTCCATAATTTTGGTATGGGAGGTTTTCCAGCCTGAGCATATAGTGAAAACTCAGAAGGCTTAACTTGGAAAAACCCAAAGCTTTTGCAAACTGTGATGTGGCTGAGTCCGTATTAAAACTTCAATATTAAATACACATTTATAGCACAAACATTTGTACTATTAATTTACTTAGTGTCTGTGCTCTTGGAAAGCTTTATATGTGTGAGTGCAATAATACTGTGGAGTGGGGTAAGGCAGGTTCATAAATCTAAACCAAGCCACTTTTAGGTTGCAAATGTATCTGCAGGTCATTTTCCATTTACGCAGAAAGAACAGTTGCTGTAACTGGGATGTGGTGTGGGTCCTTTTACTGTACTGGAAATGCTTTTGTACAAATTGTGCAGATGACAGAGTGGGAGCAAAGGTTTCTAAAGTGACTTGTCTCCTGAGCTGTCAGAATTGGGCTGCACCTGCAGCCCTTTGCCCCTGCTGTCACCCCAAACTACCCTGGAATGCTTTGGTGCTCCAGTGGGAGTGTTGCACCTTCACCCTGCTCACCCCTGCCTTCTAAACTGTGATTTACAGGGTTTGCTTTGTTCAGAAAGTCTCACTAAAGCACTGAAAGAACAGCATAGGGGGTTGTGTTTTTGAGAAACACGGTGCTTGTTCTTGTGGGCTGCATATTTTACTTGAGTTCAGGTATTGACTGGGATGATTTCAGGTGAGGCAGGAGGGGTCTTTAATTTAACTTCCTTTAACTTCCCTGCTTGGCAGCCTTTCTAACAGACTTTTAGCAGAGACTCTTCAGGTTCCCCTCCCCAACCCAGCCCGCACAAAGCTGGTAAATAAGAAAACAAATACTTCAAGGGAAAGGAATTCCGGTGTTCTACTGCCAGTGCTCTGGATAGTGGAAGGGTCGGTCTGACTGCAGAGAAGACAGCAAGGCTGGGGCTGGTGCTAGAACTGACAAAGCCCTCTCCGTTTGAGGGGAAGCTTCCTGAGTGGAAGCAGAATGGTTTGTGCTGTGTGCCCGTGACTTTCCACCATCACTGTGATGAGGGGGAAGGCAAGTTCCTGGCTCTTCATGTGGGACGCACGCTGCAGTTCATTTGCCCTGTGGTTTATCCAGGGATATTTTTCAAAACACCAAATTGTGATGTTATAGAGCACGCCACATGGTTTTGTGGTGCGGTTGTAGTACAGGTGTGCCCAACTTTCATTTTTCGTGCATCCATCTTCCTACAGTTGATGCCTCCATTTTGTGAAAAATTCCTTTGCCCCTTGTTGCGGCAACATGAAGGGTAATGTCAACTGTTCAATATTTTTTTAAGAATGCTTATTTTTTCTGCAACTCGAATACAATTATGTTCCAGATACCAATTTAATAGTGCTGACTTTCAGAGTAAAATTTAGTTTTACTGTTTCTTTTCTCTGTAGCTTATTAAAACACTGTCTGTATTTTCATACACTTAAATCCTTGTACACATTTTCTGATTTTACAGAACAAATTAAAGTGTGTTTTCTTATTACTGTACATAATTTTTATAGTTCTTTTTCTCACTCTATAATCCCAGTGGGATTTTCTTTCCTATGCCCTTCAGTGGTTTATGTAATAATCCTTAAATGAATGAACACATTGCTCTTTGCTAGTAGATAATAATTAAGGAGATGCCTCAAAAATTAAGAAGTTGCCTCAGAATATTTCTAGAGTTGAATCTCAAGGAAATGTCTTAATTTTAGCTTGCAGTTTTCTATTTTTTGATGAGCTATATGGCCCTGTTCTACTTCCAACACTTAAAGAATGTGGTCTGCTAAGAACAGATGGTGTCATTTAAGTTTTATACTGATTCTACTTAAACTTTTAAATGAAGTCCTTATGCTTTTAAATGTTTAGCTAAGACTTACTGATTGTTAGCAAATTGAGAAAAGTTGGTCACAACTGATTACCTGTTTAGAGACTGAAAGAAGTAATTGTCTCAATTTTGAAAACTCTGTAGCCATTAACATCATTAGTGGATTCCTGTCATCTTCCAAAGGAAACGGTGAAGCTGGTTCATGAGCTGGGAATCATAGGTGGACTCAGGCTTTTCCAAAAGCCAGGAAGTGGTAAAACACACATGTGGTTTGCTTTAGTTTGGAAATTAACTTGGATTCTCCACCCAGTGAGGCTGATACAAATGAGAAATCACTAATGCATGTGCTGTGCTGTGACACTGTCAAAACTGATCATTTGAAAGCCCAGAAGTGATGTGCTTTTGTCTGCTGTTTGCCTCCCTTTATGCAGCTCCAGAAGCTGTTTGTATAAACTGCTTTTCACATATTTCTCAGTTTTCGAAGTTACTAAAGAATATTGTTCATCATTTGCACTCACTATTTCCTTGATAACTGCATTAATTCAGCTACATTTTCATTTAGAGAGTTAGGAACATTCTTTAAAAAAAAAATTTTAAAAAAAATCCCACCACCAACAAAAAACCCACCAGACCAAACTCTGAGAAATCCTGAAAATGAAATGCCAGGTGAGAATTTGCTTTGCAAGAGATGAGTGAATAATCTTGGTATAATACTGTGTGGTACATGTGTTCCCAAATGATTGCAGCGTGCCTCTGATTGCTTTCTCTGGGACGTTCTGATAGCAGCCCTTGTGATGAAAGGGAAAAAAGGCTGCTTGCCAACTGTTGGTCCTGCCCTTCTAGTGCAGTTTCCCCCCTCAAACTTCAGCCATCCTGATTAAGATATTTAGAGTTCTGTTCTCCACGCCAGGCTGGGCAGAGGCGGCCCTTTGTGTGTGTTCCCTGCTGTGAAAAGTCAGCCAGTGAAGGGGACCGGGCCAGACCCAGGGGCTGTGCAGTGGAGGGGATTATGGAGTGCTCACATGATAATTTGTGCTGTCAGAGCTCTAATCTCTGGCAGGGGAAAAGGACAGTATATCTAACTGCTGCAAATCATTTCCAAAGGGATCAGGTACTCAACTGTTCCCATCATCGTGAGTTTGTATTTCAGCTTCTCTCCTAACTCCTAGAACTGCAGAGGAATTTTAGGGGTAGCCTAAAAATTTCCTCGGTCAATGAAACATGTCAGCACAGCTCTGGGTGCCCCTGAGTGAGAAGCTGCTTTCTGGCTGCAAAAATGTGTCTCTGCTGGTTTTTGACAATACAGTTGAACGCTGTTTTAAGTGCTGCTCTTAGGGATTTGCTCCACGTTTTTTTGGTGTTTGGTATTACCAAGGATTTTGTGAGTATGGAGAATCTGCACCAATAAGTGTAGAATTCATTTCAATAAAGGGGTTGAAAAAATAATTTGGGGTGACTGAACAGGAACCGTTGCATTGCCGCAGGCATTGTGTGGTTTCGCCAATTAATTAAATGGTCTTTGATTACATGAGTGTGCTGAGTACCCACCAGGCTGGTGTGGTTCCTTGTGGATTAGCCTTGGCTCAGCCTGTCAGAGGGGAACTGCTGCTAATGAAGAAGTGATTCCACTTAAGGAGATGCAGATGTGCCATGAAGTGTCTGTGAAGCAGCGTGTTCTGTGTTGTTTGTTTGTGTAAATAGAATATGGGCTCCTTTTGAAGCAGCAGAATTAACTTAATCAGCTTCAGGAAACTAATGAACTGACACTAGCACAGGGGCAGAAATACTGATTCAATCACTAATAAGAAAAACCTAATAATGAAATGTAGCCTTCTATTAATGTGTAAATTAAAAGCAGATGCTGAAGATGAATGAATGCATGGATTAATATTGGGTTTTGTTGTCAGAATTTATGTTGATGGGAAATGGAGGAAATGTACCCGTACAGAAATATTTTGTAGTGGTTGTTAACACCTTATACTCTTTCTAGGACTCGACTGTTTCATGCACTGTAGTATAAATGTGTAAGCTGTTAACAGCAGGATGAACATTCAGCAAGTTGAACAAGCACCTGCTCCCATAACTGAATCATTGTTTAAATTCCCACTGCATTTCACAGGTTTAAACCCTGACAGGGATTCAGATTTACAGGGCAAGACATCACACAGAGCTTGCAGTGCCCTGCCCCAACCAGTTCTTGCATGCTTTGTGTATCCAGGGTGGCTGCAAGGGGATTGTGCTGGGGAGGGCTGAGGTGCTGTGAAATAGGGTTGGGCATCAAATGGAGCGGAAAGGAACCATTCCCCTAAAGTTATCAATAATGAAAGACTTCAGTAGCATGGGAAATTCCACCCCCAGCTTGCCCCAGGAAAGTGATTGAAGGGACAAGAGAACTATTTAAAGAACTCCAGGCAGTAGTAAGGCTGAGCCCCTTCCAAAGTTTTATTGTCTCCTCATCGTTGCAGTTGACACTGGTGATCTTTCCAAAATCAAGTGCTTGTTGCTCTTAAGCAAATATACTGTGAGCATAAGTAGTCTTACCTTTAAAGAATAAGAAATACATGAAGTATTCAATAGAAATGTCGGCTCGTTTTAAAAAAAAAAAAAAAAAAGCCCCCTACCTCTCCACCAAAGAAACCCAAAACTTGTTTGCTGGAGAATGCTTCAGTGTAATATAAAAGTTATTTAAAGCCTTGAAGTACTGGATTTCACAAGCTGCTTTGTCAGTGGGCTCTTAGATATGACAGTAGTTCAATGGTTTTTCCAGTGCTCAGCCACCTCTGCAGTGGGTGCCCCTCCCAGAAGATTAAGCATGTGCATGAATTCAGATGAGGGTTATCTCTCTTTAGTTGGCCAAATTAGCTAGTTTTTTGAGAGTATGTGTTCTATATTTGTATTTATTCTATATTTGTCAGACAAATTTCTATGCTTTAAGAGTCACAAGCTGACTCAAAGTGGTAAAAGAATTCTTAGTGCTGCTTTAATTGTCTCTGTCGAGGTTAGACGTTTCCCTCTGCTATGCATTCAGAGCATTGCTATTTTGTGACCAGCTCAGCCTGCTCTGTCTTGCTTTTAAACTTGTTAAATTGATGGGAGAAGAGTACAAAAATGAAAGCAGACAGTGAGTAAAACCTGGTATTTAGTTCACATTTCATGAAGAACCAGGTAGAGACATGAAGGGTTGATGCTGCAGTAGAGCTGTAGCTAATAAAATCATGATGTGCATGCAGGAGTTCTGTGACTAGACCCGCACAGAAAAATATTTTGCTTGCTTTGCCCTTCTCTCAGGCCTTTGCATCTAGGAAAGGAGGCAGCATCTGCTTTTGACTGGATGATGAGTGTGTCAGCACCTGAGAGCACCATTCTTCTCTTTTAGTTCCTCCTTTAAGCACAAGGTGTAATTATTGTGGTTTGGGCCAAGCAGCTTCTACATGGCATTCATATCCTGGCTCTGAGGGATATTCTGATCCTAGCATTGGAGTCAAACACCTTTCAGCAGTAGTCCTAGGATGCTGTAGATAAATTTTTGCTGTCAGTCCATCTTTCACAGAGCAAACGTGCATGTTAAAGGGAACACAACCCCCTGTGCATGTTATTTCAGGCTGACTGGAGAATATTTAGAGATCACAAAACTTGATCTCATTGTCACAGGGCAAGCATTTGTCTGATTCACTAATCCACAGGACACAGAACAGTGTCGAAGCTCGGATTTATCAGACCAAAAGCATGTAGGAGCTGGATTTGCCACATGCACATGATTCTCTTTTGCTTAACTGTTGTCCTGCCCTTCAGAGCTGGCTTCTCTCCCTTGTGGCAGGTATGACTGACACCTCAAACCCCCTCGCAGGGTCTGTAGGAGCATCTCTGGGTTTGGTGTGGGAGGCTGATCCCATCCCTTCCCAGTGTCCCTGCGGGATCTGAGGGCTCGGTGGGGTTCCTGAAGCTTTGCTGGGCATGGAAAAACCAGCGTGGGAGCTGCTGGGGGTGCAGAGAGGTGACCAGACACTCTGGGACATTACCCTGCGGAGTATTGCTGTTCCTCCTCATTCCTTCCTGCTGGACTCCCTGCCAGAGCAACGTGTTTGACTTTTACTTGGAGGTACTTTATTCTTCCCTGAAGACTTGAACTCCTCTTCCCCGCCTGTCAGAGTGGATTTCTCAGTGTTTTTTGCTCTTCAGGCCAGTGTCCCTTGCAGTTGCCTTTCTGTAAATCCTGGTTTGTAGTGCTGGCAGTGGAGCAGGGGGAAGCCTGGTCCTGGTGGATGGAGTGTGCCTGAGCCTGTTCTAGCCTGGGCTGACACTTAATGTTGTTTCTGTTTAGTTACAGTGGGGATAGGGTGAGGCAAAAATAAGTCAGGGAAATTTTGTAATCCCCAAAGAAGAGCTAAGGATGGGATTTAATGAACAGGCAACAGACAAGCCCTGAAATCCCAACAATACTTAACTGTTGATTGATTAACTTTGTTTCTAAAACATATAGCTGACATACTAATGCTGAGATAAAAGAAATGTTGAAAAAAACCAATTTAGGGCATGCAGTCTTTGTAATGCTGATTCAGTGTAATTTGTCAGAATGTAAATTGTATACATTTAAATCCCAGATAATCCTCTAATTTGCAGCTCTTCGTACTTCAGATGATTTGTTATATATCTCAGAAGCAATAGAGAAATCATATTTGGGTTTAGTTGCATTGCTTTTATTAAGATAATATTAAGAGACTCCAATGAAGACTGGAGTACCACGTGTGTTCAATAAAAATATGGTTTGTGTTTAAAGGAAGTAAATTGGAAAAAGACCCCCAAGTTTTCGAGTTAGCCCTGAGTCAACTGCTCTGAAGAGAAAGCTCTTGTTCCTTTCAGCTTCATACCTCAATCCCATGTTTATTTTATGGATGAATAGTCGTGATGTTACCTTTTCCAAGTTGCTCAATTTGAATTAAATGTAATCTTCTGTACCGTGGGGCCCCCGAAGAAGCAGCACCGAGTGTTTAACAGCAGCACAGCAGCACTTGGGCTGAGTCGCGTTTGCAGTTTGCTCACAGGATGCTGGGACCAGTCCTCTCTAATGTTATTCCAGGAAATTCCACGTTCAGGTATGCTAGGAGAGTCTGCCCTTGGTCAGGATTACAGTCTTTTGTGGATGTGAAATGGCTTAGAATAACTTTGCCAATTTTTAACTAAATGTTTAAATATTTTACTTTACTTAATTTACTTTACGTTCGTGACTGCTCATACTGTGTGGATTCACTTAATAGGAAACCTGTCTCGTCTAATCAGGTGCTTTTCAAGGTGGTTTTTTTTTTTTTCCCTTTCTTTTTGAGTGTAGGAATTCCTCAGTTAACTGCTTTTGTGTGATTGCTGATGTCAGTAACAGGCTCGGTTCCTCCAGAACGAAACATCAATGCAATTACAGGCCAGAGCTGCAAATGCCCCTTGCCTTGGGAGAAACAGGTTTCATCCATCAATTATAGAGGCATTTAACCGTTCCCGAGGTAATTGAAATGTTTTCAGCCGGTAAGGACAGCTAATTCTCACCCTCGCAGCCTGAAGGAGCCCTGGCACTGCTTCCCCAAATCTCCTCAGTCTCTCCAGGTGGTCCAGCCCTGGTGCTGACCCAGGCAGGCTCCGTCCCATGCCAAGGTGTTTCTGGGCAGTTCCTCTGTTTAGTTAGAAGCAGGTGCTCTTCAGTGTGCAGACAACATTCATACTTGAACCTGCAGCAACAGCAAAATGCTTTGTATGAATCCTTTCCAGTTAAGGAAGCCAACCATAGAAAGAGCTCTAAGATTTAGATATAAAAGTCTGGGTATGATACAGCTGGCATAACAAAACAAGACAAAGGTTTTCATTGAAACTTCATTGTTTGGGATGGTGGAACAAAAATCTTTACCATTTTCTGTAAGTTGACAAATGTCCCTTCAGTTCAAACATTTCTTTTAGAAATTAATTGCAGTAGCTTTTTAATAGCTCAAGTACTAAAATAATAATAGAAAAGTATCCGATAACATACAAATATTAAGTTTAATTTTTTGCTTTATCTGTGTGTACTTTTAAGAAAGTATTCCAAGCTGAGGACTAAAATCCCCAAACATTCCCCTAATCTTGATTTGGTTTAGAAGAGGAGTTCCTTGCTTCAGAAACTGACTGGAATTTTATCACACCTCTAACTTATTTCTGAAGCTATTAAATTTGACATTCAACTCCTTTGTACTGCTGTGTGTCAAGATTACTTCCTTGGTCTCTTCTTTATTTCTAATTGCACTGATATTGTTTGGAACTACTAATGTAAAACCATAGAGAAAAGATTCTTTTATGTACTTCTTTGGTTGATGTGATGCTTGATTTGCTGCAGGTCTGACACTGGTGATTTAACTGAGACTCATGCAGATACCGTTGACTTTGCCAGTTCATATTTAGCTGAATTGTCTTGTATTTGCAGTGGCTGCCCTTTGGAAGTGAGCAATCCTCACTCAGCGTGCCAAAATTAATCAGGGAACAGCATGGGATGGCCAGGAGGGCATTTGGGTGTGCCAGGATGTCAATGGGAATTCAGTGGGGTCTGCAGCTGGAAGAGGCAAGTGTGGCCACCAGCAAGCAGATGTTTTTCAAGTGAAGGCATTTCACTCTTAGCAGCACAGAGAGCACCACTGGCACTCAGGATCCCCCAGCTGCTGCAGGGATTGCAGCAAGCTCACCATAGAGCAGCCACTGGGCGGTTTCACGCTGGGCTTGATTGTCTGCTTTGCTGTGCTTATCCCTGGGATAAAGGGAAGGGTGTAGGGGATAGTGGAGTGCTTCACATGTGGTCCTGTTACAGTGAAATGCCAGAGGATTTCAACTCAGTTGGGCAAACACAGTAAAATAAATTGGATTTTGACATGAGGAAAGGAAAATTTTGCTGCCCTTTTCAAGCACATTGCTAAAAGTATCAGTCCAGCTGCTCTACCTTGCCAGTTCACTTCCATTAGTTGATGAAAACAGTTATTAAATAAATAAAAGGACAGCATAAGTAATGTGAATGTTGAGGCTCACCCATATGAATTTTGTCTGAAAGCAAAGAATTTGCTGAAGCTGATGCATCTTCATTTATACTTCATTTAACCAGGGAGAACTCCATACCAGCTGTGCCAATACTTACCAGTAACTGTGAGAAGTGCCCAGCTGTCTGCTTTGTTTGCTGGGAGCTGAAGGCTGCAGCGAGGTGATGAAATGCAGTTAGCCTTGTTATACCCTGTGCATTCAGTGCTATTATAGAGCCTGTGTAGGCAAGTCCCTTGGTTTGACATCTGAGTCTTCCCTTGGCAAGTGGTGATTCTGTCTGTTTTTGAGATAGTTGATGTGGGAATGTGGATAAAATGAACTAAATGCCCAAAGAATCACAAAGCTGTAATGTCTGGTTTGCAATCAGATACGGCTGTTGTGTGGACAGATCCTTTTTTTATAAGATATGCAGTAAGTGCAAGGTTCCTTTTGAAGATTGTTGGCTTCAAAATGTATTTGGTTGTGTGTGGTAATTTTAGTGTTTTTGTACACAAAGAAGCTGAAAGTCAAGGGATGGCACGGGCTTTCACTGTATGTGCAGGGGGTTATTCTGGCCAGAGTGCTCAGCAGCTTGACATGAGGCCTGGGAACTTTTTCCTGAGGGAGAGGTGCTGCAACTCCTGACGGGTGTTGGGCCTATGTGAGCTCTGCCATGCTCTGTGTGCACACTCTTACTCTCAAGATAGAAGCAATGTCAGAAAACCACCTGAAATTAGGCCAATACTGCACTTCGATAGAAGCTTGACACCACAAAAGCAGCAGCTTTGCATCAGGTGGTGATGAAAGATCCTTTCCTAAGAAATGCCTTGCTAACCCTAAATAGTCCAATCTTTGGTTGGGATGTCTCCCCCACGCTCTGGGTTCATCTCCTGCTGCTGGTCGGTGCGTGGTTTCAGAGGAACAGAGCACACCTGGTTGTGTAACCCCATTGAGTTATGATTCCAGAGTTCTCAAAGCATAATAAAACAAATCATCTTTCTTTGTAATTAGCTTAAAGCAAGCAAATTTCACTTGCACTGTGCACATTTTCCAGTTTGGGGGCTGGAAAAAGCCCCTTGGCCTGCATTAGCAGCCTGAATGTCTCTTTCCCATCATATCCGAGTGGCTGCAATGACACTGCCATCTACGACAGCAGGACTGGCCTGCTTCTTGAGGTGTTTTAGCACTGGCAGATGGTAGAAAATCAGGAGGCAGAACTGTGATTTTAAAGCGGAAATCATTGATTGTTGGTCACTCAAGCTCTCTTGACAGCTGAACTCTGTAAAATGTCTGTTTGCAGAAGGGGTGATCAGTTGGTAGTAACAGTAAAAAACAGGATGCTCTTATTTTCTTCCCTTCTGTTACACTTTCTAGTGACTAAAGATGCTAAAGGAAAACCTCCCACCTTGAAGTGCTTAACCAGATTCCACAAAGTCCATGGGTAGGTCTGAGGAGGAAGGACCTGTGATGTTAATCTGTGCACTTAATGGGTTAGGCTGGGGTAAGTTTAATGGGGAGAATGGTAATGGGTAGATGGCTCCAGATTTCATGAATCCATTAAATATTATTTGTTGCCTTTGTAATAATCAGTAAAACAACCTGATCTTGTCTTGGAGGTATTTTCTTGGAGGTAGTTGAGAGTACGACGATGTTGCAATGAAACATCTGGCGTTCATTTCACTCCCTAAAGGAGTGAAGACGGAGAGGCCTTGGAACAAAGGTTAATTTGTTCCTTTTTGAGCAGTGTTGGGGTGTTACTTGTCCTGGTGTTGCATTGAAACGGAGTTCCCCACTCCTGGTTGAGGTGATGCAGCAGGGACTGCCATCGGGGGTGTCACCCATCAGGAGTGTGTCACACATTGGGTGTGTCACACATCGAGGTTGTGTCCGACATCGGGGGTTGTGTCACACATCGGGCGGGGGTTGTGTCCCACATCGGGGGTTGTGTCCCACATCAGGATGTCACGGATGCCGGTGTGCTCGAGCCAGGTGCAGTGCCCAGGACAGGCAGTGAGCCGTGGGATGGACAGGGCTGTGTTTTCCCGCAGGGATTTTTCGTGGGATCCGTTCCAGAGGGGTGTCTGTGCACAGCATCCCACTCATCATGAGTGTGCCCTGCCGAGCAGGGGCACAGCCTGCAGCACACAGGGCTCGGGAGCTGCTGCTGAACTGCTGCAGACGCCACGCAGAGATGCTTAGGATGTGACTGTTCTAGTGGGGGTCTCGAGTGATTTCTCATCTGAAGAGTAGGAAAAAAAAGTTAAGATTTTATTCTTTTTTCATCTTCTGAAATATTGCTACTTTTGAAACTGTGCGTTGAATTTCAGCCTTAGGTGTACAATAAAATAGCAGCCGGGTATAATTAAAATTATCTGTGTTAGGATTTTAAGATTTCGGCTTCTCTTTTTATCCTGTGTACAACTTGGATCAAGGATTTCCTATAAGCTTTTTTGGAAGCCTAATTTATCATTTTACTACTTTGATCAGTTTAGCATTGATTTAATTAGTAATGACTGTTTCCTTTATTGCTAGATTGTGAGATAAGTGTTGCCAAATTAACTTTATTTGTGTGTTAAATTGGAATTTTAGAGATGCTTTGCATTCCTTTGCAGGGAAGGTTTGTCACATGCCGCTGTAAGTTGTTAACAGATAGCTTATTTTAAGAACCGATGGGCCTGTCCCTGCCCTGCCTGATTATCCTGTGCCCCTCTAACTGCTGTGTATTGATTCCAATTAACATGACTGACATCCACCACTGAGGGTGAAGTTAATCAACCAGAGGATCTCCTGTTGTGAATTCATTTCCTCCTCTGTGCTTGTCCTGTGCAGTTGAGCATTTAAAGAGACTAATGCAGACACTGCACAGGAACGTCCAGTCTGGGCAACAAGTCTGAGCCTTGGAAACGAAAATGGCTTTTTAAAAGCTGTGCTGGCCAAATAAAGTTGATACACTTTTGAAAGGTCAAATAAACCACCTTTTCCTTCTATCTCGATTATTGATTGCTGAAAAAGGTAATCAAACTTGGTCAAATTTCAGCAAATATGTTTTTCAGCCCAGCAGTGACTCAGATGAAACAATGGGAGGTTTTGTTAGTGGTGGCGGCATCAATTTTTATATTTGTGCTTTGGATGGTGAAACATGAACGGTTTTTGGAACCTGGAAAATTTTAGGGGTAGTAGAAAAATAAAGGTTACTGAAGTAGAGACTTTGTTAAGTCGTTAATATTTGTGATGGATGAAATGTTTACATTTATAGAGTGAAGTTTGAACTGGAAGGACTGAATACCCCCTGAGCTAAAGCAGCAGCAGCACAGTTCTGATTGTGTGCAACAGCCATCCCTTCTTCATCGCTGCACCTGGCCCTACCTGGAGTATGAAAATCACCAGCTGGGGGCTAAAATGTCTCTCTGGGTTGGCTTAAAGAGTTAAGAAACCAGTAGAGAAGGAATGGGAGACCTGGAATAATCATAATGAATTGATAACTATCTGATTTTCCTGTGCCAATTTAGCAATTTGTAGCTGTTAGAATGTGAGCTACCATCTGGCTTCACAGATCTCTATCTCCTACTAAATTACCAGGACTCGTCCAGTTCCTACTGGAAGTTTGTAACTCTGACAAGAAGCAAATAAATAGAAAACCCTGCTGAGCCCACAGATAAGGCTGATACACCCCTCAGGAGGAAAAAAATTGCTGGGTTTTAATTATTTCCTAGTTAAACACTTAGAAAGCTCAGCTCTTTGTATAAACTAGAGCTCTGCACTGTTTGTTTTTCTAACTGCATAGCTCCAGTGTACTCATGTAGGAACGATGCTTGCTACTGTAGGATCTCATCTGTCAATGAAAATGCTGCTTTCAGGTGATTTTTTTTACTCTTTACTGAAGCGTTTTGGTAAATCTTGACCATGAGGGAGAAAAATTCAGCAAGTACTAATGGCCCAGTTACCTTGGTGTGATTTTCTGCATTTTGGCTATGGCTGGTATAGTTTTGTCTTCCCATCACATCAGGACATCAGTAATAGCAACAAGCAGAGTGATTTTACTTGGATTGTTTTTCTTCTTGACCAGGCTTTGTGTGTGTAACAGGTATACAGTAAACAATTATGCAAATATATAAACTTCTGTATAAATATTACTAGGAGCATATTACACAATCCCAGATGAGTCTTGCTAATTCCTCTGTCTGTTTTTCAAATTTCCCAATTTCCAAAAGGTTTTTCTATAGATATAAAATGAGAGATTTATTGCATTTAAGCGCATTTGTCTCCAATTCCACACCAAAAATTGCAGAAGGTAGGCTGTGGAGTTGTCTCTTGTGATTCAAGAGCTGGTTAATCCAAGGTGAATTATTTACTTGGACTAAGTGTGGTCGTGCATAAATTTAAAGGTTTTTTTATTTCCAGTTAAAAACCTGAAGTTATATTGAACAAAGACATAATTTTTCTTGAAGCAAGATTTATTCCTAACACTGAATGATCATTACATCAGCATTTTTGATTTAAACACCATGATGGGAGGGAAAAGGTTTTCCTCTTCCTGAAAGTACAACTCAATACCTGGATGCTGAAAGCCAGTCCTGCAGAAAATACCCTCAGCCACTGAGCAGTGAAGGTGTGGGTCTTGAAGCATTCCAGCAGTTTGTATGTTTAACTGGGAGTTTTTATAGTCCCCGTTGGTTGGAGTTTCCAGCTGATGCCGTGGTGTGCCACAAGAGCAGGCACTGCCCTGTCTGTAGTTGCTTACCCAGGCCCTGTGTTCCTTACTAGTGGCAAACTGAGGATGGGGAGTGAGCCTCTCTTTTCCTTTCCCTTTTTGCCCTTGGAGCACGACTGCAGTTATTATAGCTAGCAAACTTGGATAGCAGATGTTAAAATAAAGGCAGCCTGTATTGGAGCTTTCCAATTCAGAGTAGCCACAAGAGAAACAGGCTGGTGGTATTTGGAGAGAGAGCTTGTGTTTGGTGCAAACTTAGGAGAAAATTTCTTATAATATACCCTATAAATGGGTAGAGGGTAACACTGTGTTGTGTGCAGGTCTTTGCACACTCAACTGGGGGTTTATATTGTAATTAAACCCACCTTTTGTAAAACCTCTGCAGTCTCCTGTCACTGCTGCGTTCCAGACTTTCTCTTGTAGCTGATTATTAGGAACTTGAATCACCAAACTAAACAGGTTTGTGCACACATCTCCAAATTACTAAGGCTAATTTTATCAGGCTAGTGTTGCCAATGTGAGTATAAGCCTACTCTATTTTAAAAACAGACTCTTGCACATTGTATTGTATTAGAAACTTCATCTGGAGAGTTACTGCCCGGCAGACAGCACAGGGTGAAGGGCTCATCGTGACAAACACTTGTGACTCTGTTTCAGAAATGCCAGTGTTCCCTACACGGAAAGACAAGGAGATTTATTTTTTATGATCACTGTTATTATTTTGGATGGCTGATTGTTTTTCCTTCTCTGCTTGTTTTTGGCTTGCTATGGGCAGATGTAATAAATGATCTAGCATTGTAACAGTAGGAAATGACCTTCCTGTTCACCGGCTTAGATACTACAAGCACAACCTCCCAAACTGACAGGAGGAGTATTTTCTATTTTGATGAATGGGTTCAGATTTTATCTGGTTTCCCATGGTTACTGGGAAGCAATAGCGCAGTTAGCAAAGCACCGGGGGGGCCCCCTCTGCTATTTATAAGTCCAAAACCTCATCATAAAGATTTCTATCAGAGTATTTCATGAATAGTCTCTCAAAATTCCATTTTCTAAGTGGAGGCAAATACAGGTGGCGGGATGTTAAAGGGCATCCAGCTGATGGGCAGTCCATCGTGGAGGGCGTTAGCAGCAAGATGTGCTTTCAAATGGACAGGGAATACTGGAGAGACAGAAATCCTGTTGAGTGATGTGTTTTAAAGCTGAGGCAGAAAACGTGGTAGATACTGTGAGGCAGTATGGTCTTATAAATTAAAGTTGCATTTCCTGGTCACGTAGATTACACAGAAACAGCATCCACAGGCCAAATGTCTACGTTAATCTTACATGGTGCAGTCAGAGGAGAGGAGGAAGGAATAATCCCTTCTTGTGTGTCTCCTTTTCTTTTTCTTCCAGTTGGGTATAATTTTAAAATTTGACTCTTTTTTTTTTTATTTTAAATTTGACCTGTTGACAGGAGAGCATGAGAAGTGGAGGGGCTGGAGAGGGAGGGGAGTGTGGCACTGAGAAGCAAATCTCCTGCACATTCTGATTCTTTGGTTTTTCTGGGTGCTTTCTGGTCTGGGGTAGGAATGGTTTCAGTCTTTTAATTATTCTCATTCCTACATAAGTATCATGCAGAACCTGTGGCAAATGCAGCCCAGGCTTCCTTCCTTGTGGGGGAGAAGTTGTTGCTGTAAGGGCAGGAGTGATTTCTGCCTTCCAGCCCTGCTTCTGTGTTTGGTGTTGGTCTTCTGGAACTGATGGGAAACCTTTGAAGAGTGTATTTTGATTAAAGCTGTTGGGTATATGAAGTTTATTTTGTGTGCTTCAGGTTACAGTTTTTGGCTTCGAAGGGGGACTGAATGGAATCCAATGCTTTGTATCAAATATTTTGAAGAAATATCAGCTTTTTTTTTTTAAATAAATAACATTTTTTGTTATAATACTTAGGCAAGTCATTTTTCATTGTGTGCCATTTTCTGTCCATAACAGGCTTTGCAACCATCTTATGGCTACATTTAGATAAAAATAAGACCAAAAATACATAAAATGTTTGTAAGCATTGCGCACAGCTGCAGCTACAGCAGGCAGGCACTGTGCTTGATAAAGACTGTTTTTAGATCATGTGTCTTTGATAACTTCTAATGCAGGGAGTCAACCCTTTGAAATAAATTGATCTTTTAAGCAATGATTTTAATAATGTAGCTAAGAACTTTTTTGTTATGTAGAACAGTTCTTCCTGGCCTCAGCTTTGACAATTAAATTCATTTTTCATGAATTCACAGTGCTTCAGGCTCCTGTGAAACCTTGCTCAGCTTCTGAGGATTTTTTTCTTCAATGTGTGATGTGAATTGTGTAAAGCCTTTCCATAATCAGAAAGGTAATTTAGGCCTTTCCTGACCCCCTTTCCCCCCCCTTCTTCTGAAGAGGGAAGTTTCAATAGAGTTGGAAATTCTCCAAAGGCTCTTATACAACTGGTACATTCTGCTTTAACATAATGCAATCTTTCCACATTTTGTGTTTTTCCTTAATTAATGGGAGGATGGAAGGAGTGTTAGATTCAGTTTCACAGAAAGATTTTATGCAACCACACAAGACAGCGTGATAAAAAGAGAAGGAACTTCATAGGAAATAGTATTTTTGAAAAGTCAGCTGCATTCTAGCAGAGTGGTTTTCTCCTGCTGCACACTTTATCTATTGCTGGAGACACTGATTTGGCGAGCTGGCTGACTCTCATGGATTAATTGAAGGAGAATTTTTTTTCCTGTGGCCTATTAAATAGGCCATTCTCTGCTGTGGAGTGGGATTTGGGTTGACCCAGCCTCCCCTCCTGCATTTTGGTTGGGCTGCAACGCTGCTGTACTGCAGCTTTGGGTGTGTGTTTGTGCAAGGAGGAGAACTTGCAGGTGGAGAAATGCAGAGCACACAGGTGCAAACGGGGAAGCTTTTCTGCAAATCACCCGTGGAGAAATAGAGAGCTTAAAACCTGTGTACAGCAATGCATGTCTGCGAAGGCAAGGGGAAGGGCTGGAGATGAGAGGCAGTAGGAGTTTGTGAAGTTGGGAAGCATCAGGAAAGGGAATATTTGACAGCTTTAACAGATAGTACAGACAGAGAAAGAGTGAGGGGGAGGGAAAATCAAGACTGGATGGAGAAAAATTTAAAATTGCATATTTTTTAAAGGAGTAGGTAGTTGATGGAGCTTAATTGGGGAATAGGAATATGTGCCTGATAGCCTGTGTTCTGCATAGAGCAGATACATAAATGCTATCTAGATTGCAGCTAACCTCTTTCCCTGCAAAGCAGAATTCTTTTAATGAAATAACTGGGTGTTGCTAGATGTAGTTCTTCTGTGTCTATAACAGATATTCGAAAATGTAAAACAAAAATCCCAGATGGAAGACCCGAAGGGAAACTTCTCAGCATCATCTTGTTCTAGTGATTACACTGTGGTGTAGGAGTGCTTGTATGAGTGAATTTCAGTTTAAGGAAATCTTTGATTTCTGTGAAAGACATTCTGGTAGTGTGGAAGGGAAATATGTTGAGCTGCAGACTACAGATTCACTTTGACAGAACTTCACCTTAGTTTGTTCATCTAACTTTGCTTTAGCATCCAGATTCAGAATTCCATTTCAAGGGGGTTGTTGATACATCAGGAGGTACCAGTTTGAAAAAGTTAGTTTATGGTCTGGTAGGGTAAATCCTGGCAGAAAAGGAAACAGCTTCCTTGTGCTTTGCTGAGTTACTGCCGGGTCTTGCATGAAGTGACTGTGGTGCCTGTTTCAGAGTATTTTAGTTAGAGAAGGTAAAAATGTAGGGGTTTTTTTTCATATTTATAAAAACAGATTTTTACTCCTTCCTGAAGGTCAGAGAAACAACTCTTTCAACTATGAATTAAATATCAAAAGAGAACAAACAGGTAAAATCTCAATTCACTTTCAATGTATTTTTCTCTAAGATAATTCCTGAAGCTGGGCAGAGCCATCACACTTTTGACTTCTTATCCCTTAATAAGAGATAACATATTGAGTTCATAAATTTTGTGGGGTCTTTGGAGATTTTTTTAATCCAACACCTTTCTGTAAAGCTCTGTGCATCCCTTAGGGACCCCTTCCCTGGCGCAGGGAGGAGCAGGGGGGCTGTTCTTCCAGCTGGACCACAGATGAAGAAATCCCTGGGAGCTCAGTCCCAGTCATGCCCTGCACTTAACGTGGCTCAGTGTGCAGGAAATGACAGTGCCAAGGCACAGGAGGAGGCTTGCATGGACAGAAAGTGTGTGTCTACACAAACACAGACGCTGGCAGCGTGAGCAGAATCAGACAAAGTATTTTGCTTTTCTTGCAGTTGAATTTATTTTGAATCTTGTAAATATTTCAGTCATTCATCATCCATACAGATACTAAAATGAAGCATTACTGGAACTGGGGTGTATTATTTTGAGACAGAAGGCTAACATTCTTATTTAGATTAACTACTGTTTTATTAAACCAATATACAGAGATGGTGGAGGCATACACAAGCAAAAAGAAATACTCATTTTGTTGAACCAAGCTGACAGGCCATGATTACAGATCATCTATTTTTGTGATGCAGACTGGAAATTAATATAAACAGTGTGGACCAAACCAGGCCTATGTTTTGCTTGTTTTTGATAGGAGCTGTGTGGTAGGGCTGTCTCTGTAGATCAGCTCCAAAATTTATTCAGTGTTGTCCTGTGAAAACAGTCCAAGTTAGTATTCATTTCTGAGAGTAACGTTTTGCTCTTTAGACTTTTAGCTTTGAGATAGGGAATACCACAGCAGCTTGCATTAATTGTTGAGTGTGATGAAATGTATGCTGTGCATAAAATCCAGCGTTCCCTAAATATCAGATCAGATAACAGACACAATTCCAAATATGTAAAGAGTGGGCAAACTTTGATGACAGTATGATAAATCCTGTGGTAGTTACAGCTAAAACAGGCTGCTAATATGCATCTGAGCTCAGGAGATATTAAACTATATATAGATTCTGCTATTCCTAACAGATTGTTGTTGAGATACCTGACACATTTTTTGATGTTACATGCATTCAGAAGAGCTGAGCTTTACATAATTTCTGGTTAGTGTTAGTTATGTGAAAACATATTAAAATGAGTGGCCTAGTTAGGAAACTCTGTCACATACGCAGAAAGGCAGGTTGGAATATTTCTGCCAAAAATGCAGAAGCTCTCTCAAAACCAGGCGTTGGGTTCTGTACATTTCTTTTGAATCTGGCAGAGTTTCAAGCTCGGGGAGAGGTGACCTGTCACAACGCCCATCACTGGAATAAGAGGACCTGAGTGTGCTCCATTTCTGTGAGTGTCACCTGTCTGTCCAGGCACTGGGAGCGTGAGCAGAGGGACCGGCCTCCTCTCCTCAGCCACAGGAGAAATCAAATACATTTTATCAGCCTTTGGCTAAAAGCTGCCCAGTGCAAACAACCCCAGAACATTCCTCAAACTCCCAACAGGTGTGTGAGCACGGGCAAGGTGAGACAGATCCTTTGGAGGCCCAGCTAAGCTAAAAGGCAAAGAGAGAAGATGCTGCTGGGGTGGGGATCCTCTGGTTTTTATGCTCTGGATTCCAGTGGGAGGATGGGCCTGGCTGGGGGAGAGGGGCAGGACGTGTGTGCTGTAAATGACTGATGGAGTGCTGGTCCTTCTTGTCGTGCTGGCGCTGCCGGAGGAGCACAGGGCTTTCGGCTGCGCAGGTCCAGCTGCTCCAGGCCAAGAGAGCTGCAGAAGAATGTATTGCATGGGCAAGCTAGTTCCCTCTAACAACCTTCTGGGAAATTGTGCAATCATTTCTGCTGAAGGTTTTAGCTTGCTTTGCAAAAATGAAAAGCAGCTGGGAATAGCGTTGTCATCTTCAAAATATTGTGTGGTGCCCCTTATCAACTGTGTCCATGATTTCCAGCGTTTCACAAACCACGGCTAGTAAATCTGAGGACTATTTTTTGTATTGTCACTAGATCGGTGTATTTGGGCTGTGCTTACAGCCAAAGCCTTGCTTTGGGTTTTCAACACCTGCAATGTGTCTGAGTTGACCTTGCTGTTCTCTTTGGGTATTCAGTTGCCTGTCTTTGATAGGTGATGTAATAGGTCATATGCTGTTCAAGTATTTCTGGGTCTTTATGTCTATTTATTACCTTCTAAACGTTTGCTTGCTAGTTCTGTTCTCTTTGCCAGGGGCTGTTAATCACAGTAGTTTATATTTAACCTTTAGCACAGAGACAGGAAAGTTCCATATTTTTCTTACGTGCAGGACAATACCCGAGACAAGTGCTCGTGGCCACTCGAGGAGACACATTACTGAGGCAGATGGGGCTTTGCTTTTCCTCCTGCGTGCCTGTGTCTGACAGAAATGCTGTCAGAGAACCATTGTAATCTATTTCTTGTTTGCTTTGTACACGTTTGGGGATGTATGGATTTTCCAGCTCCTTACTGAGGCTTTACTCAGATTAACCAACTGTTCCACCGCTCCTTTGCTGTCTCCCATCTTTTGCTCTATAGAGTGGAATAATAAAGTCCTTTAACTCTTGAGAACCATCTGACTTCTGATCACAAAATTGTGTTGGCAATGATTCATCTGGGACACCAATTTGCTGTTGAACATTTTCACTGTTAGTGTGGTTAATTTTCAGAGAAAAGCATCTGCAAATAATGTGGCGTGATTGTGGAGCCAGCTAGCAGCAGCCTGCTCTGCTAAACAGCTCCAGTCCTTTGCTAGGATCTTACAGGAGATTTATTTGATTTTATACACCACAATAACAGTAATAAGTGCCAGAGGATGCAAGTCACAGAAGATTTTTTTGCAGGCAGCTGTGGGGATACACCAGGCTGGGACTCCTGGCACAGCCCCGTCCCTTTCCTGCTATGTGCATCCAGGAGGAGCTTCAGCTCTCTGAGAGAACCCCTCTGCCTCCCAGCTGTGGGTGCAGCCACTCAGATCAGCTGCTGTGCTTCTGGGTCTGCTGAAATCTGGGATCTGGGAGGCAAAGGGGAGCTAGCTGCCTGCAGGATCCAGGGTGTGCCTTCTCCACCCACCTGATAAACGCAGGACAGACAGCACACGAGCAGTGCCTGCTCAGAGGAGAAGATGCTGACAGCCCTTGGGTGGCTGACCCTGACGGTCCTGCACTTCTCTGGTATCTGTGACTGATGACATTTTTGGGAGGATGCTTTTCCTGACTTCCTGGGGGTTTGGGTGTGGACAGTACACACTGGATGCAGCCATCAAACCCTGCTTGGGCGCTCTGTTCCAGAAGCAGCTCATGTTGTATTTCGTGTTGCAGTGGGTATAACTTTGCTTCATCATCCTCTTGATATGATCTTGATACGATGAGACAGAAAATAAACAGTAGCAAGACTGTTTGTTCTAAGATCTAAGGTCCATCTTGGGCCTTGGAGTGCTTGGCCCCCGGCCCTCCCCAGTCTTGTGTGAACAGATCCTTTACAGTTCAGAGCTGCAGGCTTTGCTCTTTCTGACTATGCTTTAACTGTGCTTCAAGTGGTAGCAAAGAAGGTCAGTATTACTCAGTAATAAACTGAATTTACTTAGAATGACAAAAACGGTGTATAATTAAAGGAACTTGCATTTGGGGAAATAACCACAAAAAACCTGCTTATGTCAAAATATCCCATGAAGCTTCAAGAAAATGAAACATAACCAAGGATTAAGTTATAACCTATTGTATCTTTAATTTCTGCTTGGAAGAGAAAACCCCATTTGAATAAAAATAACATATCTCTACTGAGAAATTAAATGATTTTTATTTACATTTTCTTTATGAAATGAGAAGGAGTGAAGTCATTTCTCTGCATTCTCTTGATTGACATTTGATTTCACACTTACAGTTGACTTGAGTTGTACTTTCCATAAAAAGATTTGTTTTCCCTTGCATAATTAAAAACTATTGCTTCCCTTGGATCTTCAGCCAAGGGTTGATTAGGTTTTTGGGGTTTTTTTCCTTTTAAATTTCTTTTTTCATTCAATGTTACAGACTTTTCAGACAAGATTTTAAAAGTTTTTAGGGGTTTTTCTTACTTTCACAGGCTCTAAATTGCCCTGAACCGCATGGAATTTTTGAGAGCAGTTGAGACTGCCATCTTTAAATCACTGGAGCACAAAGAGACCAGAAGCAGATGGGATAAAGCACTTTGATCTCTGTTGTGCCAAGAAATTTGGTAGTGGTGACCTAGGTGAGGTCTCACAAAGGTCCTGGGCACATAGCTTAGAAATAGTTTGAAGTTCTGACTGGCACTTGGAGCATCAGAATCTGGAAAACAACTGCATTTTAAGCTGGGAAAGGCCACCCAGCTCTTTTTACTTTTAGTTTTCCTCCTAGGGAAATATTTGCAGTTGGGCCTTGTGCTCTGGAGATTTTTTACCTACTTGCTTTAGCTCAGCACTGCCAGAGCTGGGGCAAGACAGTGCAGAGCCCGAATTTCTGCAGCAGGGGGCTTTGGTTTTGTTTGCTTGTTTGTTTTACGTTTTTTTTCATTTTGGTTTGGTTTCTTGGTGGTTTTTGGGGTTTTTTTTTTCCTAAGAGCCAAGCTCTCTAGTGCATCACATCAGAGCTGAGTGTGTTATTTCTGAAGGTGCACCAGGCACTCAGCCTCTGACACCCTGCACTTGATGTTTGGCTGGCAGAGGCCAGGAGTGAAAGCACTAAATCCTGCCCTAAGAACTGCTAATGCCTGTTGACATAAATGAGTATTGAGGGTTCTCAGCAGCACTGAACCTACTCTGCCAGAGGCCAACTTTAAACAACTCGATTTTATTCCTCCTTATGTCCCCAGCCTGGAATTTGGATACCAGCTATTGTTATTATTTCATAAATTGTATTTTAAAAGGGCGGCTTCGGATTTATTTGCTTCGGATTTATTTCATCTTCCTGTCTGCTGTCTTCACAGGGGCTTCATTCAGCAAAAAGTTCTCATAAATGATTTCAGATGATTTCAGGATATTTTATTGTCGTTTTCTCTGGTGAACCAGGAACGTTATATTCTTAGTCTCTGTGGAGGAATTCTAGGCAGAGCAAATAATTCATCTCTCTGCAGAATAATTTTATTATTGTTTCTATTGCAGAAAGTTACAATTGCCCTATTTTTAGAAATGACATAAACTAAATCTGAAGAGGTTTTCTTAGAAGCGCAAAAAAAGAAGGAATGGATCTTAAAACCAGTACTCACACACTAGGAGAAGGGTTGTATCTGTTTTCTTTTCTAAAATTAGATGCTGTGAAATATGGTGAGAATTAAGTGAGTGCAGAATCTCTGCTGCTGTGTCCCGTGTTTGGAGTAGGCAGTGATACTCCATCCCCTGTGCTCACACACTTGGGGAAAGCCACAATGCATTGATAATCATAAATACAGCGACCTGATCTTCTTCAATGCATCAATACAGGTGAAAATAGACAGCAGAAGGGATTCCGTGGCACAAATCCTGTTCTCCCCGAGCGGGTTCATGTGGTCAGGCGTTTTTATAGAGCTCTGGTGCGGAAATAGAAGAATAGAAAAGGTAAATATTAACACTGGCATCTCATCCCAGGAGCTTGTGAGAAGCAGCTGCAAAGTCTCTGTCCCTTGGAGGACGTTGATCACTGGTGAGCGATGCCCCAAGTGCCATCAGCACGAAAGCAGCTGTGAGCTGTGTGTGTTTGCAGCAGCTGAAACACACACCTGCTTGTTGGCTTTGGAGCTCTGCTTATTTTCATAGCTTGTGGCCATGGCAGAGGCTCCCTGCCAGAGGAAGTTAAATGTAGAATATCCAAGAACTTTAGCTGAACAACCAGCTCTGTCTTTGTGGGGATAAGAATGTTTGTGCTCCCGTTGGAAAAGCTGATAAAATTTGAACCAAGCTTATACAGGTTTCTCTTCTGATCCCTTCTTGGTACTGAGGCTTGAACAGAATGAGCAGGAAAAGTGTATGAAAGGAGAAATTCTTACTGTGAATTTTTTTTCTGATGAAGTAGTGTGGAGTACTCACTTGGGCTGCTTATTTCCTGGAGTATTTGAGGAAATTTCAGTGCTCATTAGGATTTTACAAACTGTGGAGATCTCCATGAGATTCTTAAAACTCTTGTGAGACAGAACGATAAAAGATTTAATTTCCTTTCTCACAGTCCTATTATAATTGTATAAGACTATATTAATATAATAATAATAGTACATATGCAACAATCTTAATTGCATATACATATACAAATGAGGATTTATATGAAAATAGAATAATTGTGATGGAATATTTGAAATGGAAAGTACACTTTTTTATTTGATCAATAAGGCCACAAGGCAGAACAAGCTTAATTGCTGTGATACTGGAGGATATTTTAGGAAATTCTAGAAGTTTGTGTGAAGTAGGGTAGAATGTGCTTTTGTCTTAGCTGTTAGAAGAATGTGATTAATTAAAATGTTATGTGTATTTCCATTATTTGTAAAAGTGCCAGTGAACAGCCATTGGTGCTCGAAAAAGCGTAACTGTTTTGTATCCCAGAAAGCAATTGCCTGCTGCTTCTTCCTCCCAACAGCACTTGTGAATGATGCATTAGAATATGTAATTTTATATGCTCTGGACTGAAAAATGGCAGAAGTAAGTGTTGAGTCTGAGTGAAGAGATGTAAATGACTGGAAGACGCTCCAAGTTTCTGTTTCGGTTGCCTGGAAGTGTAAAAGTGGAAAAATATCTAGTATTCTGTGAGGAATTTTCTCATTATTCAGGTAATGCTGAGGATTACTGCGTCTCTCTAAATCCATGGCAGGAGACTGGAAATGTGGTTTTTCAGAGCAAGGTGAGATTGCAGGAGGTTGAACACCATGAGATGATAGAGAAAAGGAATGTTTGGCAGGGCTGGTGTAACTGCAGCTCCCAAAGCAGTGGCATTAGAATGTGCTCCCTCCTTCTGTGGGCTTTGAAAATCATTTCTCCTCCTCCTTCCCCTTATAATTTTCCTTTAATCATTCCACAGAATTCAGGATCGATGTTCTAAACCCTCTGCTGTTCAGGCCTTGAGTGCGAATAGCTCTTGAATTCCTGTAGCCCTGGCTGCTCGGCCAAACCACGATATTTTAGTTTTCTCTTATGCAATAACCTGTTTTCCAGCTTTCTCTCTTTGTCCGTATCTGCCCTTCCCTGAGCAGTGTGGGACAGGAGCTGGGAGCAATGTTTTACAGAAATGCAGCCTTTTTACAGCAGCCCTTTTGCTCTTGTGCCACATGGGGAACGCACACAGGAGCTGCCGAGGCCAGGATGAGTTTACCTGGTTTCTGCAGCGGGACATGGACACACAAACAACCACACTTGGGTTGAAACAGCCTTAAATCCAAATTGCACAACTTATCACCGATAGTCTGTAAACAGCAATTTCTCCCTGAGGCAGCCTGACATTGTAGGATCCCAGCCCCTGTATGCTCAATCACATTATCGCTTGGGATCAATAGATTTTGCATCAGTTTTATCTTTTAAAAAGCCAAGGTTGTTTTGGTTGGTTGTTTGGATTTTTGTTTTGGTTTGGTTTTTATTGTTTTGGTTTTTTTTTAAGCAAAGCAGAGTGCTATTTCAGGGGAAGAAGCAGATTTCTGAGGCTGAGTTGAGGCTGGCAGAGCTGCAGGATGCTGGGGTTTGCTGGGACATGTACAGGACAGGGATTGCTGTGCCCTGTGCCACCAGCAGGGACACAGCACCTGCACAGGGAGGGCACCTGCAGCACCCAACCGCCTCCAGGAGAACCAAAGGGAGCAGCTTCCCACACCGTGACATGTTCCAGAGCTGGATGGGTTTTTAAAGCTTTACATATTCTCTTTACAGTCACAAATAATATCTTGAGTTCAGCATTCATTCAGGTTGATGTAACTTTGTAAAGGTGTTTCGTTTTGAAATAATGGGGGGGG
>VWZN01003861.1:599082-635556 GCA_013396955.1 Regulus satrapa
TTTTTAATGTTTTTAGCCTTGGGCTGTGAAGTGCTGGAAGTGCTGCAGAATTCTTTTTATTTTTACTTATTTTTATCTGTGCGCCAGGCACTCGTCCATGCTCTCTGCCCTGCCAAAAAGGCTTCAGCATTAATGTGACAGACCACCCTGCCCGTGGGTGAGGTGTGTAATTCTTTCTTGGAGCAGAGATCTCGAGCAGAGGCTGCTGGTTATGTCGAAGTGCATGTGGTTTTCTCACACGAGTTACTTGGCAGTCCAGAGAAAATATTAAACTCCACTTAACTTGGAAAGACCAGGAGGTCTTAAATGCATAGTAAAAAATGTCTGCATTTCATTTTTTCTTCCCGATCTCTTATGGAAAGTCTTGGCAATGGTGAAGAGAGATCTTCCCTCACTCTGAAGTACATCTCCATGTTTCAGTGTTCTAACCTGTCTGGGTCAGGAATGGCTGCTGGCATTTGTATAAGATTTTTTCTTTTTTTTTTTTTTTTTTTTTGTTTGCTTTTTAGTTNTTTTTTTTTTTTTTTTCTCATGGTTGCCTATTGAATTTATAAATAGAAATCTAAATAACTGGTATTAAGAAGGAACTAAACTCCCAAATCCAATGTTTAGTCCTGGGAACTACTGGGATAGTCTGTTCTCCATTATTGCAGGTGGCCCTTGGGCTTGCTTGTGCCACACAATTTTTTCAAGTATATTTTTCACATTAAAAGTACGAATATTTTTCAGCATCAGTATTAGTATTTGTTATTATGAGAGGGTAATTTTTTCATTTAGTAGCTTTCATTAAAGGTCGTAAATTAAAGTTTTTAAAGCCTCTTGCCCATTAAAACAAACAAACAACTTTCAGACTTTAAAACATTTAATTATTGGAAATCATTAGAAATTTTCTCCTCTATGGATTTTATTCCTTTAATCAAAATTCCCACTGACAACAATGGAAATTTTTCTTCTTATGTGGGTAGCCATTTAAACAAATGCTGAATATTTACCTTTTTACTTTCTGCTTTTCTAATAATATTGATATTAGAACGCAATTTGGAAAAGGGTTTGTGGGAGGGTTGGATTTTAGTCAGAATTGTGCCATTGTGCTCGGAACACTTGAGAGCAGGCGAGGGCTGCTGGCATTCCCCTTGTGCCCATTCCCTGGCTGCAGCAGGCTGAGGAAGGAGCTGGGCTTTGTGCCTGTGGGGATGGGATTGGGGTGGGATGGGGCTGCCTGTGGGAGGGTTGGGGCAGCTGCCAGGATAAGGAGAGAAATTCCCCGCTCTTAGACAAAAATACAAAAGTAGGGGAGCAGGAGTCAGGCAGGTCTGACTCTTCAGCACCTTTGCAGGAGTTCGCAGCTTCAGCCCCAAATCCTCACGGGAGCGATCCCAGCGTGTCCTTGCTCGTGCTGCACTGGGAGCCTGTTGTTCAGCAGGTTTTCTGTGCTGCCTCTCCCAGTGTGCCTGGAAAGCAGCCTTAATGTGGAGCTCCAGATGTTTAGAACAAAATTGGGATTTGGGCTCCGTGCAAAACAAACAAGCCTTTTTCTGAGTCAGTGGCTGTCAGAAAAGCTTCTCAGCAACTGGGCCACTGTGGGGCACCTCTTGAAATTAAACCCTTCGTGCCTTGATTAGTTCTGTGTGTGTTGCACTTGTTTGGAAAGCTCTCCTCTTGCCTGCCTGGTGTGTTGCAAGATTTCCCCCTCTCAGTGCCAGAGAGGGCTGTGAGACTGCTCCTGGTGCTCGGTGTTCCCAGTGCTGAGCCACAGGGCAGCCACCTCCAGAACGCCTGTGGCCACAGTGGATGGAGCAGAGAGCTCAGGATTGAAATGCCTTTGGGTTCCAATAGCAGGGAGCTGAATTTTGAACCTCACGGAGAATAATAGGAAAACCAGCTGCAGGATCTCCTAGCACTTCGTGTACAAGCACTCATTTTTAAAATGAAAAATTATTATTTCATCAAACTGACATAAAATTGGCTTGTCAAGCACTGAAAATAAAATGTGTTTTTCTTTTATGTCTCATTCCTGTAGTTTTTCATGATACAGTTCAGTTTTCAGTTTTTCCTTGTAAAAAAACAACCACTCCTAGAATCTTTATGCAAGTGAAAGCTGTCAATTTCATGGGAATTCACAATTCCTGAAATGAGCTTTTTAGCCATCAACTACCAGGACTTTCCCTGGAGTGGCTTTCTGTACCCAGCAGGTCTCGGAGCAGTCTGGCTGTGGGTTCTCTTCCTACTCTGGATGAATCAACCTGGTTCATTAGAACTGGTAAAAAGCAAATGGCTCCAACATGCGCTGTGAAGCCAACTACAGAGCACAGGAGTTGAAATGAGTAAATAGCAAGCAATTGAGCTTTGATGTACCTAGATATGCCTCTAGGAATCTCCAACTGCCTCTGAATTCCCTGTTTAATCCACTGTATGTGTTTGAACTTATACAACAACCTAAATATTTGGGTCTCGTGTTTTAACCATCGTGTTTTCACTGGGTTTTGGAATATGTGCTTTCATTTGGAGCATTTGAGCATAAAGTGCAGTCCTGTTCTTGATGTGTTGATTGGAAAATGTATTTGAAACCTGCCATGGAGGTAATGTTGTGTCCAGATGTTGGTATCAAGAACCGTTGAACTCCTGCTGCATTGTACAAGCTCCAAACACCAGGGTGCTACAGAAATGGGGAGAATCTTTGTGAACGTGTTATTCCCCTCTCTTTGTCTGCTCAGGCCCAGTGCTCATGTCCTGCCCCAGCCTCATCTTCTGTGGCACTGCCCTGACGTGGTGTCCATGGAGCAGTCCCCAGGACCTTCTCCAGGATTCCCAGAGCTGGAGATGTGCAGGATAGGAGGCTGCACCTTGGCATCTTTGATCATTACCTGTGCACCTCAGTTCATATCCTGGGCCAGCACTTAATTTCTGATCCTCTCCCTGTACTCAGCTGTGGAGGATAAACAGGTGGAAAAATCCTTAATACAGTACATCCTGTTTTAGGGAACTTTAGTAGATCCTGTTTGAGTGACTTCAGGTTTTTTAGAGGGAACATGTCGTTCTGTGGTTGTTGAAGATTTCGGGAAGAAAGAGTTCATCTTGTATAGAGGCACAGTTGAACAACAGGGAGGGTGTGAGCCTGAGTGGGTCTCCATGGCCCACGCCAGCCATGGAATGTCCTTGCCTTGATGCCGACCAGGGAAAATCAGCTCTGATCTGTTGCCATCACAATGAATTCATAAGGACTTGTTTGCTGCCTTCTCTGTGTTAATACTGACGGGATTTTTTACAAGCATTTCCCAAAACTAGGGCGTTGTGTAACACTGGGTGGTCTAACACTGTGGCATGCAATTTTTAACTCTTCCTGGGTTTCCTGCAGTTGAAAATGGTGCTGTTTGCTTTAGAGTAGCTTGACTTGGGTTTGGCGAAGGTGCTGGGTGTGTTATGATATACACTGCTAAACAGAGCTATGGAATTCCAGCCAGCGGCCCTGTTTGCAGAGGTGGGGATTGTGTTGGAGTAGAATTTTATTAAATTTACAGAATAAATTTAATTAAAAGCTAGTAATTTCTAACATCTTATTTACAGTGTGTACAGATTTAATGCATTGATAGCTTTTAATTTGCACTTGGCAATTTGTTGAAGTAATTTACTTTGTAATTATTTCATGATTGCTAACACTTTGGTGCCATGCCACTCTGTTAAAATTTTCTTGTTAGCTTTGTGACTCTGATCTCTGCACCACTTTGTGTATGATAGTTCTTCATACACTCTTCTAATCTTTGACTTTGTTCTAGCTTAGACTTTATTCTACCTTCCTTTCCTCTACTTTTGTCTCTTCCTGATCCATCTGTGTGTGGCCAGCTTCAGACAAAAAAATTCAACTTAAGATGCCATTTTGGACTAGTCTATGGTCTGTTTAGATGGGCAGCATTTCTGTGCTGGTTTTTACATAGCAATATTATTTCCTATGGCACAGGTACTTTCGAGTCTGGTTGTCCCTGGAGCTATATTCTATAGGATTAGCAGAGGTAGAAAGGATGGCCATGTAGAAATTCACCTGAGGGAACAAGGTACACCTTATGTCTATGTTCTGTCACCTGTTCCCTGTGACAAAAAAAGTTCCTCATCCCTTAGTGATAAGTTCACCTCACCGTAATCCCACGTGGGTGTTTAGGGTCAGTTCTGGGCTCCCTCACACAGCAGCAGCTTCTGCCCCGGAGCCCAGCCCGTGCTCTGTGTGCCCGGAGAGGAGCAGTGGCCAGGCTTGCACGTGTGCTCAGGGGAAAATGGATGCAAAGTGAAACGAGGCCAGATGGAAGTGCTGTTAAATATCCCGAGTAGCCCAAGTTCTAAAAGCTCTGTTTTCTTTGTAAAGCTTTCCTGCTATTCCTTCAGCTTGGGAAACGTATCCGCAGTGTTGTTTAGTGCAGTCTCCAGTAACAGATGATGTGTTTGCAGCCAGAGCCAGGCATGGTCCATGGGACTGTTCTGCTCCTTGGCACTGACAAATTCGTAGCGGGCTTTGAGGAAAGTGTGTCTTTCTGGTCAGACAAATGCCGGTGTCATTTGGGCAATCCTGGGCCTTCTCAGCTGCTGACCTCAGATAACACTCCTGCTCCAGACCTGGCTGGACTTGTTTATCTCTTAGCTCACAGGGTGCCTTTTACTACTGTGTCTGCTGCTTGTCTTGAAAAGGAAACTTGAAGTGGTGTTGCTTGCTTTTCCTCTGGCTCACACTTCAATCTCAGCCTTGTTATTCTTAAACATACTTCAGAAAACTGCTAGAAGGCTTGTACAAATCTGCAATGGTTTGTGGGCTTATCTCGGATGTATACTTTAGTTTGAAGTATGTGAGATTTCTTCTTGCCCGTTCTCCACTAGATTTAAAAGTTACAGCTTGAAAAGTGACTGTTGGTAATGGCAATTTATAACAGCCTGTGTCCTGGAGCAGAATTTATGATGAAAAAAGCAGAGGATTTAGCAAGTTTAAAGCCTCCCTGTCTGTGGCTGTGTTTTAGGCATTGTGGGATAATCTAGCATATGCTTAGTTAGTCACTGCTTCAAATGGAGATGTGTTTCAGCTTTGGTACCTAATGTCTTTTGCAGACAGCTTAGATGATGTTGCCTGGTGAGGTGCAGTGTGTTCTTGCATTTGCCGTGGCTGCAGGAGAGGAGGGAGCGAGCTGGTGGGCATTTTGCTTTTGCAGTGAGCACGGATTGTTGTTTGACCGCTGCTGCTTGGAGCCGTGTGCAGGGATCACCCTGAATGTCTCCTGTCAGGCTTTCCAGTCTCTGGAGGGTGACGGG
Source organism: Regulus satrapa (assembly GCA_013396955.1). NCBI lineage: Eukaryota > Metazoa > Chordata > Aves > Passeriformes > Regulidae > Regulus > Regulus satrapa. The sequence goes on from VWZN01003861.1 coordinate 604,369, forward strand.
CTGGCTGGGAAGCCTGGGCCTCTCTCATCACACCACAGGGAGCCCTGCTCTCTCCTGCTCTGATAAAGCAGCGTCTGGGGTGGTTTGCTGTGCAGGTCCTTGGTGCCTGGCTCCTGCTGCATTTTGTCCCTGCGCCGTCAGGAGCCCCAAGGTTGGGGACTGGCATCGCTGGCTGGCTGCAGCTCTGCCCTGCCCTGTGTTCCTTGGCCAGCAGCTCTGCAGAGGTGGAGGGTCAGCCCCTGCGGGCTGCTGAGGGTGCACAGGGAGCTGGCTTTGCAGAAGTTGTTGGCTGGATGCAGTCCCGGAGGAGAGCAGATGTGTTTGCACCTCCTCAGTGATCGCTGCTGTGTGGGATTGACCTCACCGTCAGCTCACTGTACACCACCGAATTCTCTTCCTGTGCATTATTGCTTTCCTTTAAGTATCATGATAGCACATAAAACATAGAGGTCTTGGTGCAGTGATTTATGCTAAAATAAATTACTCATTTGTACACCGGGGTTTGGTGTCTCAGTTTCTGGTTATTATTCCCCATGCAGTAAATTGCTGTGTCCTCTGAAATAAAAGCAGCTGAAATTCAGTGTTTTATTATTTCTTGCACCATTTTGACAAACTTATCAATGTGGTTCATAGACTGAAGCTGTTATTTAAATAATACAGATGTGTTTGTTTAACTTTACATATAATAGTCCTGGTTTCTTTCAAGTTCATGACCAGCTTTGCCTCAGATTTAAATATTTTGTTTTCCAGATGCTGGCAGACTGAAAGGGTGGGGCTTTCTTTACCTTGCAAGGTCACAGGACAGAGTGAGGCAGCCTTGCCAGGGCTGGCAGAGCAGCACCCTGCACCAGAATCCCCACGGTTTAAAAAATTCTGGAAGCCAGCTGGGTTTTCCTCAGTGCCTGTGCTTGCTCATGCTCCCAGAAGCTTGACAGGAGAGAAACAGAAGTTCAAGAAATAGTATAGCTAGGAAAAGAGTACATTCTCCTTTCTTCCCCGCTTTTAAAGTGGAGAAATCTTTTTATTCAGTTTGGATAGTTTTGATAACAAGCTAGGATTGAGCTGAGGTCTGGATTCTAAAGGTGCTCTGATGTTTCCAAATGACTCCTAATTCTCTGAATTAAGTCAATTTTGTTTATTAGAATTGTCAATGTATTTAGCTTTTCCTCATCTAGTATAAGCATTTTAACATCTGCACTTCTGTATAATGATTTCAAGATTTTTCTTCTAGTCCACGTTTTGCTGGACTCTTTGTTAGCTTGATTTATTATCTTCCTAATCTTATTTCAAAATTCATGTGGCATGTAACTTCCTTGGCAAGTTAAATGTCAGGCAAATGGCATTGCTGTGTTAATTTAAATTTAATCAATAGATAATGTGCTGCAGCAGGAACACAGAAGACCTCAGCAGGTCTCTGACTGGAGATGTGAATTTTCTTTCTTAAATATTTTTGGGGTGCTCTGTAAAAAATGATGCTTAGTGCTTAGTATTTGGCTGGGAGGTGCTGTCATATGGAATCTGTGAAATCAGTGATCCTTTTTCAGTTAAACTTAATTTATTCAGAATGCTTCTATTCTATTCTATTCTATTCTATTCTATTCTATTCTATTCTATTCTATTCTATTCTATTCTATTCTATTCTATTCTATTCTATTCTATTCTATTATTTTTTTTTTCCATGGCTATTGTTAATATTATAAATAAATCTACCTCTAAGTACAACCCAGCTTGTAATTCGGTTTGGGGGAAGGAATTGTAGCTGTTAACTTGGCTAAAAGTGAGTTTGGCTTTAGTAGTCATGAGTGAGAAATGCTCAAAAACCAAAAGACAGAACAGTTATTTGTTTTGAGGGTAGAATTTGGGTAGTACCATGGTTTTTATCTGAGCATTGCTGTTGGCCTCTATAGAGAATGAAGGACTTGATGCATGGCAGCATGTGGAAAACTGTTACCTGCCAGAGGAGATGCGAGCAGGCTGGGATTCTGCTCTGCTTCTGTCCTGTAGATTTTTTAATGCCTCTTTTTGATGTAGCTACTGGTCCCTTTTTAATAGCAATTGAGGAATGAATAAGGGTATGGTAGGATAGTTGTGAGTATTGGCACTTCTATGATTTCAAATGCCACCCTGAGGGGGGAAAAAAAAAAAAAGGAGTAACTAATTTCCATTGATAAAGAAATAACAAATGATAATGTGCATGGCCCAAGCTTTGCTGAACACAGCACATGATCCTGCAAATAACAAAGTGAATTAATCAGAAGGAAGATCTTCTGTCTTAAATTTTGCTCTGTAACAAACATGCTATGGGAACTTTGTCAGTGCAAAGTAACTCCTGGTGTTGCCTTCCTCTCCATGAGCTGGTTGTGTGTGTGGGAAGGAAGTATGGCTGAGATCACCTCTGAAGTTTTCTGTTTAAAGCTGTAGATTTAGATTAAATGAAGCAAATTGGCTGGCGAACTCAAGAATCACAAGCTCACAGAGCTGGTATTTCTTCATTTCAAAGGTTAAAAGAAAATCAGAGAAGCTGCAGCAGAAGTCTTGCGATTTAATTGGATGAGTAACTGTATCAAAGACTTGGAGCTGGGCAGAGCCCCTGTAATAGGAGCAGGCTAAATACAGATGCTGGTACATTCTGGAAGGTTTGCTATTGAAGTTATAGGTGTTTCTGCTAGGAAGAGTGTAATATAAAGTCAAAATAACAAAGCATGGAAATATGGTAGTTAAATACATTCCAAGAGAATCTGTTAAGCTTCTTAGAAGTATTTTTCCTTCTGCTTGTTCTGCCATAAATTTGGCAGCTTCAAATTTCTTACCGCAGAACTGCCTGTTGGTGTAAAGAAAACCAAATTCCTTCTTTGCTGGTCATCAGCAACATCCCTCATAGCAAAAGGCTCAGACCTGGCATAGGTTTTCACCCTGAGTCATGTATTTAGTAAACATTTAATTCAATTTGGGTATTCACCTAGGGAGGAGATTAAATGAGAGAGGTCAAGCAGCTGCTGAGTGTTGAGTAATTCTATACTTTGGACATGTTGAGATTTTAATAAACATCAAGGTAAATGGTTTGAAATTGGAGCTGGGATTTGAGACTCCAGAAAGAAAGGGTTCGTCTTTCGGTTTTAATTATGAAACCAAAGAGACCTCTATCCTCGAGTCCTGCAAGGTGTAGGAAGGTATAATAAGATGTGTTCAGCTTTGATTCTGTATGTGAGAATATCCTGCAGGTACAGATTAAAAAGACAAATAGCTAAAAATATATTTTAAATTATTTTGGAAGCTTCTGTAAAGAGCCTGCAGTGTAAAATACATGTTCAGGATTTGTAGACTATCCGTGTTACCAAGTTTAAAAATATCAAACAAGACTTGGGTGCTGTGTCTGTGATATCCTTTAGCCTGATCATGTGTGTGTATCATTCTTAAATCCAGCCTTTTATTTACATTCGTGTGAAGAAATACTGATTTGGATCGATATTTTCCATGTTTATTTGACATCATGCACTTTTCCTGGGTTGAGGAATGTGGTTTGGCTTTCTGGTGTCAGTTCAGGATGCTGCCGCAAAGGTCATTGCCAGCCTGCTGCCTCTGGGGTGTGACAATTTGTCTGCTGTGACAGGAGGTGGAATCCCTGGACGTGTGTGGTGCAGAAGCTGTTTGTCTTCAGTTGCAGAACCTGCTCAGAAGTGAGGGTGCAATCCATCACCCACTTAGCTCCTGAAACAAGACTTTGCTGCCCTCAGTCTGGGCATTTTTAAACAAGTTCCCCTCCACGCTGTCCTTACACAGGGAAGGAGCTGAGCTGGCTGTAAACGCCTGCAGAGCCCTTCACCACTGCTCCTGCACATCTGCCCCTTCGATTATTCCTCGTTGCATTTCCTGAGGAGCACGAGGAGCCAAACCCTTCCTGTCACACTGACCTGCGCGGGTGCTGTTCCCCAGAAGTCCCTCAGTGTCTTCCTCGTGTGCCTTTGGTCTGCCTTGCTTTTCTCTTGTGATATATCATCCTTTGCCATCTGAATATCATCTCTGTCTCTCTTTTTATCTTTAGCCGCTTGGAGTCCTGGTGTGTAATTTGCAATTTTTAAGCTACAGTGACGATGGATAGCTCTGCACCTCACATCCAAGAGATCAGAATGGTGCTGTAATAAAAACTGATTGGAAAAATAATTTATTTTCATTTTCTTCCACATGATGAGATTTATGGGAGCCTCCCAGGTGTAACAACATCTGCCCCATCTGACCTTCAGCTGCAAGTGAGTCTCCTTTGGTTCACAGTTCAAGCTTGAAGCTATGTTGTATTCAACTCCAGAAGATTTAGGATAGCTCATTCCACCATTTAAAAAAAAAAAAAAGCATTTGAAGTTCCCCCTGCTGTACATTTCTTCTGCTTGTAGATTCACTGTGTAGGTAATGTGCAAGTAAGAAAAATCATGGAGACTTGTCCCTACTTTGAGTTACATACAAAATATAGGCGGAAAAGTTGTTAGCTTGGTTAAATCTTCATGTATTTCGGTTTGTTAATAAAACCATTATGGCATCTCAAGGCTAGCTCTTTCAAACCATTCAAAACACATTTATCCAGACTCAGAAAATCTGTTCAGAGCGCTGACTTTGAAGTATTAACCTTAATTGTTGCTCAAAGTATGCAGTAATCAGCAAGTGATTGGAACTGTATTTTGTTTTGCTGAATGGATCCTGTTAAAATCCTGCTATCAGGGTGATTGGTGTGGGGAAGGCTTTATTGAGCAAACAGAGCAGTGAGCACTGTCCAACTGGTCAGACCAGAGGTGTTTGGTGTGGTGGGACCGGGCACCTGCCTGGGGCTCTGCTGGCACCCACAGACACGATACCAAAGGTATTCCACACACACTCATAGGAGCTGCAAGTTTCATTGGTTTACTTTGGCTTGGGTTTGGATTTCCATCTGTGTAGTTTTTTCCTCCACAAATATTCGCATCCCAGTTTTGAGAATGAGTTTTTGTTGGGTTTTTTTTTTTTTTTCCTTTTGGTTGTTCTTGTTTTGGTTTGGTTTGGTTTGGGTGGTTTTTTGGTTTTTTTTTAAATAATTTTATCTTCTCAGGATCTTCCATCGAGAAATTTTATGCTACTATGTGCTTTTTCAAAAGATAATTATTTTTTGGTTTAGAGTTGCACTGGTGATTTCATTTGAGGTATTCTAATTTTTCATGTGTGAAAAGCAGTAAAAAATAGTTCCCTTTTTCTGCTTAATATTTCATACAATCTCAATATATCCACTGTCCAGTCTTCCCAAGCTGGAGATCCACAGCTGGCTCACCAGTGCCCATTTACCCTTCAGTGGGAAGCTGCCCATTTATTCCCAGCCTCTGTGCCTCGCTTTTTAATACTATTAATGCACACAGAGACCCTTCCCTTTTGTCCTGTGACTGCTTAGTGCACCTGTCTTTGGTGAAGGACTTTGCAAAAAGCTTTTCAGAAATTAAAACACACTGTAACAGTGAGGTGACCTTGAGTAATAGACTTAGTGGCTACTTCAAATACAATTTAAAAACAAAAATTTTGTGGCAAGACTGAATTAAATAGACACTGTGCCAGCAGGTTTTCACTGTATTAGGTCAATATATGTCTTAATCCTGATTCGTGTTAATCCAAATTAAATACCAAGATTTTAGGAGTCTGTTTCCTTTTCTTCTTCTGAATTGCTTCTGAATATTGTCTTTCCTGTCTCACCTTCTGGTTGTTTCCTGCTGAAGTCACTCGAGCTCTGTAGTTGTCAATGCAGAAATGTTGTGCTTGTTTTAAAGAGCTAAAAGCACCTGGCTAGAGTAACATATGAAACTTATCCTGAGGTAGTGAAAAACAACAAGAAAAAAAGCCAAGGTATTTGTCATTCTGAGTCAGAGCTGCTCTTTGAATGACACCTATTGCAGGTGATCTTTTGTGATTTTTACCAGTGTTTTAAAGCCTCTTCCCCTGCCTTTTCATTTCTGACATTTCCTCTGGCTCTCACCTGATTTAAGGGAAAGCTTCGGAGTTGGAACTTACTGAACTCCAGTGTAATTATTTTCACATTTCTCTCGTGGTCTTAAGTCTCAGGGGCATATCTGTTGCATCTTTATAATTTTTTTGCCCCTCTGCTACTACTCTACAGCAGTTTCCTTGCTTTTGAAATCTGTCAAAATGGACGTAGTAGTACTTTTTATACCTTTAGCAAGTTTTTCCTCAGAATCCAGAATCTGCCTGGATTGGATCTCCTTAGTTTTTATTTATTATTGGAAAGCTGGTATTTCTCTTCTCATACATCCTTATATGCCTTTAATCAGTCCTTATGCTACTTGAAACATGTTTGGTTTTTGGTGTTTTTTAATTTTTTTTTTTAAATTTGTGATATCTAAAACTGTATCTACAAGCATCTAAAATTACTTCCCATCACAAAGTGTAACTGATCTATAGTAGGACAATTTCTACTGCCAGTACATATATTAACATGCTTTTTTGATTTTGGTGTGGTTGCTTGTGATTTTGCTCTTCGTAAATTAGTGATTAACTGGCCCTTGCCTCCAGTCTCCTCTGGTGCCTCTGCATTAAATTAGGATGCTGCAAAATTACTACCTGGAGTGTCCTTTGGTCAACCAAATTGTTTCAGTGGTTAAAAATTTCGAGACCTATCAATTTAGAATCAATGGAAAAGTGTATAATTATTTAGATAATTTCATGTCATTTCACTAAAGAGATTTATCTTAATCTCCCTGTGCAATCTGGCAGTGAACCTAAAATAATACTTTGCTGGGCTCTATCAGTACAGCAGATGGAGATTTGAGGATCACATGCACACAAGTGCCTCCACCATGCTACCTGTGAGTGGCAAAGCCTCTGGAGAATCCAGCTGCCAGGTTCAGCTCTGTGTTATTCTGCTGCTGACCTTTATACCCAGAGAAATATTGTAAAGTGAATTTGAATCAGGAGCCGCTGCTTGGTTCAGTGCATCTTGCAGATACTTTGAGCTTAAAAATAATCTGCAGAAAGGAATTTTCAGCTGCCTGTGCCTTTCTCTTGTGTGGCTGATGTTGATTTTAATGAACTCTTTCCTAAAAGAATACTCAGGTTTCATTATGGCTCTTCTTTTAAAAGTTGCCTGTTGCTGCCTTGGCTTCCAGCTGCAGCTCTTCTCATTCTGGTGTGAGGTTATTACCTGCTGACCTTTGCTAAGGTCAGATTACTCTGATCTTTATATCTCCTGTGCTGGAGGTTATATTTGTGTAATCCACAGGTAAAATTTCATTGCTGTGTCAACATTTATTTTCAGCTGGACACAAAGTGGTTGCTCGCCTGTCAAATAACTGAAGCCAGCAGCTGATTTTCATAAGCAGTGGGGTTACAATTGCCCTTTTTGCTTACTGATCTCAGTGTTTTCTCCCTTCTGATGTTCAAACCAAGCTTCAAGCAACGTTTTAAAATGGAAGGTTTTGCCTTCTTGTGTATTCACGTTTTTGAGAGCAGTAACTAAAAGCCCTGACAGGGGAGCTGCTGAGGAGCACCAGGCATTTCCCGTGGAGCTCAGGTGGGCATTGGCTGTCAGAGAATGGGAAGCTGCTGTGTTGTTTTTACTGGAGCCACCTCCTGCACAGACCACACGAGATGCTCTGAACAGACATATCTGTATTTTACTTACAGAAGGGAAAGGTTTTCTCTGCTTCCTTCAGGATTACAGATTTCTCTGTGTGGTTCCCTGGTGTGCAAATGGCAAATATCTGCTGTGATTGCTAAAACAGTTCTATTGAGATTATTAATTGCATAATTAGAGTGTATAAATAAGACTTGTCACACAACTTTGATTCTCCTGCTGAAATTTTAACATACGATGATGTGCTCTGGTAGCGTGCCATGGGGAAAGCAGTAACTGAACCATTGGACCACAGTTTCCTACTAACGTGTATTCCTTATAATTATATTTTTCCATGGCTTAAGAGAAAACTCACAAGGGGACAGTCTGACTCTTTGCAGGGCTTGCTGCCTCATAAATCAGTGTCAGCATTTTGACTCAGGGGCTTGTCAACCCACCGAGCTTGTTGTCTCTTAGCGGGTGTCCATGGCACAGAAAAAGATGAAGCAAAAATAGTCCAACGAGTTATGCTTTTTCCAGAAACAACAAGAAATAAAGACATTCTGGGGATCTTTGAGGTTTCTTTGTGTTTCTGGATCACTCGCCAGCCTTGCACAGTAGAACACTGAGCTTTGTGTAGCATCCCCAGATTCCAGGTTTCCTAAATTATAATGGCCTGGATTTAAGTCCATGTGATCAAGAAGGCATCAAATGGAGAGAAGAACTCAGTTCCTCCTGGCCTACATGAGGTGTAGGGCTGCCACTGCTTCGTTCTTCAGCACAAAATCTGCCAGGAGAGGCAGAGCTGTGATGCCACAGGAATTAACCAGGAGGGCAGCCTGGCTGGGGCTGGGGGAGCAGAGGGTTCTCATGCAGCAGGGAAGAGAAAGGGAAGGGCAAAGTTTGCCCTCTGTGGGAAGGGCTGAGCCCTGCCCAGCAGCCTGCACAGGTCTGGTGCACAGGAGTGGTCCCAGTGAGCAAACAAGGGGCACTGGATATGCAGAAACCCCAAAATAAATTAGCAAATTAGAACCGTATGGAAAACAGAAAAAAAGGAGAGGGAAAAAGTGAAAAAAAGCCCAAAAAAACCACCCCACCAAAACATCAGCAAAGAATAAAAATGTTTGTATCTATTATAAACCTGTGAAAAAACACAACCATTTTAAACATTGCAACATCTAACATCTAATGGGAAATATTGCATCTTTTTCTTGTCAGTGAGAATATTTCATTGTCTAGTCAGCAATTAAGAACACCTTTCAGTGCAAGGCTCCTAGACTGCCAATAGTAAATAATTAATGCTAAAGGAGTGTTATTTCTCTAAGTGATGAGTGTTTGTTTCTTCCTTCTTCTTCCATTTATGGGAGTAGGTGAGCAGTTTGCATCTCACATCAACTTTAAAGATTCATATTCTTTTGGGTTAAAAATCAGTGTACAGGTTTTTGGTATGGGAAATTTCATTGGGCGAGATGGGGAAAAGAAAATGCTGAGAGGAAATAGAAATCATGAGAGGAATTCAGATTAGCAAAAGCAGCCCTCACTTCACTTGATGCAAAATCAGAATATCTGTGTGACTTATAAATTTATCCTGTAAGTTGATGATAATTTTCTGGATGATTCAGCATTTAATACAATATTTATTAGAAGGGTTTTTTATGTATTCTCCTTTGTTAAATTGACAGAAAAAAAAAAGGTGAATGAAGTCTCCTTTTCTGTGGCTTTGAATTTATTGAATATTTATGTTGCAGCCCTTTGTTTTGGCTATTTGCACCTGTGCCTTTGGAGAAATAGTTTTCTAAATATCTTCCAAGACTGTTGCCACAGCCAGGTGGTTCTGGATGTTTTAATGGATGCACCTATAGAACACATACAGGCAATTGTAGTTACTTCATGAGCAATGCACTTTTTTCCTTATGTGGTTTTTAAGCCATCTCAAAGCATTTCTGCTGAGGGAAAAACCAGATTATTTTTAGATTTTTTTTTTTAAAGCAGAAGTTCTGGTAAACAAATTAACCTCTCAGTCTTAAATGAGGAGATGCTCTGTGAAGTTTCTAGAAAGGAGAACATCTACTGCCTTGTATGACTTCAGAATGGGGTGTCTGAGATGGCAGTGATGGCAAGCGACAGCTTTGCTCTTAGACCATTAAACCAGTTAAATGCCAGAATATTCCCAGTGAGTTACTGGGCAGGTGGTCATTTATGGAGCTGCTTTTGTGTGCAGTGGCTCACAGGTAGAAACCTTGGGCCAGTGATATTTTGGCTGCCCAGCCCCATGCCCAGGGTGTGGAAATGCCCTCTGGCCATGCCCAGGTGAAGCCGGGCTGGGGTGGCTGTCCCATCCTCGTGCCCACACTCAGCCCCTGCAGACAGAGCAGTTGTGTGTAGCAGTGCTCCCAGTCAGCTCCATCAGCTGGTTTGCTCTTCTCTCCGAATTTTTGAGAATCTGTAGCAGTGCCCCAGGTCAGCTCCATCAGCTGGTTTGCTCTTCTCTCTGAATTTTTGAGAATCTAAGTATTATTCCCCATGCTGTGCCCTTTATATTTTCTGCGTAATTGTTTTCCACCTCCTTTGAGCTGTAGCCTGTCTGAGCCACCTGGGCTGTGCTGGTAACACTGGACAAGACTTCCACAAAATGTTGTGCCTTTACCTCTGGTAGCCTCTTTATGCACTTCTAGACAAGCAGTTTTAGTGCCTTTTCCCCCTTTTTCTGAGGTATAAAGACTGAAAGCTTAGTTTTACCATCAAGATGATGGTAGGGTAGTTTTTGCCCATCCTATAAATGCTGTGTAGTGGCCTCTCTGAATCTGATTGTTTGTACAGTGTTAGTCTTTCCAGTAATCAGATGCAAACACACTTGGAAGAAGAGAATCTCACTTTCATCTATTGGTAATTTCTTTGACAGCAGCGATCATGATAAAGACTTAGTGCTCTTCAGATGTCCTAGTGAAAAATGGTCATTATTAAATTTGAAATCTCAGTCTCATCAGCAAAAATAAAAGATTCTAGTACTAGTGTATAGAGAGAAAAATCATATTACATGTCCTCTTCCTTTCTTTTGCTGCTTCCAATAGGTCCTTTGCCTTATTCAAGAGATCAGTGACTCACTGAGCATATGGCAACAAGTCTGTGGAGCTGGTAATCCCTGTTAAAGCAGAGGCAATTTCCAAAAGTTCGGTTCCCTGATTTATGAGGAAGGGTATTGCTTTCTCCCGGCGCTCACATCAAGCTCTCTCTGTACAAGAAGGCTTTGTTTCATCTGGAACATTTCGAGCCTTTCTTCTCCCAGTGCTGGAGCGACACGTGTAACGTGAATTGACTCTGGCAGCACACAACTGGCCTGGAGCTGAGCAGTGCTCGTGGCTCCGACAGTTGTTGCAGTGAAAATGTGTTATCCCTCACCCACAGCAGGCAAAGGTCAGGAATTGGCTGAAGCTGTTCTTCCACGTGCTCCTCTGTCAAACCCAGGGCTTTTTCCTTCCCATTTCTGAGCAGGTTGCTCAGTTTGGGAAAGGCCAGCAGCCTCTCCTCCTCAGATAAAAGGGAAACAAGAATGTGTGTGCGATTTCCTTTGGAAATCAGCCCTCCCAAACTGGCCTTGATAAGCACAGCTGAGCAGTGGCTGCTGTGGGTCCCCAAGGATCCCACTGGCACAGCCCTGAGAGCTCCTTGCTCAACAGCTCCATTACAGATCCCAGCTGAAGCAGAGGTGTCTTCCAGCTGCCAGCTTGGTTTTTCATGGCAGTATCATCTTCAGTATCTTTCTGGCAGTATCTGTTAATTATCTCCTGTGCAGTCTGTTCTTGAGGCCTTCAGCTGGCAAAGGCTGTTTATGTGAAATGCAGTTTGTGTTTGCTTCTGGAGTTTGGGTTTTACAATAATAACAGCAAAACACTGGGTGAGGTATTTGAATGTAAGCATTATTAGCAACAGGTGAATCAATGTGTTTTGAGAGGTTTTTTTTCCTTTCCTTTATTAATACTTATTGTAGCTTTTAAATAGTTAGATATAGGTGTTAAGCTGCACTACATGGCTGGTACCCTGATAGTCACTTTAATTAGCATTAGAACTTCAGAATCCCATGTTAACCTCATAGCTTTGTGTGTGGTTGAAAGAGTCTGGTAGTTCAGTATGAAGTTGTAACTATGCCTGGGTAAAACCAGAGAAAGTGTCTGTGATGCTGAGCAACAAAAGCAGAGTCAGAGTTCCTGATGTGACCAGTCCCACGATACAGGCAGATGTCAGCACAGTCCCATACCTTGATTTCAGACAGAATCACCCTTAGCTTGTCAGGAATGCATCAGAGACAGCTCCTCTCCCATTCTTGGCCCCAGAAGAAAGAAAGGAAGGACAGAACCCAGCCAGGTGCTCACAAGGGCTGTGTCCCCGTGGTCCCAAATCCAAAGCTGTTCTGGCTGTGGGACAGGGATCAGCTCCACGAGCTTCAGCCACAGCTCTCTCTGCACTAGAGCAGAAAAGGATAACTATTGCTAAAAGCCATCCAGTGATATTAATTCTAATCTCACTGAAGTAACTTTCATAAATTTCTTGTCCCTAGAATGAAAGCATTACCTATGAATAAAGCTTTCATTTGGAAGAAAAGAAGAAGCTTTAAAGTTATAATGGATGTCAGAAGCTTGAAAACCTGAATGCTTACAAGTGCCCAGGGTGAAAAAGATGTGCTGAATAAGGTGGTATAAGATCAATAATAGGACTTTTTCTTAGAGTTCTAACTAATAATTTTTCAGTTTGTGTTTGATACTGTTGAACAACTAGCTGACTAACATTATCTTTCATAAACAGTACAGAAAGCCAAGTCCCCATTTGTGGGGCTTTGGAGATTGTTAGACCTAAACTGTTTCCAAGATGGGGTTGGAAGAGTATTCAGGAGAAATGTTTTGCTAAGCATGAATGTGCAATTACCAGAGCATTTAAATGTAATATTAATGTATTATTGAAATCTATTTTGCACTTTATTTTTTCTGTGCATCATTCATAAGGCTTTATCTAAACTATTATTTCTTGGCTTGCTATGCTAATTTTGGTTGTATGTTCATATGTGGGATAAAGAGTAAAAGTGACTTAATCCTCAAAAGCTGTGAGGAATGTTGGATCTGGCACTGAGAAAATAGTTGGTTTGCAGTGGGAATGGTATGGAAACCAAATATTTCTAATGCTTCCTAAAAGAAGAAAAATGAGCAGCTGATGCTGAGGACTTGCAACTTTCCAACTTTTATCACAAATAACTCATTAAAGTGCTTAGGTATTTTGTCAGCCATTTTTGCAATAGCTTTAGGTTGGAATAACACATGACTTGCTTAGTTCACTTTTCCACAGAGAAAACTCAGTGGCAGAGAGTAAAAGCACGGGTAAAATTCGGCTTGCGTGGGCTCCCAGCCATGGTGCGTGAGTGGCTTTAACAACAGCGACGTGTCTGAGTATAAACCCAGTTTGTGTTCTGGATCGACAGCGCTGCTCCTCATGAACCGTCCTGCGCTTCTGTCAGAAGAACCACGCAAGGCCCTGCCAGTGCCAGAGCCCCAGCACACACGGGTTCTGCCTGAGAAAACAGGGATTTTTACAGTCCCTCTGTGGAGATGGCCCTTAAAGCTGGCGTTGGGAGAATTTGCTGTGCTTCCCTTTAACTTGCTATAAACTGTTCTTATTCATTTACTGAGCTCCTTCAGGCAAGCATCACAAGTTGTGTGAATGAAGTTTTACGTGAAATTGGACCGGTTTGCTCCCGAGTTTTAACACAGTTGCGATAGGATTTGGTTTGGCTTAAACATATGTTTGACATTTGTGGTGAATCTAATTGATGGTTACTGTTTTTATGGCAGATATCTCAGCCTGCTTTAGACCAAAATGTAAAACTAGTTTGTAGACATCCTTTCTAATCTCACTTTTGTACTCCTACAGCATTATATGGATTATGATTAGGGCACTTCCTGAAACTGGAATGCCTAAATGTTGTGTGGAATATTTTTGATCTTTGCTGTTCTTGCATCATGTTCCTGAACCAGTGACTACATAACATGTTAAATATTTTTGTCCCATAGTTTTATATAATGTTTGTATTCCTACTAGAAAAGTAATGAAAATATATTTTAAATGTCTGGAAGCAAATATTAATGTTACCCTAGCTAAGTGTTCCTATGCTATAACTGCAAAAGCTAAAAATATGAGTTAGGAGGCTTAATACAACTGAGAAAAACACAAATACTTTTGTTCTTTTCTTCTAGTTGTGGCAACTACTAAGAAAAAAGATGCATTTTCAATAGACATGGCCTCAATGAAAGGTTATTACTGGCCATAATTAGAGTTCTTATTGGTGACAGCCTTAATACTATGGATATGCTCAAAGTAGCAAGTTCTAGGTATTGTGTGAAAGAAAGAAACTGATGAGGAAAAGGGAATTTTTCAGGCCAAAAAGGAGACAGTCCTTCCAGTGTTTTGTTACAGCCAGGAGTGGTTAGAGGCTGCTGTGGTTGTTTGACTGAGAAATCGCCTCAGGAGATTTCACATCATCTCATGTGATGTGATGGCTGCAGTGGAGGCACCTTCCAGGGAGATGGCAGGGCTGGGGCTGGCAAGGGGTTGCCTATTGACTGGTTGCAATCTTGGCATATTCCTGGAGCACCAACTCTTCCTATTAACTCCTGCTGTGTCTGGCAGGAGGCCCCAGGGCTTTCCCTGCTGCTGCTGCTCAACTCCAGCACCGCTGTTGTTCCTTTGTTTTATTTGGCAGACCATTGCCAGGCCCAAAGCTGGACCCAGCGATGTTCTCAGCAGCAGAACATGAGAGCAGGGAAAAGAATCCAGGCAGCTTTTCAGTTTTCCTTGCTTTCTCTGTAGTCACTGTACGTTAATGTGCAAATTGGTGTGCACTGAACACACAGCGTGGAATGGAAATCAAACAAATGTTCTCTCCTAACATTTCCTAAACCTTTGCAAGTGGCACAAAGATTACACTTCTGCTTTGGAATGATGAAATGGTTTCAAGATGATCTCAGGAAAATACTGGATTATGATTTGGGCATTGAATAATTTCTGTAGAAAAAATATGTAGGTGTTATTATTTTTCCATGTTCTTTGCCTAAAAGGCAGGTAAGGTTTCTGGCACTTCCTTTGATGCAATTCACGCAACTCAGGGAATTAAATTGCAAAAGAAAGGAGGAATGAAGGCACTAAATGGCACACATGGTTCTCATGTAGCTCATGGCTCTTTGGGCAGACGTGTGTTCTCCTGTGCTTCACGGTGCTAAGCTTTTTGTACATATTGACATGCAAGATGAGTTGCTGTTGTTCAGATTTGCACCTGAATCGCTGGCTGCTGTCAGGGTGTCTACAGAGAAATGGTGTCACCTCTGCTACATGTATGGCTTGGAAAAAAAATGACTTGCAGGGAAGGGAAAACATGCCAGGCTGGATTGTACAAGAGAGGAAATGCTTCCAAAACTCACAGTCCTCATTCACAGCAGTAAAATAGTTCTGTGTCGTCATTTTACTTTTCGATTTTGGGCAGTGAAACTCAAATATTACTAGTGTTATTTTGGAAATAGCATAATTTGGCAATTCTGGGTACCAAAAGCTGCAGGAATGTGTCATTCAAACCATAATGTCAGTCAAAATTCAGCCAGCTGGATTGGGTTGACTGAGGTCAACTTCTCTGTGTAAAAAGGAAGTTTGGTTTCTTGGGTTTTAGGGGTTTTTTAAGTATGAAAAATTACCTGTTGAGTCACCTTGTAACTAATTGTTTTAGTTTTTTGAGAACCTTTTCCTGAAGTTAAATGTAAAATTCAACAAATTTTTTTCAATTAATTCTCATCAGTGCCAAATGTTCTAAGTGTCTCAAGCATTGTCAAGCTAAATGTCCTTCCCTTGAACTTAAAACCTTTATTTGGTGGCTGAACCTTTTGTCACCAAAATTTTTTGTTCTTCTTCCCATAATCTTTCAACTTCACCTCTGTTTCTGTATTTCATGTTCTGTATAAACAAGATTTTCAGATGCAACTGAGGAACACAGATGGCATTTAAAAAAAAAAAAAAAGTAAACCTGGCTACCAAATCATATTCCTTGCCAGTCCTGCCATTTTCTATGCATGGCATTTGATGTGTTCTCTATGAAATATTGTGCTGCTTGCTGACTTGGTGAATCTCCTTCTTTAGCCATCACTAAGAGTGGATGTCCCTCCTCCCATTTGCCTTTAAAAATGGTGGAAGACACTCCTGAGAGCATCAGAGGATTGATGCTGTCTGTACTTGAAGGTCTGAGCTGGGCTGAGGTTTCATACAATTTTTATCATAATGTGTGTGAACTTAGATTTGTACTGCTGGGCCTGTACCCATAGTCAGTGCGGATACAGGGAGGCGACACAGAATTCTGATCAAGTGAGAATTCATTTTTGAGTCATGTTTTTTTCCTGGCTTTCCTCTCAGTATTTGGTTTGTTCTGCTGAGGTTTTATCAAGAGCTGCACCTCATCATTCCAATGTGGAGGCTGTTTCTTCCCTTCACAGATGTATCCTGAGACGGAAACTTCCCTTCAGCAGGAGCCTGCATACTAAGGAAGTTTTTTCTGATTTTGTTCCGGTATTCTCTCTGAATGCCACATGTGTGCTTTGATTATCGTGTGGCCCTTTAGGCTTTCTGCAAGGGTTCTTGCTTTTGATAAATCAGTATTTCACTGCTCTTGAGGATGGATTTCTGTGAATTGTTTTACAAGTGTGAGTTTTGTGGGGGTTTTTGCTCCCACCTAGTTGTGTTTTTGCACTTAACCTGCTGGACTATATAGTCCTTCCTGTGCCATTTGAACCTTTTGATGCTTTTTGTAAAATGTTTTCCTTCCTTGGGGTGTCATTAACCAAAGCAGTGGCTTTCTCTTGGTCCTTTTAAAGTTCTTTCTGATATTTTCTGGAATCTTCAGTGCAGTGTATTTAAACAGCTTCTGTGCTGCCCATTATGGACTTCTTGTGTGGACTGCCTCTTTGAACTCCTTTTTGAGAATTCAAGGTGCCCTTTTTCTCACATTCCTCCAGTTTCTGCTTCTGAAGTTAAACAAAAAGTCCACTAAGGCACATTCTTGCTGTTCCTGCAAGGCTGTGGTGTTTGAGACTGCTGTGGTCAGTGCTGCAGAGCAGGTCTGATGGTCACACTTCTGCCACCCTCTGCTCAGGGGAACTTTGAGGGTTCTCTGCCTGGCCGTGTAGAGCTGCTGCTGATCACACTGATGCCTTAGGACTTTAGCTTTGATCTGTTTCAAATCCTGTTCTGCTTTAGGGTATAACTCTAATCTCCATACAGAGTGTTAGTTAACTCTCCACATTTTGGTCAGATGAAATAATTCCTCTAGGTCTGAAAGTCAAGGACACGCTACAGCCTCAGGCCCCAAGAAGTGTAAACAGAAGTGAATTGGGGGGGAGCAAACTGGGGGAATGGGACTTCATTACCTGAAGCTGTAATTGGACAATTAACCCCCGATATGTAAATGGACCAAACTTTTAATTGTGTGAAAACCTCATGACCATCATCCATCTTGGGTGTAGCTCCTCGGAGGCTTTTGACTGCCCAAGGTGTATCTACAGAAGGCCTTCAATAAATACCTGCTTTTACTCTCTTATTCTTGTCTAGCCTCTGTTCTAGGCGCTCCAAGGCCTCAGCACCCTTGGATATGGCTCTGCCCTGCTTCCTGATGTGATGTTTTCCAGTTTTCATCAAGGCTCCCATTTCTGTTGGGTTTTTTCATCCTCTGCAATATTTCTACTTTCTTCCTGTATCTACTTAGATGCTGCTATTTCTGGGCTTGTTGTTGCTACCAATGGCACAGCAATCATTTAAAAATATCCAGAAGAAGCCCTGTCTGGCTTGAATCTCTGGTGCAATCTCTGGTTACATTTCAAGGAGCTTTCAAAAGATTTAAATGTAAGTAAGAGATGGTGCTTGCTAGCTAAAGCCAGATTGCAGGACACACTCCTACATTCTTCCCAACACAGGAAATAGAATTATCTGATAACTGGTGTCTAAATACTGATTGCTGCTGTGCTTCCCCAGTCTCCCTCTGCTTTTGTTGCATGTCCGTGTGTGCCAAACTCTGACAAGAGCTGTCACTGCTCCTCAATCAGCATTACCCAGCACCAGCACTGCCAGTGAGTGTTTCCTGTAACAGGACTCTGCAGCAGGGCCAGGGCAGCTCGGCCTCCTCCCCCTTCCCTTGGGAGCTGGGGCTGATGTGGCAGCAGCTGGGGACGAGCTACCCACTGACGGACACTGCAAATCTATGAGGAAGTTGATAAAAATGTGATGTGGGAAAAATGAGGATGGGGAGAGAGACGGGAGGAGAATTCCCCCAGCTGTGGTGCAGGGCCGTGGAGCCATCTCCTGCCTGTGCTGGGCACCCCCTGGCATGTGTGCAGGATGGCTGGGCAGGCTGGCACGTCACTGCATAGAAGGGCTCTTCCCCTGCCTGGCTGTGGAAATGCTGCTTGGCTTTGGATTTGGTTTCTCTGGAGCCCAGCTTGCCCTGCGCTCTCCTCTGCTGGGGGAGGCAGTGTGAGGTTCTGCCCATCCCAAAGAGAAAAGAGCCTGAGAGCACAGAGGGAGCTGGAAGAGAGACAGGCTTCTCAGCTGGCCAGAATAAGGACAAGGGCTTGGTTTTCTTTAGAGCAACATGTGACTTAGGTTTTATATGCTACAGTTCCTGGAAAAAAGGTTGGATTGATTCTGGCTTGTTAAAACATCCAGCTGTGGCCAGTCTGGTTGCTCACAGGTATCTGCTGCTCTGCCCTGTGTCCCCAAGTGGAAGAGAGGAGTAGTAATTTTACTTTTCTCTGCTGTTTGCAGCTCCTCCTGAAGTTGGGAAAATTTCAGGAGGGCCAGACTAGGAAACCTGTGTTTCTGAACATGGATTTTTCTTTTAGATGAAGGAACTGAAGCATGTAATTTGCAGTTAAAACCAAAACAAATTTACACTTCCAAATCCTGATGAGCCCAGCTTTGTATTTAAATCTAAAATACTTCCTTAAAAAGAAGAAAATAATCAAAAATTGCATTCTCCTATAAAACAAAATTACTTTTAACTGATTTTAGAGGGTGACACAAGAGCCCTGTAATGCTTGCGGGCCCTGCTACCCCAAGTGCTCCATACCAGCACGCCTGTGGTCCCTGACACGAGAATGAGGGAACAGCAGCCATAGATTGCTTTGCCAATTAATGAAATCCATGTAATGAATTTCAAGTACAAGGTGAAAGTTTTGTAAAGGGGAAAAAAAAAAAGCCAAAAAACAACCCACGAGCAAGAAAAGAAGCTGAGAGATGAGCCTCATGCTGGGGATGTCTGTTCATCTCATTATTTTTATAATATGAAACTGGTTTATACTTGCAAATATTCTTTGCACCAAATTTATTGCAAAAATTTTCCTTTACCCCACTCATATGCTAAGCTGCTCTCTAAGTATAACATGTATTTCTTTGTAACATGTTTTTTCATGCATTTTGTTTGTTGGGTTACTTCATAATGCTTTTAACGTAGTTTGTTTGATCTGTTGAGGTAAAAACAAGAGGGAAAAATGTGAAAGAAGGGTTGGTGTTTTAATCTTCTTTTGCTACTTGAACGCACTTTGCTCTTACTGTGCTTTTATTAAGAAAGGCGTAAAAAAATTACTAGTGACACACATTTCCTGGAAGCTCCTCTACTTCCTTTAGGCTCATTATTCTCATTATATATACATATATGAATTTTGTGTAAACATCAGCAGCTTTTGTTCCACCCATCTTCAGCTTTGGTTTTATATTTTTTTCACCATCTGTCATAGTCCTTTTTTTTTCCTTCAGTGTAAGAACTTTTTCTGAAAGTATATCAGTAATTTTGGAAAGAGTTATTTCTCAGCTATTTCTCAAATAAATCCTTAGTTTATTTTTAATCCTTGTTTTTTTTGGAAATGAGGAGTAAATTGTTCATCAGGGCATTGAGGAGCTGTTGCCTGGGTGGAAAGGCATTAGTGAAGGAAAAATGAAAGAAAAGTAGAACTGGACACTTTTTTTTTCCTTTGAACTGCATATAGCATTTCAGTGGAAAATATTTGTGTTTTCATTTTTATTTGTATGTCTAACTGGTTTAAGTGTGGAGAAATATTTAATTAGGGATTAATGAAAGACCCTTTTATATGACAAATGAACATGCCTTCGAGCTAATTTCCTCTGTGTAAAGCTCCACATTTCTGAACTTTTAATTAAAAGTTTGAAAGAAGTAAAATAAGTGAATGCATTTATTTATGAAAAGGTATATAAACCATACACATCTCTGCATCCATTCTGTTTCAGTAGGGTTAGCACAGTTCTTCAGTGAATTTGTGCTACATTTGGCTTTTCTCCAACTCCTTGGAGCCACAGTAAGGGACCTCGTACTGTTGAAGTGATTCTGTTGTTCTGTGGCGTGATTTCCATAAATCCCATTCCCAGTCTAGGAGTCCAGCTGGAGTTTTGCCCCTCATTGGCCACCTTTACCTCAAATAGCCATTTGGGGGGCTCAGAATGCCAGCTCTGCCCCTCTTTGAACCAAGGAGGAGCCCTGCAGGGCTCAAAGCAAAGCTGCGAGGAACCGGGCTCAGATTTCCAACCTTTGCTTGATTTGACAAAAGCAGCTGGCAAGAGCTGTGCCAGCTGTGCCCTTCACTTCCCTGATGTGCCCCACATCTCTCTCTTTGTCACTGAAGAGCAGTGGGGTTTGGAGTTCCAGTGTATCCTATTGCCGCTGAGGAGGAATTTCAGAGGAATTTTTTAAGAGGTGAAAGAGCATTCCAGAGCATGTGAGCTGTGATTGTCCATGTGCACGAGCGCCGTTCACAGCCTTGCTCTTCACAGGCCTCTGGAGGAATCTGAGTGAGCCTCAGCAAGCTCATTAGTTAATTCACTCCACAGAAACATTTATTTTCCCTGCCCCCTTTTCTCTTTGGTTTTGGTTGGTAGGGAAACCCAGGGATCTGACAGTGAACTTTTGGTCTCAATAAAACAGTTATACTGAGTTTGGGTGGAATTTCTCTGAACTCCACTAAAGAGGGAGAAAATGTGGAAAATGCTTCCTCCAAGCAAAATATGAACAAAATGTTGGGATTCATTAAACTCCTTCCTACTTGCCTGCAAGTGAGAAGCTTACAGTTATTCAGCTGAATGGTGCATGACCCTGAGGGGGCAGAGCCAACAGAAAAAGAGATGGCTTCAGTCCAAAGAGCAAAATGCATGTTTTCAGGGAAATCAGGAAATTTTGCTTCAGGCACATCCCTACGTGCACAGTGAGTTTGTTATATTGGGATTTTATGTTGCTGTTTACTTTGGTTTTAAATAAGAAATGAAAGCTGCCTGTGGTGTCACAGAGTGTCTGGTGCTCCACAGAGTAGCCTATCTGTCCCCCTGGATACCCACTGAAAATGCTCCCTGTCTATGAACATAAACTGTATGATTCTGCTAAGAAGGTGCTCAGGATTGTCTTGAAGAAAAACAAAAAATCCCAAACCCAATAACCAAGGCCAGCCTTTTCCTTATCTGGTGAAAGCCTGCTTCTTCAGACTACCCTGTGTTTGTTTTATATAAAGTTCTCAACTGTTTCAGAAATTAAGGCGACCACCTACAGATGAACGTGGTTAATTCCAAGAGACACGTGCAGAAAACTCCTGCAGATATCACCACATAGGGATTTTGCACGAAAAGTTAGAAGCAGAATGCTACTGGCTGCTGAGAGGACATGGAAAAAGAAATCCTGATGCCATGTGGATCGATTCTGTGTTGTGGGAAAAGGGTTGACTTAGCTCCAAATGGTGAGGAGAAAAGGCCATGAGTGCTCCAGGAGCAGCCAAAGGAAAGAGCTCCTACAAAGCCCAGGGAGGGAGGCCCACCCTTCCCTCAGTGTGAGCAGCACATGGGAAAAGCTGATCTGCTGCAGTGGGCTCATGGATCGCAGGTACCTGGCAGGAATTTTGGTCCCCACGAGCCTGCCAGAGGGGTGAAGGGAAAACTTGGCCAACCTGTAACTGCTGCAGACAGCGAATGGTGGGATTTGTGTGTTCTCTCTTCACCGGGAGACATCTGATAGAGGCTCTTCCATTACACGACTTCCTTAGAAGCAAAGGCGAGGAGTCATCCTTGTGTTTTCATTGCTCCTTCGTCTGCAGACCCTGTCCATGGAAGCGGCTTTGTGCAGGGTCTGCAGTCATTGGATCACTCTTAGTCCTGTGCAGATGGGAGTTCTTAGTTTATTTTAAGCTTTTGTTTTCCTACATGAAAATGATTGCTCGGCAAGTTGAACTCAAGAGTTTTAGAACGACTTTTCTTGAGCACATTACAGCACCCACATCCTATTGAATCACACTGTGTAGGCTCTTGGCAGCAGCGACTTCACATCTGTTTTACAATTTTTGAATCTCTCTTAATATAATAAAGATAATGTTTATGAGCCTTTAAAACTGTGGTGTTGGAAAGGGTCGGCTGACTGCTGAAAAGCTGGTGTGATGATGAAAATGAAATAACAAGAATAGACATGGTCTGTATTATAAAAACATGTCTGACATGAAAACAATGGCTTCTTCTAATCCTTTAAGGCTGTGACTACGGGTTGTCCTGTAGATGCTGCCTTCAACTTCATTTAACTTTGGCTTGAAAAGGGAAAGACTATATAAATACAATAAGTTGATCTTTGGTGGGATAACTCGTGGTGCCACGCTGCTATCAAAGGGAATGGGGACCCCAGAGTGTTGCTGTAGGGCAGCTTCTCAGCACTGCAGCTGCTGTGAGCGTGTCCAGACTCTGCTGAGTTAGCTCATCGTCAGGGAGAGGGGATGAGGACACTCAGACATTCAGTGAGCAGTGAAATGGTAAATGTCAGATGATTTCAATCTGGGTTTTTGATGTGATCGCTAATATTTGTGGGCATGATGAAGTGTATTGTGAATTAGCAAAGGCCCGTTCTGCTGATGTGCATGGAAGAAATGCTAACTGGGTAATGCAAACCAGATAGGTGTAATTAGCATGCAGCTAGACTTGGTTAAAACATATGTGAAGGAGTCATTTAGCTTAGCGAATAAAAGCAGTTGTTGGTTCAATAAGTATTTCAGCAATCCTCCTTCTTAACAGCAAAATTTCCTTCCTTCCTTCCTGTGTTACATTGTCAAGAAAATATTGGGAAAATTTAATTGTATTGATTGTCCTCTATTGTTGGGCCTGTTCGCTGTATTTCACTTGTCAACTGCTGCAGTCAGTCAGTAACACTCACTTTCTAGTGAACTGATTAAAGAACCAAGTTGGTTACTCCCTTCCAAAAGGAAAAACTTTTGCTTAGAATCAACATTTGCCAAAATAAATTCTTTGTATTGATGAGACTTATTTTCTAAAGAGAGGGAAATTGTGTGTTCTTATTGGTAAGAAACAGTCACTGAAAATTGTTAGAATGTCTAAATTTACACAAGTTTGGTTGGCTGTGTGTGCAGTCATTGCCAGTGGGTATCAAGGAATGGACCTGGAATACAAAAACCCAGGGTTCTTCTAAAAATAAAACATCTAGTGGGACCGGAGCTGAATGTGTTTCCTATCAGGTGTTTTCCACATTGCAGAATCCATGTAGTTTTCTCAAGAGCATTTAGAGTGAGCACTGGCCGTAGCACATTTGGCTGTTGCTGTAAAGTTCTTTATAGAACTTTGTCTCAGTTACCAGGCTGCCAAAGCAACCCAAGGTTGGAGCTCAGAGTGGGTTCAGGGACAATTCTTTACCTTCCTGTGTTCAGGAATCTCTGAAGACATGTTATTTGTGCAGAATAATCTCACGGAATGTTTTTCTCTGCACAGCTGAAGATTTCATTCTCATCCTCTGTAAGTAGACTGGCAGATGTGTTGGAAGGGTTTTCCCTGAGAGAAGTGGAGGTGTTTCCTTAAAAAATTTTTATTCTTTTCTTGCATTTTTATATCTGTCTCATTGTCTGAAAAGAGGTGTGACATTCAGTGCTTGGGTTTTACAAAACTGCGTCAGGAAAGTTGTAGTTTGTCAGAACGGTTTCTTTCAAGAATATGTTTTTTAAATTACATGGGTTTTTTTTTTTTTTTCCCTGAGGGAAAAATAAAATGTGGTTGAGGGGGAAAAATAAAAGGTCATCTGAACCATGAAAGTCATGCTGACAATGATTTCATGTTCTGTGGCACTGCTGCTGGTGCAGCATTTGGCTGAGTGTTGCTCTGGGCTGGCTGTGTGTGCAGCCATTGCCAGTGTATTTATGTATTTATATATTCAAGGAATGGACCTGGGATTCAAAACCCCAAGGTTCTTTTAGGAAAAGCCAACTTGTGGAACCAGAGCTGGATGTGTTTTCTCTCAGGTGTTGTCCACAAACATGGTCCACACTTGGGTGATAACTTCTTACCCTTTTGAGAAGTTAAGATGGAGTGCTATGATTATTGCAGTTCACTGTAATTATTATGGGCTACAAGGGGTCAAGGTTTGCGTATAAACATAATGCAATTCAAAAAGTTATTTGTTTATAGCAAGGGATCATGAGAAGCATCTTAGATGCATTGAAGGTAAACAAACAAAACTGAATCTCTGAGGTTAGCCTGCAGCTCAGAGTCATCATTTTTCCTTGGTATTGCCCCTGTTGTTTGGTAAATTCAATGTTCTTTCATGTTATTGGCTGAATTGGAAAGTTGAGAAATGTGAAACTAGAAAGATGTTGATGTTCTTGACATAATACATGATATAACTCCAAGGCTGAGGCCAGCTCGGGGAGCAAGTCTGTTCATGTAATTAAAATTGGTCGGGCTTGCAGGCAGTTCCTTGGTTGTTTTACAGGTCAGCATCAAATACCAGGTTCTGTTTTGTAGCTTCTTACTTATGGGACCATAAACACCTCACTATCACCATTTCAAGAATTTTTGAGAAATGTGTCTTTTTAAATCTTTCTTTTGAATGTGTACACCTGCTCCAGCCACCTGACTCAGGTGTTTTCAGGTCCTAGCAGAGAGGTAGCAATGGAGGGGTTTGAAATAAGCAGAACAAAATAACCAC
Source organism: Regulus satrapa (assembly GCA_013396955.1). NCBI lineage: Eukaryota > Metazoa > Chordata > Aves > Passeriformes > Regulidae > Regulus > Regulus satrapa. The sequence continues at coordinate 628,980 of VWZN01003861.1, forward strand.
CAGCTTCTGATTCTGATGGAAAAGTCACCATCTGTCCTTTCCTTGCAGAACATTGCAATTATCAGGAGCAAGCTTGATTATCCTTCCAGAGGAGCTCCAGCAGGGAGAGATCTGGAGCTCTGAAATGATAAATGTTCCTAATTAACAGGTGGCCCCCAACATTTGACATCCCTGCTGATCAGAGGGTGCAGTGCCCATGTTGTGTCCGAGACCAGCAGGTGCTAGAGAAAGGAGGTAAAACAAACAGAAATGTATCATTTTTTTGCTTTCAGGGTTGGCAATAACCTCACTAAATAAATATTGAGAGAAACCAGACACCAGGACTTTTCTGCGTGAAGACCTAAAATTTCATTGCTTCAGCTCAGAATTAATAAATAATTCTCAGTCAGTTAAGAAAAACAATTCCTTCATGTGGTGGTGGTCCAAGTCCCTCTGAAGATCTGTACGTCAGTCACTGATGAGAAATTTCCATTGTTCATGAGCACGGCTCATTTTCTGGCTCAAGACACAAAAGATCTCCTTCAGAACATGGCAGATGGTGCTGGGAGAAGCAAGTTGTTCCCTCAGGAGAGTCCCTTGGCTGTGGGAGGTCTGTGGGCAGGGCAGCACGGCTGCTGGGGACAGTGCTGGACTGGAAGCAGTGAACCCAGGGACTGCTTCAGGGGTTCACACATTTGTCATCTCATCTCTGTGTGTCCTGCAGAGCTGGGGGCAGGCAAGGGCTGCCCCAACTCCTCCTGCAAATATCCCTGGAAGGAATGATTGAATGAGGGTGCAGTCATTTGGCTTTGCTTGGCAGCAATAAAATAGATGGAGAATCATGGATTATGCGTGCTTGCATTAAAAAGGAAAATAACTTTTTGAAACCTGGAAGGAAGTGTGTTTCCTGAAAGTGAGCTAACCTATGAACGGCTTGGTTTGTACTGCCTGCTGATGCTCCCTGAAATTTCAGTGAGATGACAGTGACATCAAAACTCAGACTAGACTAATTGCCATTATTTTCCTATTGTATTATTAGCGTGTGTTAGTTTTTTATTGTAAGATGCATTTCATTTATGGACTTCATTGTTTATCTTTAAATAATTTCTCTATGGGTAAAATGTGTCACAATTAATATCACTATCAGAACACTTGTTTGATATATCCAGTTAAACCAAACAATTACTACAGGACTATTTGTAAATTATAGTGGCAGGAAAATCAATTAGATGCTTGTTGCAAAAAATCATTACATTGATTGCATTTTATTTTTTCTTTCTTTTGCTTAATGCAGAAGGAGAATGACAAGAAAATCAACCTACCGCTCTAATAGTTTTCTGTAGGACTAGCAATTATACTTGTTACTGAATTTATGATCTCATTCACAATTTCATTATTTTACATTTCAGTACACACAGCCAAATGCGATAGCTATCAGGATTTTGAGTTTATGGCCATGGATTGCTAGTATGTTGCTGCATTGAAATTATTTTAATTACTCATTCTGAAATGGTGAGCGTTTCCAAGTTTTGGTAGCTATTAAGGGGGAAAATAGAGCTGCTTCATAATTCATTCAAATAATACCAGATATTTTAGCATCTCAAAAGAGTTTGAAAGAAAACTAAATGCAGTTTAATCACACTTATTATATATAAATATACCATATTTATGAAATAAAATTATAAATAAATGTATAATATTATGGCAATGACCCCATACTCTTGAATTTCGTAGAATCATAGGGTGGTTTCTTCCCTTTCTTTGTTCTTGGCCTTAGTGCAGAATTGTGTGTGTTTCTGAAGGACTGAGAAGGACCTGGAATTCACCAGGGAATTCTGCCATTCCTGATGGCACTGAAATCTCTTGGCTTACGTGATGGATATTTCTTCTTCACGTGCTCAGGGATGGCCAGAGATAACAGATCTGGGGTTTCTACTGTCTGTTTACCCATATGAAGGGGTTAAGCAGACCCAAATTAGTGCTAATTGAGCTCTTATTGCTAGACCAACTGTTCTCCATCCCAAATTGCTTCAGATCTGGCACCTGAAGCCTCACATGAGCTGCTTTTCTTCTCCTCCACAGAAGACAGATAGCAGTAAAGTTCAGTGAGTAGCATAGCATAATAAATACTGTCAGATAGTATATAGTGAAAAATCAACTTCTGAATTTTGCTACAAAATCCGAATAATCTTCAGGATGCTCTGGGCTCTGATACATCCTGCCTTTCAGTATCTGGATATAAGGTGGAGCTTGTTTTCCATGAAGGCAGGTGAGCTGTGGTCCCCAGAGTGCCCAGATTGTGCATTCTCCATCCTCAGAGGGTTTGAAGACCACACAAGATAAAGCCATGAGCAGCCACGTCTGACCTCAGAGCTGGCCCTGTTTTCCACCAGGGACAATCCAGGCTCCCCGTCCATCCTGGACTGCCCTGTGGCTGTAGAGCCCCAGGTGATGAGTGGGAGGAGACAAAAACCCAGTTCCTGCTGGTTTTGGATGCAGTTGTGGACAAGGTACTTTTCTGAAAAACCAGACATTTTTTCAGGCATAAGTATTTTACTGATCCAAAACAATTTTTTCCTTTTAATTTAGTGGTATTTCTGTCCCTGTGAATGCACTTAGTTGAAAGTCATGCAATTAAACTGAGTCATCCACATTAGTCACTCCATTTTTATCGTATGAAGAGATTTCCTTACATTTTCCTTTGCTGGCTTTGCTGTGACCCTCCTGAAATGACACATTTTCATACAGAAATGGCCTGTGAATCTTGGTTTGTAATGTGTTGGGATTTCAATTAGTTTCTGAACTAATTAATTTCTGAACTCAGAAACTGATTTCTGAAGCAATCCTTCTCAGGCAGGATTACTGTCTTGCCCTCTCAGTGCATTTGGCTTTCATTATGAAATACAACTTTTTAATCCAAACCCAGAAGGATGCTAACTTTTTTTTTTTTTTTTNTTTTTTTTTTTTTTTTTTTTTTGGAGTAGACTTCCAATTCCTCTTTCACTTTTTCCATAAGCTGTCTCCATCTGTTTTGGGAGATGTTTAAAGAAATGAGTCCAGTGCCCGATGGTTATCTGCTCTGACTGACGAGTTGGGGTAAGGAATGCACAGGCCCAGCGTTAGCAGTAGCACTGCTCTGGAATTACAGCACTGGAAAGGCATCTTTGACCCCGTGCAGGCTGTGAACCTCACACCACGCTCCTCGTGTCACTTAGAGCACAGCAGCCACTTGGAATTCCAGCAGGTACCTAATTCTGTGATTAATTGTGCGGGGAGGTAAATGACTGCAGGCAAATAACTGAAGAATTTCTTTCTTTCTTTGTACACTCATCATTTCCAGTGGGATTAAATGGAGAGATGTGAGGACTTCTGATATTCAGGCCACATTCCTGTGTTAATGAGTCACCTTGAATGCTTTTGCCCTAATTGCACTTTTACAATATTTGGTTATTCAGTACTTTGCAGTCTAGTACAATAGTTAGTAAAATCAAGTTTTGCCAAAGAAAAGGCTAGAATTAGTGATTTAAAAGGAAGTTTCATTGGACTTGTGGTTTGGTTTGGTTGGTGGGGGTTTGTTTTGTTTTCTTTTGTTCTTTTTTGCTCGGGGTTGTGGCGACAGTTGTACAGAAAATATCATTTGAGTTTTGGTGGTGCTCACATGGCTCCAGGAGCTGGGTGTTACTCCAGCAGCGAGGTTCAGTGATGGTGTTCACACTGCTGATATCAGTTTCACCTTTGAAAGCAGCCAGTCCCAGGGGGGAGACCTTTCAGCTCGGTTAGACTGAAGCATTCCATGGTTCAGATGATAATATTTCTGGCCACCTCTGAACCGTGGTGCAATGCTCATTGGCGAATACAGTTTAATAGAGCATAAAAGTATCAGTGATCATGCACTGTTTATCCTGCATGAGTGAATGATCGTTCAGTGTTTAATACAGAATGTTGTGCATCTGAATTTTTACTTAAATAGCATCAGTGTTTGTTCTCCTGCCCTAGTAATTGGAGAATCCTTGTATTAAATGCTCACTTCCATAACATAATTAAATGAAAGATTAATTTAATTTTCTTGCATTTAATGGAAATGATGTTTTGTTTCATAGATTCTTGAAACAGGACTGGGGGACTTCGTTCTGGGAGGTGCAGAGGGAGTCAGGCAAGCATGTGGGCTGCTGTCTTCATTTGGGTTTTCTTTTCATATAATTTTTGTAGATGAGTGTTAGTAATCCTCTTTAAACTGGCAAGGAGAAATATTTCAGACGATTTTCCTATCTGGGCAAACGGTGTGGTGCTGTTGGATCCGTCTGGACAGGGACCAACCCTGCCCATAGCGTGCTTTCCCCAGAAATCCCTGTGGTGTAGCTTGCTTTAAATTAGTGTTCATGCCATCTTAGTTACATCGACGGTGGATGTATTCAATTCCTTCAGTTCTCTGGATTAATTTCCTCGGATAGAGCCGTGAATTCCTTGGGCTGGAGCCCGTGTGGCCTATTCCAGCGAGCACGAGGTTTGTCAGCGGCAGTCGGAGCCGCGCTCGGAGGAGCTCGGCGCAGTGGCTCAGCTGATCACCCGGCGCGCGAGAGCCGCTCCTGAGCGGGCCCATAAATATTTCTGTGCAGATGTAAGCGTCTCCTGAGTGTCAAATCGGGAGCAAGGTACAGCTGTCTGGAGGATCAGTTTCCTTTGTAGCCCCTGTGACTCTTTCAGCAGATGACCGGGAGCCCGCTCTCAAAGCCGTGCTGAGCGCGCAGACCAGGGGAAGCCGCTCGCTGAGTGCCTCACAGCAATAGAAACAAATGTATTTTTGGTTACTTACAAACGTGTGATTGCTTGCAGAACGAATTTCCAAGGAAAGGGAAGTTGGAATATAAGTATAATGGGTTATGCAGGCTTCTGGCTGGAGACCTTCAGGGTTTGTTTTATGTGTGTCTTGTTTGCATTCAAGTGCAATGAGAAGCGTACAGAGGGGTTTTTTTTGCTAGACTGGGGTGTTAAGAGTTCACTGAAAATGAATCTGAGGAACACTTTGCCACTGTGATAACACCAAATATATTCAAGATCTCTTTAAATATTAAAAAGAAGTCCTGGATTAAAACAGAACCAAAAGTATACATAAAATAGAGCAGGATTCTTTTCTTGAGTATCTTTTATCCTGAGCTTGTTCCACAGTGATTGCTTCAGAAATAAATTTCAGTAATAAATATTTGCATCTTGTACGTGTTGAAAATACAATGAGCTGAAATGGTAGGGTGCAAGTTGAGCAAGTAACCATCTTAGAATTATTCAATTTGAGGAGAAAAGAGTCTACACGAGGATACTTTTGTAGCTAGGATTGGTTGTTTTCTCCATCGGTGATGTGAAGAGTTGCCAAATGTGTTGTTTGTGATTCCCATGCCTTCCCCACGCAGAGTCTAAAGAGAAACAGAAAACCCCCAAAGTAAATAAGAGGCGGCTTTGCACAGAAACAGTTGTGCAGCCCAGCACTGTGCATCCTCAGCCAGGCAGGAGCCAAGAACGGCATTTTGCAGCAGATGCTGTGAAAATCAATTGCTTTAAGTGGAGATAGCTATTTAAACATCTTATTATAGAATGGGGTAGTTGCAATAGATCACCAGATAAAATAATTTAAAAAAATAAAAATCTGTTAATGGTGTTGCCCTCAATCTAATAACGAACTGACAGCACACTCTGTTGGTGAGAGCAAGCTCTCTGCAATTTTTCCATGCATAAAGATGGTACATCACAGCTCTTCTGCATGAAAACATGCAAAGTGCTGAGCTTAAGTACCTGATAGGAATATTTTAATGATTTAAAGGTAGAGGAAGAAAACATAAGCAGTCTAACAGGGGGAATCAAGCAGTAGGGGTATTGCATGTTGTACCTGTGATCTTTGGGAAATATTTGTCCTCCTAGGTGACAGAAGTATCTTAGAGCCCATAGAAACTTTCTAACAGCAACACTCAGAAATAAAGTCTATATTCTGTTATTTTGGCTTTGCCACAGTGGGGCTCTTTCGTGCAATTAAATTATACAATTAAATTTTATATAATGAAGGGAATTAAAGGGAGGATGAAGAAAAGTGCCTTTTTCTGCTGGAATTTTTTAGGAATCCCTGTCTTCGCAAATAATTTCATGGACTCCAAAGTCAGACTAAACAGTGTGTAAGAAATGTATCATTGTATGGAAGATTGCTTCTGCCTGGGTAAACAGAGCAGGGATAGAGTTGCTCTTTGTTTGATGTGCCTTCTAACCTCACACAGTACATTTAATTCTTCCCAGAACGTACCAGAGCGAGCACGGCTCTTTGGAAGGGTTCCCTCAGTGCCTGCACCCAAATTGCAGAGTGGTTACCAGGCGCACACACAAATACACAGGCAGAGAGAGGCTCCACAGGCCTGCTGCTGCTGCTGCTCTCTGAACCATTGGAACAGTTCTGCTTTTCTCCTCTGCCCAGCCCTGCAGAGCACAGCCTGGTTTGATTAGTGGGTGTCAGTCCTTTCCCTCCTCCTCCCTCCCCTTCTTGTTTTTCTGTGAGGTTCATCAGAGCCCTGATGGGAACAAGACCAGAAGCTGGATTTTGGGGAGCTCAGGGGTAGGGCTG
>VWZN01003861.1:635709-658836 GCA_013396955.1 Regulus satrapa
TGCTAGGGAAGAGAATGTTGGGTAGCAGTTTGGTGGAGAGTTAAAAGATCAGACAATAAATTTACTTAACAGAGACTAATCTACTGGGACTGAACTTCATATCCTGTTTTGGGATAATATATTTCCTTCTGTGCTCTGGAATGAATCTGTCATCTCAAGTCTAATAATGAGAGGCAGAGGATTTTTAATCTCTGACCCCCTTCCATATAATTTAATAAAGGCTGGTTTCTTTATTTTATTTGGAAGCTAACTTATTAAACTTCTTAACTGCTCCTCTGAAAAACACAGTTCAGGATTTTGTGTTTTCAGGTTTCTACAAATGAAATTGGGCTTTTCTTTAATGGAGAACAATGATGTACTTGCAAAATGTTTGTTAGGGGCCTGGATTTGGAGCACGGTTGTTGATCTCTCAGCATCTCTGCTGACATGCAGGGATGGGAAGCAGAGTCAGGCACACTGTGTGCACATTCTTGGCTCCTCATCCTCCCCGGATTCCATCCGGCTGGGGCAGACAGAGATGGGAGACCTAAAGGTGGCGTGTGACTTTCTGTAGCTGTGTGGGAAGCTGAGCTTCAAATGTGGCAACCACATGCAGAAATAGCTACAAAATCCCAAGGCTCCCCCTCCAGCCGGCTGCTCCTGGCGTGGCCGGGGCTGTGGAGGTGCCACACCGCTGACCTGACACAGTGGCTTTGCCAAGCCCCTCGCTCCTCTGCAATTTGTTGGGGAAAGCTCTCCTCACCCTCGGGCAGCCCCCAAGCATGCTGAGGTTATAAATCACTCCGTGGGGCTGTTGAAAGCTCTGCTCCCAAGGAATGTGGTGGCAGGTCACATCGAGATCTCTCTTCTTGCTCTGCCTGATTAAGGAAGAGTCAGTAAAATACAGCGAAGAACAAGGTTGCCTTCCCACTGCACATTTAGAAATAGAGTACAAAAGGGAGAAAAAACCCAAGCAGTAAAGCCCTTTCCTTAAAGGTTTGTCTGCAATTTAATTCACTTAAATTCAGGGCTGGTGTCCCCTCAGGGCTCCTGTGCCAAGGAGGTCTCTGCACCAGTCAGGCTCCTCCAGTCCCTGCTTGGCACAGCCGTGAATCTGTGAGATTCACTTCTGAGATCTTGCTTCCTACATAAGCCTGTTTACCATGGACTTTCTATAAAAAGCCTTTTCATGTAACTTCAGCTTCTGAGTTTCTACTTTTTTTTTTCTTTTTTTTTTCTTTCTTTTTTTTCCCCCTATTACAAAAGGACCATCGTCAGGGAGGAATTTCAGATTTGCCACAGAGAATTCTGGAAGCCGAATTAGAAGGTGTGGTGCAGGCTGTGCAAGGAAAACTCCTAGACTTCTGTCTAAAATAAAAGTGTAGTCTTGACAGTGATTGAGAACTTATTTTTACACTTTCCAGAAATTCCAGTCTAAGCAACTGGAACTGAGGCAACTCTTGAAACTCAGTGCTGAAGTTGATGCTTTCCTTTTTCCAGGTTGCCATGACCTCTGGTCAGTTCATGTTCTAAACACTTTTGCTTTGCAAATGCTGCTGAGCTGTGGGGGCTCGACCACCTCGCAGAGTGATTGCACATTCCTGTGTTATTCAGCCCTTTCCAGAAAGGGCCTTTAGAAAACATAGATATAGCCAAGAGAGCGTGTTCTTCTGAGAGTTTGGATTGCTCGTATAAACACAGAGGACAGCCCTTTGTTTTGGGCACTGAAAGTCAGAATTTAGCATATTCAGATACTGGAGGCCAGGTGCTTGGTGAAGAGAATGATGGATTTGCGGCAACTGAAGTGGAGCTGCTTGATACTTCCCACTCAGTCCTAGTGTTGGGGAGATGTGAACAAATGTGGCTCTTCTGAGACTTTCTAGGTGACCTTTTTGTGGCTGGTGTAGGATTAGTAAATTTTAAAAATCTCAAATTTAAAAATAGGATCAATATAGGGGTGGCAGTCCTCTAGGGATCACGATTAAAATGGGAATATTTTGTTATAATCTTTGGTTTCCATAGCAACAGCAAGTTATAGACTCATCAGATTCCTGGTCTGTCTTGTATCCCACTCTTACCTTGTTGTTGAACAGCTTTCCTCTTCAGAGCAAAACCCAATAAATCTTATTTTCCACTAGCTGTAACGGATCCAATAATTAGAAGAGTCAATTTTGTCCAGTAAATAGGGTATGTACTTAGCTGTGCTAATGTGGCTTTACAGCAGAAGAAAAATGGTGACGGTGGCAGCTTTAGAACTGATACAAGTATTTTTGTATAATTTAAACAGCAGTTATGAGAAAAAAAAAAAGTTTTGCTTCATCTTGATAGATTACATATAATGGATGCCTCTCTAGTACTTTGTCTTCAGAGACACTTATGAAAATGTTTTGTATACAAAGGACATTTGCGCTTTCATTTTGATTATAAGTGGAAGAAAAAGCAGATAGATGAAAATTGACTATTCATGAGGGGGACAAAAGTGCGGGGTGAAAGACAAATGGTGTTTTTTTTCCTTGGGAAAGGTGATTTTCTGTGGCGTAGAGACAAGAACCCAGGACTGGAACATCTGGAATGCTTGGCTTATCCCCATTAATCTTGAAAGTCTATCTTGTGACTTCTGTGGATTTATATTTTCCCTCCTTTTTAGCACTCTGAGTCATTAGATTGTCTGCTTCGTTATACACATTAGTACCTCACACTCCATAAATCCAGACAGTCACCCCTATTCTCCTGAATGTGGCTGTTATTTCTGTGTTTGCTGTCTGTGTGCATTCATATCCTATTTTTTCCCCCTACTTTTTTGAAGGTTCCAAATGTAGCTGTTTGCTTAGTAACAAAGACCTAAATCCACACCAGCGGCCTCAGGGGGGTCTGATGCTTCATTCGAAGCAGGCACAATTTCAAATGACGTTTATGAAGAATTCTCTGAACTGTTGCTGGATGGAAAACTTTTCTGACACTCTCACTCTTTCTTAAAGAAAGAAAGGGAAAACAAAAATCCCCAGTGAAATCGCCCTGTTTCACCTCCGTGGGGTGTCTCTCCAGGTCAGGTCCAAGGGGATTTTAACTGGGCTCCTGGGGCAGGTGCTCCTATGGTTTGTGCTTGTTCTACGAGTAAATAAATTACTTCAGACTCCAGGACTGTCTCCAGGGCCTTTCAACAACACTATAAATTCTTATTATCCAGACAAAATCAAAACGTATTTCTAGAAGAAAAAACAGATCTTTTGTTTCTTTTTTTTTTTTTTTCCCCTTCTCAGATTTATTTAAGACAAAAGAAACCAGGAAAAATTGCCTAAAATATTAAGACACTCAAGCAGACTTTGTTCATCTCCCCAGCTTGGTCTTCTGTAATGAGCTGGGTAACACATTGGGGTTTTTTTAAGAGAGAAAAAATTGTGAGGGCCTAATGCTGATGTATCCTACAACTACTGTGAAGAGCTAAAAAAAAAAAAAAAAAGTCCTTTTCAGTGTATTTTAATCATCTAGATGTCGTCTTTGCATCAAGTTTACTTGAGTGATTCTGTAGCAGGAGAGAAGAGCCAAGTGGTTTCTGTTTTTCCCCTGCCCAGGCAGGAAGAGAAGCCAGGGAAGGCTGATGGCTGCCTGGTGCTGGATGTCACTGTCTGTCATCAGTGACACCTGACAGATGTCACTGGTGCCAGATTTTCTCTGTAAGACACACTTTTGGGCTGTGCTATTCTGAATTTTTAAGTTAGTGAAACTGTTGAAATTGCAATAAATCATTCTTCAGGCTGGCCAGAAATCAGAGTTCACAGGCTAAAGTGCAAGTACAGGGATGGTAAAATATTTTGCATATCTTTATGAGAATATTCTTCCAAAGTTTATATTTGCTGTATTCTGGGTGTGTTACAAATGAAGAAGTTTTGACATTTTGATCTCCATGTCTAAAGGTGGACATAAATCTTAAAGTCTGAGCAAGATCATTACTCTTGAGCTGTGCTTCTTTGGAGGTTCCTTCAGCTTTTTTAGGGTTTAATGAGTAGAACATGATGTGAAACCATGTTAAATTCGATTTAAATTCTAGAATAGTGGTTTGTGGAAGTTTTCAATAACTAAAGAACACAATTACCCCTGTTTACAATGATGGCTGAATGCAAAAGCCTCTTCAAACCTTGTGGTACCTGCCTGGAGCTCCTTCAAGCTGAAGAGCTCTCTGGACACCTGGGATGGAAGAAGAAACTGTGGATTTTGAAGATAGAGAGACTGACCTGGTTGTTGCTAATATTCTTGGCCATCCAGAAGATCTTAGTTTTTTCGACTGAATTTGTCTTTGATTTAAATTATTTCTGTTAAAAAAAGTGTTCTACCCTTATAGTAATAATAGGAAACAGTACAGAGGGCAAATGCCAGCTCGGGAGGGGAAGGAAAAAGATGAAGATATAGCAACAGTGCAAGGCAGGAAGACAATAAACACTCTCTTGGCACTAAAAAAAAAGATTTATGGAAAGGAGATAAGCACAAATGGCATATAACTTAGTGTAGTTGCTGTAGATATTACATTATTTCTGCAGTGAATATATAGTGAACAGTGAACCTGTGCTCTCTGAGAACTTCCTGAGAAATATTTCAGCTGTAACTCTGTATTTCAGTCACTTCTATGAAAAAAAAATGCTTTTATTTGCTTTAATGTGGGAACAACATCCATTTGTTTCATACCTTCACAGCTACAGGAGTGAATGAACTTCCCTGAAATAACACAGCTGAAAACCTTGATATTAAGTTTCCCATTGTGGTTCTCCTTCAAGTGTATAAAGTATAAATTATAACCAAAGTAGTTACTTTCAGCAGGTTTGGAGGATGTGATATCTGTGCATTACAGGGAAAGGTGTAATGTGTCCATCTCTGTCGCTCTGACTTCTCCAGGCAGCTTTATACAGTCACACTTGATCTGTCAGAAACTATAGTTGCTGGAAAAGTTATGAAAACATCGGCTAATATTTTACAGACTTGAGTTTATTTTTCCAAGGATTTTACCTTTCGTTTATCCCAGAGCCTTTCTTCAACAAACTGGGTGGCGAAAATATCAAATTACACTTGAACGATGGCACATTGGGCCCAGCTTTTCCCAAAATGTGTGATGGATGGATTGGAAGTGTGTGGCCACTGACTCGTGAAAGGAGCCCGGACGTGTCGAGCCCAATCTGTGCCTGGTCCCTTCTCCACGTGCAGATGTCCCAGTGGGGGCTGAGCTGAGCTCCTGTCCTTGCTGGAAGGAAGGGGGTGGCATTTATCTCGCAGAAAACAAACGACCCAGTGTTGGAAGTTGTGCTGGGATGATTTGATGAAGGCGTTTCTGCAGCTGCATCTGAACCAGACACCGCTCGTGAGCTTTGGGGGTTAAATGGTGTCTTGTGGATGGAAGTGGAAAAAGGGAAGGGAGAGCAGGGTGGTAATTTATCTAGCAGTTATATGCATCTCATATACTAATTAACAGGGGGGTTTTCTCCTTGGCACAGCAAGGCACATCATTATCTCTGAAATTCCATGTGCTGCCAATGTTTTTGGGCAGTGTAGGTAGGTAAATGCTGCATTTTGTTCAGAGTGAGATTTCTAATGGAAAATTGTATATTTGCTATGAAGCACAGATAGTTATACAGAAATCTTGTATTGTGAAACTTCCGGTTACAGAAGCAACCCCAAAATGTATTAGAAACTTACTTTTCCTTCCTATCAATAGTCAGGACTGTTTGACAAGTAGGGGTTTTTTTTAACTTCCATGACAAAAGATTCATCTAGAATTCCTTTATTAACCACATGCAAGATGTTGTAGAGTCCGTAATCTGAGAGTTAGAAAGAGAGATGTTCACTTTGCACATGTATTCTTCTATTTAGATGAACTAAAATTTGTGTGAAGAACAGATGTTAATTCAAATTGCACAGTGCCTGAAGACAAGTACTAAAGAATTATAAATATGGTCATTTGTTGTGATAACCTAATTTTAAAGGAGAGGTTTTAATTTTTGACCATGGAGTCATTCACAGCCTCCAACCAGAATGATATATGGATTCAATTTTTAGTATTTGAAGCACACGAGGAAATAATTTTAACATTTAACTGTGTCTGTGTCAAAACTATTATTTGTGGAATGTAATCGGCTTTTGTTTTCCATTTGATAAACTGGACATACAGAGTAAAAACTGTTGAAAAATAGGAAACTATCAGGGCAAATAGGAGCTTTTGCTGCAATGGAACCTCTTGTTCTTGAGAATGAGCTCTGAAGTTAGCAATTTAATGCTGTGAATATTGGCTTGCAGTTTGGTTTCTAACCTCAGGAGATAGAATACTCATTAGAATACTTAGGCAGAGTAAGAACTTTAAAATACATTAGTTTACGGCTTTTGGGTTTTGTTGTGTTTAATCCACACCCTGGGTGCCAGCAGTGGCTGTGAGGGACGAGTCCAGATTTCAGCTCCCAGAGCTGTGAGCCATGCATTTGACACCTGTCCTCAGCAGCCTGCAGAGCTCTTCCTAAATGAGTTTCCTTCCAGTTCATCGGGGGGCAGGAGCCCCAGCATTTCACTGCAGGAAGGAGGGGCAGTGCCAGAGAAACTCAGGGCTCTTCTTCCTCGGAGCAGCTGCAGGAGGCCGGCGCCGCTGTGTCCCAGGAGTGGAACCGGGCTGCTTTAATCCGCTTGTGCTCAGCAGCATCTGCAGCTGAGGAGCGGCGGTGGCAGCACTGGGGCTGTCCCTCCGTGGGCACAGCCCGGGGCCTGGCAGACTCCATTCCGAGGGCACCAGCTCCTGCTCCCTGTTTGAGGGCTCTCAAACAGCTGGACAGGCAGCGGAGTGGGCCCAGCTGTGGCTCCTGGTGGGCTGAGGCACTGATCAGCAGAGGGCACCAGATCAACACAGCTGCACCTGCCGCCATGGGCGCAGGTTGGCCGGGATGCAGCCAGGCTTTCATCTCCAGCACAGCCCCTCGGTGTGCCTGCTTTCCTGGAAGGCTTTGGGGTCATAAAGATCATTTCCATCTTAGACTGTGTTGTTAAAAAGAAAATTTCGTGTGAGCGAGCTGCTCCAGCATTGCCTTTCCAAAGGCTGTGGCATGCCAAGTCACAGCTGCTGCAAGTTCTGATGATGTGTTCTGTCATTTCGGAGAGATTAACATTATTCAGTCATGAATTAGCTCTTGAAAACCAAGAGGAAAAAAAAAAAGTGCCTTTTTTTTTTTTTTTTTTAAGCAAAGATCCAAACAGCCCAACATGAGATGACCTTGGAGAGGTAGAATGGCATTAATTTCACATTGCCAGAGTTGCTGCATGAGGAATGGTATCAGAAAATGATACCCTTCCAGCTTTTCTAAAAGCTCTACCAGCTTCTGGATTGTTTTTCTTTAAGAGTTGCAAAGAAATTTAAATTTGTCAAGATTAACCCCTGAAAGAACAAGAGAAAAACCCCAAATATTGATTTAGTGGTGGGCTCACAGGTTGCACTGGAGAGTATCAGCCCTGCAGTGAGTGCCCCACTCCTTCCTTCCCTTTCTCAATACAGCAAAATATCCTCAGCCTTTGCTCACTTTTCCTAAAGGCCACGCCAGTATTTAGCTGTCATAAAGCTCTGTTTAGTGGGATGAAATCTTGAGGATCTTTCAAAAGAAAGGAAGGAAAGGAAGAGTAGGTGAAGCTGCAGATGTCAACTGTTTTTTTGAAGCTATAGAAGTTTGCTTTAATGTTTTCAGCAGAGTGCATCACCCCACATAATTTCTCCATCTTTTTATAGCTGTGCTAATGATGTTCTCATTTCTTCTGTAATCTGTTGCAGTCCTACACATTAGATTCAGTGATGACTTTGCAGAAAACACAGATTATGGTGCTGGCAGGAATTCCCTTCCCTGGAGGTACGAGACATTTGAGTTAGGTGAGGAGGGCAGAGTTTGCAGTTTTTCCTGGCAGTGGTTCAGTGCACTTCTATATTTATTGTGACTCAAAAAAAGCCTTTTATTTAGTCTGTGTATGAAATGCCTCTTGCCTTTCTTTTGGAATTAGTGGAAGTTGAGAGTATTTTATATCCTCAGAGATTTTTTCATTTTTTACTAGTGAATGTCAATGTGGCAGAAAATTTTGATTATTAATACCTATGGTAGGGGGAATACAGGGCTTGAGAGAGTTGCAGTTTATTTGGGGAGAGCAGGATTAGAGTATCAGTTGCTAATCTGGCTGTGGCTACAGCACTAGAGCAATCTACATTTAATTTACTTTTCTGAGGATGATATGAAAAAGAAGAAATAATTTTCTAGGCCAGACAAATGTGAGTTTTTTTATTGTCCTATGTTGTCATGGAAATGCTTTAAGAGACCAAAATTAGTTAATAATACATAATAATGCATTAGTTTAATCAATGAGTTATACAGGTCAATGAACTGAAACTGATGTTACAGGGAACTGAAAAGAAAATTAATAATTTAAACTGTGCTGTATGTTTTTCATAAAGCTGAATATAGGCAGGAGAAGAGATGGATAGAAGGAAACAGAGACATTGATTATTTGTGTAATTCATCCACCTGTTCCTTCCAGTAAAAAAGAAAATCTGTTTCCAGTCCTAGATCAGCCTTCTTTACATAGGTTAGCTTCTGCTTCGCCTCTTTGTCTTCTCAAAACATTTTCAGATGTTTAATGTCTCCACAACTAGAATTCCCCCTGTAAACTAGGTGTTTTTACTAACTCATGTGCTTGGTTGTGGGCAGCACAAGCTCTGAGCAGCGGGGCTGAAAACCCAATCCTAAAGCAACTTGATTTGTTCTTTCCTTACAAATAAATGATATGAAGCGAAACGAGTCAGTGACAGAAACCCATACACTGCTTAGGGCACCAGTACCTAATCACCCCTACCCTCATTATAAAATGTTTTAAAATGACTCTTTGCCTGCCTACAGCACTCAGGCCACTCAAGTCTTGCCTGGTGAAATGAAACAACGATTGAAGTGACTGGGGCACCACGATATCCACAATATCCCTCAGGGTCTCTCATCAGCAGGGCCACAGGGAGCAGCTCAGGTGCTGAGTGTTACTCTTCAGAAGGTTCTGGGGAGCAGCTCGAGAGCCTGAAGTGTTACAGGCTTTTCTTATTAACTACTTGTTTGGGAAAGCACAGAGGTATTTTCTGCTTGTAGCCTGAACACTACCTCTGAATACCAGAAATCAAATAAAATCCCCTATTTCCTGCCTTCCCAAAGGAACTGCATTGCCTATAAACCTTGTTTACCTTTGGGCTGTGATCAACAATTCCCCGTCAGAAAGGATTTTGGATATTCCAAAAAGGAAAGGCAAAACAGTGATATATGTACTTCTAGTAACAATGGGAGAAGAGTAAGCAAGGAAATATATTTCTATTTCTGTGATTCCCCATTTGACGTTTTTGTTTGCCACTTAACCAGTAATGGATGGGATGAGAAAATATTCAAACTGTGATTTTCAGTGGGGAATAACAATAACAGTCAGATTTGTACATTTTTCCAGTACATTTTTACTTTTTCTTTTGCTAACCCGCATCCTCGTTTATGTGCCAGCAGAGAACATTTATGTAAAAGTCAGCTTTTTAAAAATAAATATCTGAGCATCCATGCTGTGTGTTTCCTACAGGATTTTTCACCACCAGTCTGGAACCCAATTGCCTGTCCCTGACTGTGAGCTTTGTACGCTCCTGAGATTTTACATGTGGTGAGGAAGGACAGGTCAGGTCAGTGAGTGAGGTGCAGGACAATTATTTAAATTACAATAAATAAATTTATTATAATATTATTATATATTAAATTAAGTTAAATATTATTATANTTGTTTTTTTTTTTAAGATGCCAAAAATTGGCATTTACTGAGTGCCCAGAATTTAGGTGGTTGAGATGAGATTAATCTGATCTCTCTGTACTGAATTCCAGTGATTTATTAGAAACAAATTACACTGACAACCCATGAGCTTGTGTGGACAGTCTAGGATCTGTTCTTGCTTATGGCTTCCTAATAAACAGTGAAAAATCAACCATTGTTTCAATTTCAAGGCTAGAGCACATGAGTAGTGAAAAAAGTCTTTGCTGAAAACAAACTTACTGGGCCTTGCCCAGAAGTTTGTGCAAATGGCATTAATTATGACGAGCATGATTTGTGTCATAGAGCATTTATGAAATTGAAACAAGTAGACATTTCATTTTATAAAAAAACACCAATGTTTTAGACCTATTGGTCAGGTAAGGTGTTCTTCAACAGTAGAAGAATATTCTATTATTCTTTGTTCTAATGTTTCTACCCTCTAGACAACAAAAAGCCCCACTTGAATAAAAATCCCAAGCAGCACAGATTGACAAAGGGATGTCCCAGTCTTCCTCATAACCAGGTGCCAGAAAATGGAAGAGGCCTGAGTATCTTTTAACCCTGAGCTCATATTCTAAATTTAGATTCCAGGAACTTTGTACAGGTGCCACTTAGCAGTAGTTTGTTTTGGAAGCGGAAAGTCAAGTAGTTCTGCTGAAAGTTTTCCTGTCATTTGTGGTTTGTGTGCATTTGGATAATGTGAAAATATCCCCTGTGAACTGATAGGCCTTGGTATCAGAAAATCTCTGCTAGAATCACACACCGGCAGACAAGGAGATCGCTTTCCGCATGTGTTTTTGGAGAGGTTGAAGGAATTTGAAAGTTAGTGGAAACAGCATCTGTCAACTATTATTGTAGTGTTGTTCTTCCTTGTTTAGCAAGCTGTCAACAACTAAATTGACAGAAAATCAGGCAAATGTATTTTTGTGTACAGTCCTTGACAAGTGGCGGAGGCCCGTTTGTGTCTTTCCTTGGCAATGACATTGTAGGTTCATGTACAATATCTAAGCAAGTTATCACTTCACTGAAAGACATTGAGGTGAGACAATCGAAAATGCTTTCTGTAATAATAACTATTTAATAATTCTACTGTAAATAAGAACCAGTTGGAAAATAGAAGGTAGTAGCAGGATACTTCAGTTATCTCCAAAGTGAGCTAAATGCTCCTTTTAGCAGTTAAGCCTTTACAGATGTCAGCTGAGGAGAACAAACATCTTCATAATTTATTTATCACAAGTGAAAGCTGATTTTTCTACCTGTTCATCTAGATACTACTTTCATTTTACTGTCTCCATCATGTCCACTTCAAAGTAAACAGTAAGCTGAGATTCCAAAATAAATTATTTTTTTATGGATGCTTTTGAAGCTTCCCTCAAGGTAGATCTTAGTCAAGAGAACCTAATAAGACACTGTCCATCTGCAAAGCTTTTCCAGGAAATGCTCTCTTTTCTTTAATTTGAATATGATTTATGTTGAAGTCACCATAAGAGCAATGGAAGTTTTTACTCTCTCCTTCAGTGATTTCAAGCCACCAGTTTCAGAACTAGATGTGTGCAAGAATTGTATTCAGGCCTGTGGAAGAAGAGCAGCTTGGCCCCAGTCTTTTGGGTTGACTGCTTTAGTGCTCCTTAAAAACTCTTTTCACCATACATAACCAACATGTATTTTTAAATTCTGGGATTTTCAGAGTGAGTGGCAACTTTAGGCTTGTAGGAAAGATCTGTTAAATATGAAAGAGGTGGGGGGGAGCACAAATCCCAAACTGTTCCATGTTCCCTTGTTCCCTTCTAAATTCTGAGTTGATATTGCAAGGAAATTTTTCTTTGGAGTGTAATGTTTACTTGGGGAAGATGGTATTAAAGGAAAAAAACCCACTTTATTTAGCTATGACATTCTTAGGATCATTTAGCTGCTAGATTGGGCTGTGCAGTGTTTGAAAAGAGGCAGAAATTGCAAGATAAGATCAACTGCTCACCTGGGGAGACTTAGGAAAGTTTCATATTTGAAGCACATGTTTCAAATGCTAGTCAGGAATGGATAGCATTAAATTCTTACATCTGGCACAGAGCTGCTTGCTTTTATGTTGGTTTCTTTTCTTGTTTTATTGTTTAAAAGGATAATAAAACCTCACAATAATATCTTATAATCAGTATAGAATATCTCCAGGCACCTTTTGAATGGTGGCTTTGCCAAGGAGAACATACGTCGTGGTTTATTTTGCCTACAGAAATGCTGAGGGTTTTCATCTGGATCCCTTTGGAAATAAATTTATGATTTGTACCAGTGTAAAAAAAGGAAGAGGAAAATATTCTGCACTGGCTGAGTAGATGGTAATTCATTTTGGCTGTGTGGCAAGCAGAATTAATTATCCAAGCAACATTACACCTTTGGCATGGCTTCAGCTGTTGCACGTTGCCACAGATGCTTCAAAACCAAGGCTCCTGCCATTTTCCTTTGGCTTTGGTATGGTTCTGTGGTTAGTAACTGGATACGAATAAACTCAAAATCCACCTTAAAATGAACAATAGTTCCGACTCGTAGGTTTTTAGTGGGTTTTAAAGCAAATTTTAGCCATACTTCACAGATACTGATCTTCACTGCTTGTTTTTAGGATTGCAGAAAATGGACTAAGAGCAAGGAAAAGACTTGCTTGGGAAGGTTTGTGTGTCTTCATGTGAGCTTTCTCTTTGGAATTCTTTCCAGATATTCCACTTTGTTTCAGTTAATTCCATTTTCTTCTCCAGTCTAATGAAGCGCAGTGTTGATGGCAGTGGACTGTTGGTTTGCTGTGTTTGTTGCTGGCAGCTGTGTGTTAGCTGGGTCATGTGTGCCCTGTCTGTGCACTCCTCCCTGGACGTTGGCTGTGGCCTCTCTAGGAGACAGGTGCTTCAGCTCAGAGTGGTTTTACATTTTGGTTTCTGTGACTTCCGCTCCAGATTGTTTTGGGTTTCTTTACCAGTTCAAATTCCTCTATAATTTTCAAAAGTAACTGTTTCCTTAGTACACTGAGGGAACCAATATCCATCCATCTTTTAAAAATCCGAGTCACAATGCTTCCAGCTGGTGATTCTGGGCTATTTTTTTCCCTCCAGTTACATGAAGATCTCTGAGGTTACTCCTTCCTACAGACAGCTTTAATCCTCCCCTTAGTCTAATGGGGCTGCTTTTAGTTCTCTCTAAAGAAGTTCATTTTTGAAGGTGTCAGCCAGAATTGTATCTGAGAATGTCTAGCTGGTGTTTCCAGGGGGAGGAGAGCCATACTTTGACAGTGGTGTTTGGTTGCTCACACTGACATGTTCTGATATCCCTTCCTGGAGCCAGAAACTGGGCAGTAATTCCATGACTTGTGCATCCCCTTGTCCTGCATCTCTTTGGGTCCTTTCACTCTGTGGCCCATCTGAGTGATTCTGTGGCTGGGTTTCTCCAGATTTACAGTTTCATCAGCTTGACTTTGCTTTGTTTGATGTTTGGGTCTAACCACCTAGAATAGAGCACTGATCATTTTCCTTAATGTATGAGGAACTTGTCAGTATTACTAAGATTTTTTTTTACTCTTTTTTAATAGATGAACTATCTGGAAACATTCTGGGAATAGGCTCTAGTTCCAAACAGAGTTGTGATTACTAAGCAGTTGGGGTTTTGCCATCAGCAAATGATCATTCACTTACTAATGTAGTGAAGCATTTTAAGATAAAATTTGTCTTGTTTGTCTCTTGCTACTGTTGATTGTAATGATTTGTCTGATTCAGTCTCTTAACTCCTTGCAAATTGTTCCCATCAAATTAGATTTTTAATCTACGACAATGCTAAATGCAGTTAATTGTTTATAGAATGGTCTATAGCATAGTGATAGAGACAATTTTGATCAATCAGGTGGCTCTAAAGCATACAGATCTAACGCTGCATCACTGTATTTCAAAAATCCTTACTATTGCTTTGGAAAGTGCCAGTTGTGGTTAAAGACGTCAGCAGATTTAAGAGGAGGACAGAAAATACCCATTTAAAAATCTTGGTTTAATTTAAAAGTTAATGCTGAAAAGTGTGCAATTGGAGTTTTACTTTCCTTCTGTTACACCCACTGATGACTGTCTGATGACAGTGTTAGGCCAGACATGGGATTAAAATTGTGCTAGTTAAGTAATTTACTAACTACTATTCTGCAGTTCTACTCTTTCTTTAGACTGCTGGCTTGAACTATAAACTTGAGAATTCTTACACCTCTAAGACGTTTTACTAAACAAATACCAATTTAATATTAAGGGTTACAGAATGGAAACTATTGCCTATACAGTACTCACAGTAGTAAAAGGACCAAATGTAATATAAAAAAGCCATCTTTCATAGAAACACATAAATTGACTCCTTAAAGGAATATTTTTCTTCTGATTCTTTTTCTGTAGACAGACAGTTTCATCAAGCATGCTCCCAACAGATAATGTGAATTTCAAGGTGTAAACATGTCTTGAAGCAACCCTTTAATGTTCCATGGGAAGTTATTACAGTGGCTGTAAATTATGTGACTTCCTCATAAACCAACTCAACCCAAAATGAAATCTAGATAAGCCATTAAGGAAATAAAGCATTGTTTAATTCCATTGTGTTCCAACATTATGGAAAGGCACATCTTGGAATTGGGATTGATTGGAACATTTTAGACTGCATATGTTGACATTGAAATCTGATTATTTCTGTAGAT
Organism: Regulus satrapa; assembly: GCA_013396955.1. Lineage (NCBI taxonomy): Eukaryota > Metazoa > Chordata > Aves > Passeriformes > Regulidae > Regulus > Regulus satrapa. The sequence goes on from VWZN01003861.1 coordinate 650,210, forward strand.
GCTCAGCTACATCAACTAATGGCTGAGCTGCCAGCATGATCCCATGAAGGATGTTGGCATCTCAGTCAGCCTTTCCTAGATCCTGACCCTGCATTTTCCATTTTCCTCTGGTGTTACGGATCAGAAGCTCATGATTGTGGAACCTTTTTTTGGTCTGAACTGCCTTTTTTTGTTTGTTTGTTTGGTTTTTGTTGTTGTTGTTTGTTTTTTTTTTTAAACCAGGCCAATTATGATTTCCTTTTTATAGTGTGGTCCCTCCAAGGTACCTGGTGAAACACATTTGGTTTTCTGATGCAGGTCTCTATCAGTGCCTGAAGTCCTTGAGTTTCATGAGGAGTAGGTCAGACTTAGCAGGGTCGTGTCATCCATCCTCCTCTTCCACATACAGGACCCCCAGAAGGTTTCATTCAGCATAAGGGTGTCCAATTTAATGTTTTAGCTGTGATTGTGTTTCCTTCCTTATCTAAATTTTAATTGTGCTGGGTGAAATGGATAAATAAATCCATTATTATCTAATATCCAATCCATATTACCCAGTCAATGGAGAAATAATGATCACTTCTAGAACTTTAGGTTGAGATTTTTCAAAATAACTCTGCTCATGTTTAAAATGTGTCAGGAAAACTACTTGGAGATGTCTTTTTCTGTCTTCTAATTGCTTTATTGATTAGTGCCTCAGTCATTTTCCTAAAAATTTGTAATTTATGATCAGTGAAGATTTTGTGAAAAAGCAGAAGCCCCATTTTTATTTCACACCATACAGTTGTGTTCTCAACTTGATCAGTAATGAGAAAATTTCACTCTTGATACTGGGGGAGTTTAAAGTTTAGCCTGTCTTAAAGTTTAGCACCACAAATGGGAAGGAAAATCTTACATACCTGATAAATTGCTTTTGTTTGAAATATTTTTCAGGTGGGATTTTTCTGGAGAGCAGTCATTCACTAGAAAAGAAAGTCACTAATAAAGTCAAAAAACTCTCTTGCCTTGGGGTTTTTGGAGTTTTGTCTCTAACCAGCAAAAAGGAAACATTGTGCCAGGTAGAACTGAGCTTCCTACAATACCTCCACATGGCTAAAATTGCTAAAATTACTGGACAATTTTGATAAGTAGTTATATATAAAAGGGGGTTTTCAAATGCTTTACTGTTCAATGGCTGGCCAGGGCCATGCCATAAAGAGGTTTCAAAGAGAAATGGAGCAGATCTTCTGTGTCTGTGAATTAGGAACTGGTCCAGGTGGCTCAGGAAGAGCATCCAGGGTCGCCTCGTGCTGTTCTGGCTGAAGCCCTGGATGCCTCCTGTGTCACAGCCATGATACCTGCAGTTCTGGCTTTACATCCACACACTGGACTTCCTTTTTAATTCTGTGACACTGTCTGCTCAAAGGAGAAATGCTGTGTGTGCTGTTTCTCTTTCTTATATATTTAGGAACTAAAGAAATATCTTGGTCTTTCTCATTAAGATAAAATTCTCAAAACTACCTCATCATAAAAAAAACTCATCTGTAGAACAGGAAAATTCTCTGAACTGGTGTTTTTATTTTCCTATTAGATGCTTTTTAGTATCCAGGGTGTATATTTGACTCAATTTTCTGTGACTATTCAAAGTAGAAAGCCCTGAGCAACACATTGTTTGTAAGGTATAAGCAACCAAAGCAAGGGTTAAACAGAGTCCTGAAAAAAACCTGAGGTTATGCAAAGCCACATGCCAAGTTTTGAAAGTGAAAGGCAGGAAAACAGATCATAAATCACTGTGTCTGCAGAAGATGAAGTCTCCAGCCTTTGTCATTTACGCAGCATTTTGATTTGCCCACGAGGAAGCTCCTTGTCGGGATAAATGCTGTAACTATAGTGATAACACACTTGGAGCTGCAGCTTCCAGCGTGGGGCACAGCCAGGAGAGCACCACAGCATCCTCTTGCTGTGCTTCCAGATAGGAAGGGGAGCATTTGTCTCACAGTAATTTCTTTTATTCATGGGAAACTATAAGTAAACCTCAGAACAAAAAAAAAGAAAAAAAAGAAAAAAAAGAAAAAAGAAGAAGAAGGCAAAGAGGGGTTGTTAAAATACTTCAAGGAAATCTGTATACTTCTTTTCCTTATGTACTCCTTAACAGAAACCAAGAGCAAAGCATTTGGAGTTGTTTCTTTTTTAAAACCCCCAAACTTTTGGAAAAAAAAAATAGTCCTTAATCCAGCTCTTCAAATGCATCTGTATAAAAACATGCTGGGGTTATTTTGTATGGGTGCATTTGGTTCTAAGTATCTTTGTAGCTCTGGCTAGAGCCAAACACTTGAATGCAGACACAAGATCTCTCTGACCCCCATGTGCTTCCCTGCTCCTCCAAATCCTTTGAGAAGAGCTTGCCAGATGGAGCAATATGAATCCATCCACATGCATTCCCATTTGTAAAAAAAATACAGATTTGATACATATCTCAGAAGTTTCTGAGTGGTCTGAGGATGTTTTGAAGGTTTTCATGAGAAAACCAGTTGGATTTTTCCTTGTTGCAGGTATCAGCTCTTTTGAGCTCTGCAGCTCAGCTCCCTGTGCTGGTTGGTTCTGTCAGTCCCCTCTTGTGCTGAGTCCTTGTGGCTGTGAAAAAAAATTGTTACTCTTCAGGATGATAATAGTCAGTGAAGAAAAGCCCATTATTTTGTGGCAGACAGTGTCTGGCAGAGCTTGTTCAGCACCGAGGAAAGAGGGGCTGAGTTCTCAGCACACCTGGACCTTCTGTGGAAGGGACAGAAGGGGAGATGAGATGGAGTGACCCTTGTAAAAATTAGTTACTGCTCTGAGCTACCTTGGCTCTGTGATTTTTCTGTGTTTGACTCACATTTTGTCTAAAAGCTTTTAATTATCAAGGGAGTTTTTATTTAAAATTACATGTTCTGGTGCATCGTGTGACAGTAATTTATATGCTGTAATCAGTTGTAGTTCAATCTCAAGGAAAACTTTCTTGTATCTTTTCTTTTTCTTTGCTAAAGAAAGGTTTGAAATATCAGAGTGTTTATTTTCCCCCCGTGGTGTTTATTCCTCTCTCCTCTCTATAAGAAGTTGCTGTGTTCTCAGGGGACAGCACCAGAACGAGTAGTCTCAGTTCTTGGGTTTTATCCCATGTCTACTCTTTACTGCATTTCTCCTCAATAACTCACTTTATCTGTCTGTATCATCTCATGTATAAAGTGGGAAAAAAAATATTGTGACTTCCTTGGAAGTGAAGTAGTAATTTCTTTCTGAAAATCAGTAAGTAAAATCTCTGTTAAGGTGCAGCGTCCGTTTTCTCACTCTAAATAAGATGTCTTGAGAGTTTGCTTCTCAACTTGGACAAGATGTCTGTGGAAGTATCAGGTATCTTGATGAAACAGTAAAAAATGTTGCCTGAAGTGAAGGTACTTTGTAAACTGCAGAGACAAAAAACCAAACCAAAACAAAATGTTTTCTGAGAGATGTGTGGTTTCTCTTTGCAGGAAGAGAAGATCGAATTTTATTCTCTGGCCACATTAATGCAAGTAGTTTTCAAACAAAATTTTTGCCCATAGACACTTTCCCCCACCCCATATTCCCTAATTCTGCATCTCACAGACACTGATGGCTTTTTCTGAGTAAACCTGTCCAGAAAACGGAGATATAAGAAACCCTTGATCAGGAAAGGTTGGCATCAGGGATTGACTCTCTGCCATTTCCAGCGTGTCTCCATCTCTGCTGGGGCCCTGCTGGCAGCAGAGCTGCCTGGCCTCTGGCAGGGATGGGTGCAGAGGCAGAGGAGCTGCAGTGTGAGCAGCAGAGGACAGGATGAGCAGCTCCTGCCTGGGGTGAGCAGCCTGCACAAGACAAAGGAGAGAGCTTCCCTGCAGCTCCCAGGGAAGAGGCAGCATTTCTCAGCGTGATTAAGTGCTTCCATGGAGCTGCAGCAGCTACAATAGCACTTACATCTGGTAACTTCACTTTTACGGAATGCTTTTGCCAGATTTTTCAGTCTTTCAGTGAACATGTGTATGTTTATATTGGAGAAAGGAGTTTGCTTTAATGTCATCCCTTCCGAGACAAACTTGGTAATAAACAACTCCAGATCACACCTTACGTTTTTTATCAGGAGTGAACTCAAAATGTTAAGCTAAATTTCAGACCAAAGCTATTCATCATTTGAGAATACACCTGGGTTTTTGATAAAATATGTGTATCACAATACAGGGTTAGTATATGAAATTCAGAAACCCCGATTTTATCTAAACATGGGATTAGTGTGTGAAATTCAGGCACCTCCTGTTTGTTATTTTCTCAATTTTAGGTCATGATGTCTTTTGATTTCTGTCACTGAAGTGATTAGAGCCGAATGAATTTTCATGTGTACAGGTTGGGGGATGAGAGGAATTGGTGCCATGTGTTTCCCATTGTGGGAACCTTTATGATATCATCGACAGAGAACATGCTCAATATGCCTTCCAGACTTGGCCTGCTATTTAGGTTGTGTGATTGCTTTGGACTGTGTCAGGACAATATATTCATATTCCCCTTGGTGCCTGAGTATTAAAATATTTAAAGCATTTAGTCGATAAGAGGAAAGATTCCCTCCAAAAAAAAAAAAAAAAAACCAAAAAAACCCAACCAACCAAAAAAACAAAAAAAACCCCAAAAAAACCCAAAACAAAATAAGAAACTTTATATTCTTGATGAAACTATGTGCAGTATGTCATTTAAAGTCTAGGCCTCATTTGGGCACTCTCAGAAGCTCCCTATTCAATGGAGCACTAATGCTCACCTACCCATCCTCAGGTACTTTCAGAAAAACACAATTTTGGTCCCAGTTGCTAGAAATAAAGTCCTCCTTCTGTCAGCATATGGATAACAGCTGTCATTACCACCAGCCAGTTATATTGTCTGCTGTCCCAGTCCTTTATCTGTCCAACTGCAGACACTAATTCAGAAAATCAGAATAAATAATCAAGGCATGTGGACCTGGGGCCAAGTGTATTTTTATTTACAACACCTGTTGCCTTTTGGAGGGTTGGCACAGTCAGTCTGAGCCACAGCAGCTTTCTAGATTTCTTACTGGATTGCATGACAAGTGTCTTTGCAGGGTTTTTTGTTTGTTCATTTGTTTGTTTGGTGTAACTCTTCATTTTTATTTTCATTAAAAGGTTAAAACCCAAAATAACACCACATATCTTCAGCAAAGAACTGGGCAAAAAGTTTGGGGTGTGTGAAACTATGCCCATTTTCACCCTGTGGTACACTGATTGTGTTCAGCTGTAGTGCTGTTGTTCCCCCAGCTCTTGTGGGGCAGGGGACATTAAACTCCTCAGAGAGAATGCTCTCCTCTCCTTGTTCTCTTTAGTCTTTTTTCTTTTTTTTTTAATTATTTTTTCTTTATCAATCTGTATGCTCACTGCAATTCTCTTTATGAAGCCTTGGATCTTCTCATGTAGATTTTCAAAGTGCACTTTGTTTTGGATGTGGGGAGGAAAAGAAAGGGGGGCCTGTCTTCCAACATCCTCAGATGCTTCCAAACATTTTTTTATTTTTTCTTCATTTCTGCCTCCTGAAACCACACCAGTTTAAGCAGAGATGTTTGTGATGTTTCAAATTAAGCAGAGCTTGTTTGAGTGCAGGCTGGGGCTGCTGGCCCGGCCAGGTGTTTGGGGCACCTGGGCTTTGCTGTGTTGAGGCTGTAGCGACCCAGAGCAGCTCAACACGACCGGGCACAGCTGTGCTGCTTCCCTGGGTGTCAGCTGGAAATAGATCCCTCCCGTGAGTTTGGTGAGGCGCCTCAGTTTGTCCTCTTCAGAGGAAGAGGTGGAGCTGGAAGTAGATGTGCTTTGGAGGATACAGCCCCTTCTGCAGGGCAGCCAAATTATCTCCCTTCCAACCAATTAGTTGAATTAGTGTAATAATACTATTATTACACTGTAATATTTTATCTGTCCAGAAACCTTCTATTCCTTTGTCTTTAAACTGTCACAAAATTTATGTCTTGCTTATTCAGAATTGACATCAGTTTTGTGTGCTGAAATTTAGAAAAGTGGAAAGAGGACTTAAGTGTCTAACAAAATTAATTAGAACTATAGAGTCATTTAAGCTCTGAAGGTCTAATACCTCTCTAAAGCAGAGTTAATTATAGTAATTTTTAAAAATTAGTATTAACTCTATTCTGTCATGGGAAAACCATAAACTTGAAGCCTGAAAAATGGAATATATTTCTTGCAAATGTCTGTAGGTCTATACATACACACCAAACACACACATATCTATAATAGATATATTTTACATACATGATCTTAGCATCCAGTTTCAGCTTCTGCAATGGACTACAGTATCCACCGTGTGCTATGGCTGGCTTTGCTACAGAGGTGAAAAATTATGCACTTGAGTTCCCAGTGTAGGTGATTTTCTGTGCCATTAAAAAAATTAAAAGATTACTTTTGTGAGAACTTGTTGGTCTCTAGGTTTACAGCTACACAGGTACAGGATAGAAAGAAGAAATGAAAATACTGCCTTTATATGCACACAGCTCTATGCATGTATTTATCTCAATTTGAAATAATTATTTTCTTGCAGAACAGCCAATGATTTCTCATTTCTGCATGTAAACAACATTTATTAAAAGTCAGAGAAGATAAAATAAGTTTTGGATAAAAAGACACTTAAAACTCCTGAACTAAATTGTTTTTCTTCTAGAAAGAGCCACCTTCTCTTCACTGAAAGTTTTTGGAGGCTCTGTGGAATAGCTGTTCATGCAAGGCTTCTGCTGCTTGGGCTTTAATCATTTTAACAAGAATATAACATGTATTAAATGTAGCATGTGCTCCACATCTACCTATAAACCTACATAATATACATGAATCCAGAATCCATACAAGAGACCTCTGAATATTCAATTTCCCAGCAAAACACCTCCGTGGGAAATGAACACAGCCAGAGCTAAAGTGGCTTCAGAGCAGTGCAGGGCCAACAAGCTGAGCCTGCACCCATCTCAGTGCTTGGCTGGAAGGGGCAAGGAAGGAAACAGGGAGCTGAAGATATAAACCCAAAGAATAAAACCCACCTGCCTGTTCTGAGGTGCCTTTCCAAAGACCATGAGTGCCTCTAAGTGGCAGGAGTAAATAAGAGTGGCAGAGTTAAATCTTCATGTAGCGCTCTCCAAATGGGATTAAACGTCAACAAATCCATGCTGAAAGGATCTCTCCCTTTGCAATTTCCTGCATTGGAATTACCACACTGGAGGGGAAAAGCCAAAATGCAGACATGGTGTGACCTGCTGCTGTGGCTTCCCTGGGTAGAGTTTGTCTTCATGTTTCAAAACTCCCTCACAGAAACCCATTTTTAGCAAATCCATGTAAAGAACCACACCTGTGTTTTTCACTGCCCCTAGATTTGTTATTTTCTCTTCAAATGCTGAGACTAACTAAAGAAAAAAGTAATAATAGTTAGGGTTTGTTTCCTCATTAATGCCCTGCCTGTGCATGCAGTGCCTCTTGTGTAGTGGGCTCGGTAGCTGCCCCCTGTGTGAGGCACATCTTTGCCCAAGAATGCTTTTGGAACAGGCTCCTTCTGCCAGCAGAGCCCTTCCCCTCTGCCACAGCTCCCAACCTCCCCTCTGGTACAGACACTTCATTTTGTGATGGGCTTATCGATTTTGTGTGCTGCTGCCGTGATTTCATCCATTACCACCAAATCCAATCTTCTCCAACAGTTACAGGCCTGCCCCAAAGGGACACATCTCTTTGGAGAGCACCACAACCACCCGGGGAGAAAGTTCCCATTTTTTGTAGACTTGCTGGACAGTAGTAGGGCTTTTTTTCCTACATAATGGCTTTAATGAGGTATCTTTTCCCTTTAAAAAATATTTATCTTTTAGATTTCTGTACAGGTGACAGAAGAGTAGGATTTTCTAAATTTAGATGCTTCACTGTCTTGATAGGAGCATTCCTCATGCTCTGTGGATGCTCATTGGTTTGGTAGTTATGTAACTTCTAGTTTGCTCCGTAAGTTTTTATTTCAGATTCAAATATAAATGCTAGTGTGAAACAAGTATTTTCTGATTAAATGAGATGGCTTAAATAATCTTCTTTTTTTTCCTCAGTAACAATAAGTTTAATGACAAATTTGATTCCTCCAACCCTAAAAAACGTCTGGAATTTTGTTTTTCATTTATAGCAGCAGTGGAGGAATCCCTCAGGTTTTAGAACTGCGCTTAAGATAAAGATGTATTTTCTGTGTTCTCAATTAGTGTGAAAATGTGCAAATGTCACAGGTTGTTAATTACTTGAAGCTGGGAACTTGGAAGGAGGACAGGAGGGGCTCTAGTTTTCCTTTGATGAAATGAAATTTCATGGTCCCCCATAACTCAGTGCAGAATGAAGGAGGGGGTGTCTCCCAGCTGATAAATTTGCACTGTGTCGCCTGAAATTTATTGGAAGCTGAATCCTGGCCATAGGGTCAGTTTAGGGAAACTCTGCCAGCAGAGCAGTTCTCTGGGCCTGGTACCACCAGCATGCTATAATTAAATATGTTGTTTGGCCAGCAGATCAGAGTGGGAGTTGGAATTAGGGTATGAGAACAGTCAAATGTGCAGGGTGTAATTTTTTTTTTCCAGCCCTGCTCATTTCACTCTTATTTAAAAGGGGGGG